>OY856411.1:962513756-962923756 GCA_963693085.1 Alisma plantago-aquatica | reverse complement strand
CTAACATTCTCATGCATTCATGTA
The DNA here is from genome assembly GCA_963693085.1 of Alisma plantago-aquatica. Taxonomy (NCBI): domain Eukaryota; kingdom Viridiplantae; phylum Streptophyta; class Magnoliopsida; order Alismatales; family Alismataceae; genus Alisma; species Alisma plantago-aquatica. The sequence goes on along the minus strand of OY856411.1, from coordinate 962,923,732 downwards.
TCTCCATAAGTCTTACATTTAGGTTAGCACTACTCTCTTGAGGTATTAACAATCAAACAACATGAGATGGTAGCTAATCATCCAAGTGAGGCTTTAAGAACAATAATATTTAGATAAACATTGTTAAGAGCATATATTCAATGGATAAGGGTATTTACATGTTGGGAGTGCCTTAGTGGCTACTACCCACCCAAGGAAAATGACTAACCACTCATGGTAATGGGTGACATTGCAAAATTACAAGTACAACGAGACATGGGGATGTAGATGGAAGAAGGAGAACATATCTGAGAAGAAGATTTAAGATACACCAATAGTAACCCAAAATGACTCAAGGTCGATTGAGACCTCCGCCTCTCTAAACATTGCAATCGCATTGAAGATGGTTGGGTCTATTATCTTCCATCTCTTGAAAAAAAAATTACGTGTTGCTCAAAGGCGATGGAGGAACTTTGACCTTTGGACTCTCATCCTCGTAATGCAAAGAAGGCAAAGATCAATGAATTATAAGCACTTGAGCATAACTTCATATTCAATTTCTAACCACCTGATGTGAAGTGATCTACCCTTCCTCGATAGAAGGGGGATCGCTATTTATAGCCCACTGTGCAAGAATTAGGGTGTACGGAATTTGGTGTGTTGTCGTTTGTAGATTCTTCTCAATCATATGCTAATTTAAGTAGTACCAAGTGTATCTACATGTGATGATTTCAAGCAACATGATCATGCTCTCTCTACCTCTTATGGCCCCGAAACATATTGCATCCAAGTCAACGAGGCCCATCCCATTAACCCATATAAGGTTGTATAGGGTACTTTCTAGCCATTGATTAGTTTTAAAATTTGGTTGGGTGGGCATGTTAAGGTGTCACCTCAAGTAAGAAGGGTTGAATGATGTACGCATACATATATGTAATCGTAAGATTTGAATCTAGACTATCTAGATACATGATTTCATTATCGAGAAAAAGAAAACATATTATAAAAATTAGATAAATATGATGTGAGATGCAATGAGGAGATCATAAGTTAAATAGGATATGAATGGATGCATTTTGAATACATACTACTGACCCTCGACAAAGTAAAAGTTTACTCATGACTAAGAAAACAAAAAATCTAAGATGGAGTGGAAACACATTTTGGTTGGACCACAAATGTGGTTTCTTCTAAAAAGAATGATTGTACATGCATCCTTCATTCAAATATAACAATCTCCTACTTCGATTCCCCTCTCATATCTTTCCTCTACCTAAAATCTTTTAATCTAACAATTTTGACAAATTGATCTACATTTCTTTATATTCAAAATGCAACATCAATAGTGAAAAATAATTACACCTCTCACCTCAAACTTCATCCTCTACAAAATGTCAATAATTATATTCCATTGAATCAGTCATATCTAACTTGCTTGTAGATACATATTCATTGTTTGAAAAATAGCTTATGCCATATTATAAAAAGAGAAATTCTATTGAAAAAAAATTGTAGTTGTTTATTTTCTAGACAATATCATCATATTAAACCATTTTGGAGTTTTACACCATTCTTGATTGGCCTAACGTTTCTTTACTCATTTCTTTCAAGTTCTCATTGATTTTCTCTCACCACTCACGTTCTCAAGTATATATTTTCTCATGAAATTACAACTTCCTATATCAATTAACAAGACATTCTTATGAACATGGTATCCTAAGTCTTACCCTCTATATTGTATAAATTTTCAACACATAGAGCATCATCTTACATGAAACAGTTTCTAAGTCTCTCTCTGCATCTAACATAAGGTTTTAAAATTCTCTCTTCCCCATAAAATATCATCACCTTACTAACTATCCCCTCAACTACTCAATTTTTCTAATTCAAACAACACCACCATATGTCAACACGGTTCTTGAATCTATGATATTCTATTTTTATATCATTATTTCTTTTCATAATCATTGGGATGAGATGACCAAATAGATCGACACTAGGATCATCAAAGAAGTGACTACATTGGATCCCTAGTGTAACATTCAATAATATACCACAATTGTCACTCACTCACTCATCTCATGATTTGGAGAAACAAGGGGGTCACTCTCCTTTTGTTATCCTCTCTCTCCTTTCATCCTACCTCAAATTTGAAACACATTTCTAAACTTTAATCACTCTTCCCCATTGATTGTGTCCACTAGTAGATGATTTTTATATTTCTTCAAAAGAAAGCAATAATATATGATTTACCTTGATGCCATGAAGTTTCATTGAGTGTATGTCCTCAACTACCATGATGATTTATCTTTTTTTCCTTGCGCACACAAATATTGTGACTCAACGACCATGTAGAATCTATATATTCAACCATTTATATATGATTTTTTATTCTTTCTATGTTGAAAAAATGTTAAATATATACCTTCATATGGTGTGTAAATATTTGTAGTATCTATTTATAATATGACAATATAAAAATGTAATCCAAGTTTTTAGGACATACAACCTCTCCATTCCATATTTTTTATTTCAAAATTTCAAACATACATAGAAAAACATTACAACTAAGTCAAGTACACTATTCTTTTTTTTATAGAAATACTAACAAATATCAAATATTATTAAGTTACTTTTACTTATCTAATCATACTATTTCATTTAAAATTTATACTTTCTAACCATTTCTTATTAGTTTTCTCTCAGCATTCATATGTCAAGCACTACATTTCTATTCATGTTTTGTTTCCTTTATGACTAAAGTGTAACATAAAATTTGAAAATGATGTCTCAACTCTCTCATCCCACTAATACATTTTATTCAAATATAAAAACTTTAATCCTTAATAAAATAGTTCTAAAATCTCTCTCCCCCACCAACTCAAGGTTTGAAGTGTCTCTTCTATAGAATATAACATCATCTAACATAGTATCAACTCTCTCTCTCTCTGAAATTAGTGCAAGCTATTTTCAATTTAAACAACATAATCCCACATATGTGTATTATCTCAAACTCCAGTGATCTATCAATTTTACATCTCTCCTTCCTCGAATTCACACACCATAAGTTTTTTTTTTAAATAACTTGATATCATTAAAAATAGGTCATACGACATCCACAAGATAGAGATCTCTCATCAACTAACCAAGAAAAAACTCCTTTTGTGGAAAGACATAGCACAAGACTCAGATTGGGATGCGATAGATAAATTTCTGCACCGTCCACCTCTTGTAGTGGCTGTCTAAAATAGCTATCTGGGATGGAATTCATCAATATACATGAGCATATGAGTACTCGGGAGAGGAGTTTGCATTGCCATCGACAGATACATGTGAGATACCACCCATAGAGATCACTATCTCATCCATGCTACAGGCCGCCAGACAAAAAGAGAGCTCAACCCAAACCACAATAAGCAAAATAGACATCTTGTTGCTAACAACATAAAGGCAAAGTTCACAAAAAAAAACAACATAAAGGAAAAAAAAGAACAATAGTTGAGGCCAATCAAGAAGTTGCCTAAGCTCACAGAATGCTCACACATGCAATTACTCGAACATCTTGAGTGCATCACCTTGGATCTCTGAGAAGGAGGCAAAAAGCTCCACTTGCGCATACTCAGAGGAGAAAGGGCCTACGAGGATTGAAGATGGGAGGTAGAAAGCACCAGGTAACCCCACCACCACTCTTGAGCACCCCTGTCAGCAGGGGGAGAGAGCATCCTCCCAAAGCACATAACCTGGTTTCTCTCCCTCTGGTGGTGCACCATGGAGTCACCCAGCCTCGTCGTCCGTCCATAGGAGCACCCGATGCCACGACCTGCAACAAGACCCAGACAGAACAAGAGAGGCTCGACCAGCAGCCTGTCGCCGCCTAGAGCTCACCACCACCCGTCGTCATCCTCCTAGATCTGGGCTGCCTTCCGAAAGTGAGGCCACCGGGGGGCACCTTCTCACGAGTAGGAAACCCATGCACTGCGGTGAAAGAAGAAACAACCACGCCACGGGAAGATGGCTCACACCTAGAGAACCTAAGGACTTTGGCCGAGCGTGAGGGAGAAGGGGAGGCGCCCAGGGGGAGAGGGTTCCAGCCAGATGAGTGCCAGCTGCCTCCCCCCCTCCCCCCCGAGAAAGAGCACCACCATCAGGGACTACTGGATCTCTCTGCGATCGCAAACCCTAGCATAGGCCCTTCTTTTCACACACCATAAGTAAGTATATTGCATTATATTTTATCTATAAAAATATACTCTGAATTGGTTGCATGTATTACCTAAAGTCTCTGCCCTAGCTATTATGTTGATTTTGGTTTTCTATTATTTATAAACAATAAGTTCTTCTCAAAGAATATGGACAATGTATATCCTCAACCTTATTATATATATATATATATATATATATATATATATATATATATATATATATATATATATATATATATATATATATATATATATTAATTCCATATATGGGACAAAAAACTATACATATATAAAATATGCATATATATAAATATATATATATACACATACATTTACATATATATTTATATATACAAATACATAGAGACACACACATATTGTATAAATATATATATACAATATATTCTTGTTTGTGATTATATATATATATATATATTCATGTATCACTATAGTTTGGAAATTAGTATTTTTTAAATTATAAAAAACACTAATGTGTTGTTTGTAAGAATGTTTTTGGACTCAGGCTCTCCAATTTTTATTTAAAAGTTCTACAAAAACATAATCATCGAAATATATATTATTAGATTTTTTAAATTAAGAAAAATATTAACTAATTAATATCATATCTAGGGATTGAGAAACATATAAGGAAGTATACAAATATATATTTATATATATATGTATATATATATATATATATATGTTTATGAGACTCTATCTTCTCTCTAGGTTTTGAGAGCTTGTGAGAAAGTGATTAGGGCTTGCCACCATGATCGGAATTGTGGGTAATTTTATTCCGAAGGGACAAGACAAATGTCTAGCCCTAGCAAAAAGTGCTCATACATGATAGGTTTAAAGAATAAACCTTTCCAAAGGACCAAGAGGCCAAACAACCCATTGCTTTAATCAAGAGCACGATGTCTAGACTAGGTCTGTTCATTATGTTCCTGTTTGAAGAAAAGGGTTATCAAAGCATGCTTATGCAGCAGTGCTTCGCGAATACAATTGCATACTCAATATTGAGTAGCCAGAGCTCAAAGAAATGACATCAAACACTAATAAAGAACTTTGTGGCATGGGCAAAGAAGGAACCATCATTTCTCTTTCCCCATGCAGCAGCAGCTCAGTGTACGTCCCATGTCATGCGAATGTGATTAGGCAGTGTGGTCCTCCATTCACCATGAGCAAACAGAACATTTCGCACAGCACCTCTAGTCAGCATGGCAACCTTCCGTGCAGTAAGAACCTCCCCACCATGTCTGCGGCTATTACGTTCTTTCCATATAAAATATGAAGTAGCTGAAAGAACCAGGAGCATGAACTCTCTAATCTTTACGTCTTCAAAGACTGAACTGGGATTGGACCAAGGATTCCAGTCTTCTGGCGATGAGATGCAACCCAGGATTTCCCATATTCTCTTGGTGAACGAACAATGTCTGAAGAGATGATTGACAGATTCCAGTCTTCTGGCGATGAGATGCAACCCAGGATTTCCACCATGATGGCACAATGGTGACCAGCAATGGGTTGGCCAGTGTCTATGAGAAATGATGAGGAGAGGTGAGAATAATGGAATGTGAGAAGAATTAGTGACTCTATAGATAAAATATAGAAGGACGTTGAGAAAAGGGGATAGTTGTGGATTTCATGTGGTGGTCATAATAAGAGAGGAAGACGAAGAGGCAACTATAGAAGACACTCATGGTGGTGATGGTAGAGGTCATTGAAACGCCATGACACCATCTTTAATTATGGGGTGAATCGCAATAAATACCATGGTATTTTCAAAAAGACTGCATAAACAACATGCAAGACGTTGACAATTCTAGACAAGTAGTTCAAGCTCCAAGCCTACCATTATAAGTTCACTTGAAGGGGGTAGTTGATAGGTCACAATTTCTCTTCCAAAAAGAAGGGGATTTTGAGGTGCAGACTTATATTTTTATAACTCAACACTTAGGCCTCCCCACATATATTAACGGGGTCCAATGTAGTAGATTGTGGTCAAATATAGGGACAAGGGTGGTAATTGTTAAGATGCTTGGTATTTTGACTTATATACACCAATCAAAGAATAAAATAAGGTGTGTGTCCCTTATAGAGTGATGATTCTCCAAGAAACATCCAACAAACAATTAAAGTAAAATGAAAGATAAAACAAAGAGCTAGAATGATAAAGGATAAAAAGATAAATATGAAAGGAAACTTAAATTCGGTTTCACCATATAAAGTCTCTCACCAACAAGAAATTCTCAAACCCATTCTATATCCTTAGAAATTTTACAAGCAATAATCATTAGTATCAACTCCTCCTCTCTTGTTCTTAGGATAGATCTAGATCATAAGGTTACCTCTATCTTGAGATGGCAAATAAACAATCACCTGGAAAACATATGATCATTAGGTTAAGCATTCAAACATTCTCATTCATTCATATAACTCCACAAGTCTTACATATGTGTTAACACAACTCTCTCGAGGTATTAACAATCAAACAACACAAGATGGTAGCTAATCATGAAAGTGAAGCATTAAGAACAAGAATATGTAGATAAACATTTCTAAGAGTATATATTATATGGATAAGGGTATTTACATGTTGGGAGTGCATTAGTCACTAACTCCCACCCAAGGTAAATGACTAGCCACTCATGGTGGTGAGTGACATTGAAAAATTACAAGTATGGTGAGACATGGGGATGGAGATGGAAGGAGGAGAATAGATTAGAGAAGAAGTTTAAAGATACACCAAAAGTAACCCAAAATGAGTCAAGGTCGATGGAGACCTCTAGCTCTCTAAACATGGTGATGGCATTGAAGATGGTTTCACTCATTATCTTCCATCTCTCGAAGAAAACATCATGTGTTGGTCAAAGGCGATGGAGGAATTCTAACCTTTGGACTCTCATCCTCCTAATGCAGAGAAGTGATGGAAGTAGCAAAGATGTACAGAATAGAAGCACTTAAGCATAACTTTATATTCAATTTCTAATCACGCGATGCAAAATTATCGACCCTTCTTTGACAGAAGGCAGTCTGCTATTTATAGCCCACGGTGCGGGACACAGGGTGTATAAAATTTGGTGTGTTGTCATTTGTAGATTCTTCTCAATCATGTGTAGATTTCCATAGTACCAAATGTACTTGAATGTGACGAATTCAAACAACACTATCATGCAATCTCTAGCTCTTATAACCACTTCAAATATTGCATCCAAGTGAATGAGGCCCATCATATTGAGCCATTAGTGATGTATAGGGTACTTTCTAGAGATTGATTAGTTTTAAAATTTAGTTATGTGGGCATGTTAAGGCATCACCTCAAGTAAGTAGGGTCGAATGATGCACACATGCATAGATGTAATCATAAGATTTGAATCTAGACTTGTTAGATACTCATTTTGATTATAAAGAACAAGAAAAAATAATAAAAAAATTAGATAAATATGATGCAAGATGCAATGAGGAGATTTGAAGTTAAAATGGATAGGTGTGGGTGTGAGTTTAATACATACCACTTACTCTTAACAAAGTAAAAGTTTACTCGTACTTGATAAAACACAAAATCTAAGATGGAGTGGAAAAATATTTTGGTTGGAACACAACATATGGTTTCTATCCAATCAACAAAATATCAACCATCTACATTTAGAAAGGAAATTTCATAACTTAAAATTGTATCTATAGATGTGTCAATGGAACTGATAGAATAAATTGGACACATAAAATAATTTTTTTGGAAGCAAGTGTTGCTAAATGATGTCCCATGTGTGGAGGGACATGAAATTTTAATGAAATTAACTGAGCATACACTAAATACACATGTCATAGATCACATTTTGTGTATGTGCAAAGTCCTTTCTACTGTTACGCAATAAAATTGGGGATTATTTGATTGGAATCTATTCAAGATTATGTCTGGATTCCCTTTTAGTTTTTTGTGAAACACCTACACCGTCACGTAGTCGTGGTTATTCTTTTTCATATAAAACTCTAAAATTTTGACATTTTTAAATTAACAATGGTCTTTTTAGAAAATGTCATACATTTCAAAAAAATATTTATAAGGACCTTTTACCTTCATCTTTATGTATAAAAAGAATGGTTTTGATAACAAGAATTTTAGTACCTATACTTTGGAATGAAAACTTTCATAATAGTATAAGCGTTTAACTATTTTTCCTCTCCTTTCTTTAAAATGTCAATTTATATTTTCTTAGGTATGTAAGAACATTTTCCATTATAAAATCCTCCTGTCCAAAAAGTTTATTTTAATTGTTCATTTTGTTTTCTCTTCCTATATTCCCCCATTGGAAGACATGTATGTATAATGGGAACATTTGTAGACATTTTGAGGATGTTTGATCCGCATCGATCATTGTAAACAATGATAGTTGTAAAAATAGTTGTACATAAGTATTATGATCCAACAATATGAAAGTTTAATTTTTTTATTTTCTTAGATTGAATTCAAATGACCTAGCAGTTTTATTTTTACATCAAGTGACAACCAATTTCTGACCTTCCTAATTGTAATTAGATGTAAAATTTTTGGATTGCTCTTTTTTGAACAAGTTGCTTTTTGGTTGAATATTTGTTTAAATTATTTTGAGTTTACACATAAAAAAGGTGCATTGATTTTTTTCCTTAATTCCTCACAAAATAGAATCCTTTTTCTTTTATCATTATCTCATTGTCTTGGACTCTTGCTTGAGCAAAAAATGGACCTAGTAGTTTTATGTTTGCGAAGAGGTCTCTAAATTCTAAAAAACAAACACATTAAATTTTATATTTGTACGAAAATGCATTAAAATAATTCTTATGGATAAAAACCATTTAGTTAAGCCATAAAATAATCCATTTTGTTGATATTCAAATAGTCTAAGATAGGTAATGAAACATGATCATTGATGTAGGACATCTTGTTCACATGATAATAGGCATCAAGATATTTTGTCTTACATGGATGGGTCTATACGACATTGTAATCATCATTATTCATTTTCATGCAAAGTAGTACAATTTTTAACAATTTTAAAATTAACAAAGGACGTTTTTGGAAAGTTAGACATTTCATAAAAAATATTTATCAAATTTTTCTACCTCCATATTAATCTATAAAAGTTATCCTTGTTATCACAAGGATTTAAGAATGTATACTTCGGAATGAAAAATTTCATCATATAACTAGTGTCCAACTATTTTCCTCTCCTTTATTCAACATTTTATTTTGTATTTACTTTGGTTTGTAAGACCATTTTTCATTCTAAAATGATCCTTTTCAAAACGTTATTTTTCATTAATCATTTGCTTTTCACTTCCTACTTACTAATCCATTTTGATCTAGCCTCAATTCCAACACATGTGTGTATAATGGGACCAGCTATAGAGATTGAGTACATTTGATCCACATTGATCACTATAAACAAAGACAGGAACCACCAATATTGTCCATAATATCACGATCCACCAATATGAAAATTTTATTGTTTTAATTTTCTTATATTGAATTCAAATGATCTTGCAATTTTATTTTTAATAGAGAAACAACAATGTGTTGACCCTTACATATCACAATAATATTGTAATATCTCAATTTAAACCCATTAACTTTTTGTGTAATCTATTATTTATTTTTTTGTTTCTACATAACTACATATACATCAATTTGTTTCATTTATTTCTTATAATATATAACCCTTTTTATTTCTTCATTACCTCATTTTCTTGGCCTCAAGTTTGTGATGAAAATGGACCAAGTAGTTGTATGTGTGAGATGAGTTCTCTAGATTATGACAAACACACACATCGAATTTTTTTATCTTTAAATCATAAACCCTTCATTTAATTCTTATAAATAAACACCAATATGTGAATCCATACAAGCATCCACTATGTTGATATTAGAACGGTTTAAGGCAGTTAATGAAAAATATTCTTATATGGAGGACATCTTGTTCACCTGATAATATAAACCAAGACAATTTATCATACTTTGGCGCGTAGCACTTGACTCAAAGGATACACTTACTTTTATGTTTGACTATTTGGTTACAAACTCTAATGGGAGAACAATCCTTTAAAAAAAAGAGGTTAGTACTGAAGCATGATTCTCCACAATCAACTCTATTTTGTGCTTGGATTATACCATAAAACCTATCATTTATGACTATAATAGTTTCTCAATCACGATTTTGATTCTCGTCTACCAAGAATATACACAATCTAGGATCAACACTTTGTAGGTCTCATATCTTTATATAGACAATGTGAAACATGTAGTTTCTAAATATTTAGACTTCTATTTTGGTTCTTGTTCATGTAACTTAAATGCAACGTTGAAATATCCATCAACTAACTTTACCAAATTTCATATAAATAATATGTGTGTTCTTAAAATAGTTATTTACCTACAACTTAACCTCTTTGAGAAGAAATTTTTGAAAATATTTTTTCCAGATCATTTTGGTTTTCTTGAATCTACAAAAATGAGTAAACAAAGATACATATAATTATTATTTTTGTAATATGATAGTTTTCTCAAATATGAAATTTTACACTTATAGATGTAGAAAAATTATGGAAACATCACATTTATTATCAAACATAATTAGCTCTCTCCGCTCCATATTTTCAAAACTCATGCAATCGTCCATTCAAATCCAAGAACTTCTTACTCTAATTTGTCTAACATATCTTTCCTCTAACTATAATATTTAATAAAATAATTTTGACTAATTGATCAACGTTTCCTTATTTAAAAATATGACATTAGCTATAAAAAAATAATTATCAAATCCTTCTTTGAATTATGAGGATAAATTTCCAAATAATATCATTAAAATAAATAAAAACAAGCCACTCAAATTATGTTCACAGGGGGAGAAAATCAAAATTTGTCAAGACACAAAATGCCAAATTAATTTCTTTCCCAACTGATAGGTTTGGACTTTGTCATGAAAATATATAAAAGTTTAACGCACGAGAAAAATATAAGGCAACACATAAATTATATAGGAATGATAGATCTGGATCTATTTGTGATAATTTTGTCATTATAACAATAATTATTTAGATTTTGTGTAATCAGGATCGGTGATATACAAAGTGGAGCTTTTCTCATATTTCCTTTATTTTTAGTTTGTCTTATATATCTCCTATCCAAATAATTTACTACCCATAACATTTATAATATAATGGTTTTTGTGTTGTTCAATATAATTACATTTATTCTTACTACATCACACTAATTATCAAACATAATTACATATCTTCAATCAATCTTCTCAAAAATATAATTGTACATGCATGGTTCATTCAAATCCAAGAATCGCCTACTCTGATTCCCCTTTCATATCTTTCCTCTACCTTAAATCTTTTAATCTAATAGTTTTTGCAACATCAACAGTAAAAAAATAACTACACCTCTCAACTCATACTTTATCCTTTACAAAAAGTCAGTAGTTATATTCCTTTAATTAGTCGTATCTAACATGGTTATAGACATATATTCATTGTTTGAAAAATAGCTTCTGTCATATTCTAAAACGAGAGAATCTATTGGAAAGAATTTGACATTGTTTATTTTCTAGACAATATCATCATATTATACCATTTTGGAGTTCTACACCATTCTTGATTGGTCTAACCTTTCTTTACTCATTTTCTTTCAAGTTCTAATTGATTTCCTCTCAACACTCACGTTCGCAAGTATAGTTTTTCTCATGAAACTACAACTTCCTTTATCAATTACCAAGACATTCTTACAAACATGATATCCTAAGTTGCACTCCCTCTATTGTATAAATTTTCAACTCATAGAGCATATCTTACATGAAATAGTTCCTATATATGTATGTCTCTCCCATAACACAAGGTTTTAAAATTCTCCCTTCCCTATAAAATATTATCACTTACTGACTAACCCATCAACTAATGCATTTTTCTACTTCTAAAAACAACACCTTATGTCAACAGCATTCTCGAATCTATGACATTCTATTTTTATATAACTATTTCTTTTTATCACCATTGGGATGAGATAACAAAATAGATCGACACTAGGATCATGAATGAAGTGACTGCATTGGATCCCTAGTGTATTTACATGTTGGGAGTGCCTTAGTGGCTACTACCCACCCAAGGAAAATGACTAACCACTCATGGTAATGGGTGACATTGCAAAATTACAAGTACAACGAGACATGGGGATAGAGATGGAAGAAGGAGAACAGATCAGAGAAGAATATTTAAGATACACCAATAGTAACCCAAAATGACTCAAGGTCGATGGAGACCTCCGCCTCTCTAAACTTTGCAATGGCATTGAAGATGGTTGGGTCTATTATCTTCCATCTCTTGAAGAAAAAATTACGTGTTGCTCAAAGGCGATGGAGGAACTCTGACCTTTGGACTCTCATCCTCCTAATGCAAAGAAGGCAAAGAACAACGAATTAGAAGCACTTGAGCATAACTTCATATTCAATTTCTAACCACCTGATATGAAGTGATCTACCCTTCCTTGATAGAAGGGGGACTGCTTTTTATAGCCCACAATGCAAGAATTAGGGTGTACGAAATTTGGTGTGTTGTTGTTTGTAGATTCTTCTCAATCATATGCTGATTTAAATAGTACCAAGTGTACCTACATGTGATGATTTCAAGCAACATGATCATGCTCTCTCTACCTCTTATGGCCCCTACAAATATTGCATCCAAGTCAACGAGGCCCATCCCATCAACCCATATAAGGTTGTATAGGGTACTTTCTAGCCATTGATTAGTTTTAAAATTTGGTTGGGTGGGCATGTTAAGGTCTCACCTCAAGTAAGAAGGGTTGAATGATGTACGCATACATATATGTAATCATAAGATTTGAATCTAGACTATCTAAATACATGATTTCATTATCGAGAAAAAGAAAAATCATTATAAAAATTAGATAAATATGATGTGAGATGCAATGAGGAGATCATAAGTTAAATAGGATATGAATGAATGTGATTTGAATACATACCACTTACCCTTGACAAAGTAAAAGTTTACTCATCGCTAAGAAAACAAAAAATCTAAGATGGAGTGGAAACACATTTTGGTCGGACCACAAATGTGGTTTCTTCTAAAAAGAATGATTGTACATGCATCCTTCATTCAAATATAACAATATCCTACTTCGATTCCCCTCTCATATCTTTCCTCTACTTAAAATCTTTTAATCTAACAATTTTGGCAAATTGATCTACATTTCTTTATATTAAAAATGCAACATCAATAGTGAAAAATAATTACACCTCTCACCTCAAACTTCATCCTTTACAAAATGTCAATAATTATATTCCATTGAATCAGTCGTATCTAACGTGCTTATAGATACATATTCATTGTTTGAAAAATAGATTATTCCATATTATAAAAAGAGAAATTCTATTGAAAAAAAATTGTAGTTGTTTATTTTCTAGACAATATCATCATATTACATCATTTTGGAGTTCTACACCATTCTTGATTGGCCTAACATTTCTTTACTCATTTCTTTCAAGTTCTCATTGATTTTCTCTCACCACTCACATTCTCAAGTACATATTTTCTCATGAAATTACAACTTCCTATATCAATTAACAAGACATTCTTTTGAACACGGTATCCTAAGTCTTACCCTCTCTATTGTATACATTTTCAACACATAGAGCATCATCTTACATGAAACAGTTCCTAAGTCTCTCTCTTCGTCTAATATAAGGTTTTAAAATTCTCTCTTCCCCTATAAAATAACATCACCTTACTGACTATCCCCTCAACTACTGAATTTTTCTAATTCAAACAACACCACACTTTTGAGAAGACATTTTTGTAAATATTTTTTCCAGATTATTTTGGTTTTCTTGAATGTACAAAAATGAGTAAACAAAGATACATATAATTATTATTTTTGTAATATGATAGTTTTCTCAAATATGAAATTTTCCACTTATAGATGTAGAAAAATTATGGAGACATCACATTTATTATCAAACATAATTATCTCTCTCCGCTTCATATTTTCAAAACTCATGCAATCGTCCATTCAAATCCAAGAACTTCTTACTCTAATTTGTCTAACATATCTTTCCTCTAACTGTAATATTTAATAAAATAATTTTGACTAATTGATCAACGTTTCCTTATTTAAAAATATGACATTAGCTATAAAAAATAATTATCAAATCTTTCTTTGAATTATGAGGATAAATTTCCAAATAATATCATTAAAATAAATAAAAACAAGCCACTCAAATTATGTTCATAGGGGGAGAAAATCAAAATTTGTCAAGACACAAAATGCCAAATTAATTTCTTTCCCAACTGATAGGTTTGGACTTTGTCATGAAAATATATAAAAGTTTAACGCACGAGAAAAATATAAGGCAACACATAAATTATATAGGAATGATAGATCTGGATCTATTTGTGATAATTTTGTCATTATAACAATAATTATTTAGATTTTGTGTAATCAGGATCGGCGATATACAAAGTGGAGCTTTTCTCATATTTCCTTTATTTTTAGTTTGTCTTATATATCTCCTATCCAAATACTTTACTACCCATAACATTTATAATATAATGGTTTTTGTGTTGTTAAATATAATTACATTTATTCTGAATACATCACACTAATTATCAAACATAATTACATATCTTCAATCAATCTTCTCAAAAATATAATTGTACATGCATGGTTCATTCAAATCCAAGAATCGCCTACTCTGATTCTGAAAACTACTAGAGGGGGGGTGAATAGAGTTTTATAGATAATTTTAACAATTAATTACTCAAGCAACCACAAAGAAAAATATTGGACAAGGAGACACAAGGGTTTAGAGTGGTTCCTTCCTTAGCAAATACTAAGGTAGTCAGTCCACTACCCGGTTGCTTACCCAACCGGGATTTGAAAAGAAATTTATTTTATTACCTCTCAAGGAATTACATAAAATACAATCTCTTTTCCCTAAACCCTTCAAGCAGCCTTCACCTAGATGTAATCGCCCAACTCGAAGCAGCCTTCCCTTGAAGTAGATGCACCAACTCCCGTTGCACCAGCCTTCTAAAGTAGCTTCCCGTGCGATAGCCTTCTTGAAGTAGCTTGAAGTCCCCTTCTCCTCCGAGAAGTCAACCCTCTCCAATCCGCAGCCTCCAACCCTAGGAGTAGCAAGGAGAGTACAAAGAATAAATAGGAACAAGAAAGAAATAGAGAAATTACAACTTATCCTTTAAGCCCGAGGCTTGATATGCCTAGATCAAGCGTAAGATCTCCTAGCCAAGTATGTGAACTTGTAATTGCTGTGGGTAGGAGAATCTAGCCTATAGGACACGAGATTGAGCTAAGGAGAATGTAGGCCAATGATCACAGTGCTCAAATTGCTTGCAAAAGATTGCTCAAGTATGCTCAAGTGTATTCTCAAGTGTAACAAGTGAATTCTAGTGTCCTATGGCTTGTCCTATTTATAGGAATGGCCAAGTATGCTTAAGGACGTTCTAGAAAACTTGTAGGGGTTTCTAAGTGCTTAACTAGCCGTTAGGTACAAAGTTGTTGCTTTAACAACGGCTAATTAATTTATTCTGCAGTTGCTGTCAGAGACCATCTCGGTCGACAAATGGTCGACCGAGACACCTACTCGGTCGAAGTTTTGTCGACCGACAGGCTCTCTGGAACAAGTGATTTGCAACGTCTTTCTTCAACTACCAACTAACTTGTCTGTTGTGTCTAACGGCTACTTTGGATCTTTCTCGGTCGAGAAGATGGTCGACCGAGAGTGTCTCGGTCGAGGAGTTCGTCGACCGAGAATGATCCTGTTTCAAGGTTTCAATTTAAGCACCAATTATATGTGTGAGTGTGCAAAGGTGATTTTATTAAATGGGATGACATGTCTAACTATGGTGTTTGGCTAGGGAAAATCTAACGCTTGATTTACATGCAAATCTAAGTACTTGTACATTATATATTTGTACAAGTTTTACAACATTGATTACATTGCATGAAAATAAAACTAAGTAAGCTCTTGGATTTTCCCTTGCTACTTTGTCATCCTGCACACTCAAGTAGCTCGTTAGATAAATAAGAATGAAATGTTTGTCATCATCGAAACAAAGGGATTTATCATAATATCTAATTTATCCAACAATCTCCCCCTTTTTGAAGATGACAAACATTTCCTAAATATGAAATAAGAAAATATAAAGCATGTGAGTTTCATACCTGAAAATTACCTTTTGTAGCCATTTATGTTTTGCAAGTGAGTGCTGGCCAAGATGTGATGAAACTCATTTATAGTTTTGATTTTTATATTCTTTCTCCCCCTTTGTCACTTCAAAAAGATATCCAAGTTGAATATTTCTTCTCCCCCCTTAATATTATGCTCCCCCTCAAATAGATATCCTATTAGAAACATGAATGTTTGTCTAATTTATCCACAATTTGTTACTCAATCATTTGCAAAGGATGTTAAGCCTTGAAATGATATGAGATTCCCTTAAGCGTATGATGAATGTATATTTATTTCTCATTTATCAAAGGATGTTAAGCCCTAAATTAAATGAGAATCCTCTTAATCTTAGAGTACATAAAAATGTCTCCATCCAAATGCAAGGGATGTTAAGCCCTGTTTTGGGTAGAGAGTTCCTTCAAGTACAAGATACCATTTTCAATAAATTCATAAATTTCTTGAAAATTTTCAGCTATTACAATGTTTTTGGAATCTTCTTTAATCAAATGGTCAAAGTTTTTATGATCTCCCCCTTAGTCTTATGCTTTGCTCCCCCTTAGATAGATATCTCAAATGAAAGTTTGAGTACTAAGCAAAAACTATAAAATGTTGTAGAGGATCTCCATGATTAACAAGGATGTATGCAATTTATGTCAGTCTGGAAAATAGAATCTCAGTCGGTCGACAATAGCTCGACCGACAGTGTTCTCGGTCGACTAGTTGCTCGACCGAGAATGTTTCTGGAGAACTGTTTTGTCATTTGTCAATTTAGCTAGAATTTTAATAGTTGCCTGTTTTAATTATTACTCCCCTTATTTGTTATGCTCTACAATAATGAACATATAATCCATATTTTTGAAGATGTCTCATATGCCAAAAATATAACCATTTGAATTAAGCAAAGATGGCAAAACTTCATTCAATAGCATGGAAAATATTACAATCATATAGAAATGACCAATTTATTACAATCATTGTCATTACAACTAGTACAACTTCAACACTTCACTGGAAAGATTTAAGAATTACATCGATGTCCGGATCTTTCCCAAGGAATGGCTCGGCTCCATAATATTTGACCAGAGTTTGCCAATCCAAAGCACCTGTCGTAGTTAACGCATATGCTTCCAGAAATGTGGGAACTCGGTCAAATCGGAAGTGAGCAGCTATATCTTGCAATTGTATGGAGGAAAATTGAGTATGTGCAAGATCCATTGATGGTGGAGGTGGAGGTTGATAGTAGTTGTATGAAGGGTTAAATGGGTTGAGCATGCCAGGATTTAAGGAATGCGGATATTCATCGGTTTGGCTCGGAGAAAGATTTTGCATTCGTTGATTTAAGTATGTCATGGCATGGTGGGTATAGTTGAGTTGGCTACTAAGATGATATTGGGAGCCGACAAGATAAGTGAGAGTATTTTGGATGGGATCAACAGAAAGATTAGTAGGAGGAGGGGGTGGTGATGATTCTCCTTCTACTCTTACCCTTTTATGACCAAAGTCAATCCCCATCTTCTCTACGGTGTTCTTACTTATCTTTGGTGGTCTACGCTCCCATGTATACCCCATATCTTCAATTTGTAACTTAAGAAAATGTTGAGTGATCTGGCATACAAAATCGGCATACGGTGGATTGCCAGAAAACTCAAGCATGTTTTTAAGTATTATGCGAATGAAGTTTATAGGAATTTCTTTTATGATAGCATAAATTAGACACATGCGGAAAATAGGGACCTCAGATTTATTGGCTCTAGGATGTATGTTAGTGGAAACAATGAGGTTTACTATCCTACATGCAGGTTTCAGGTTTATTGCATAATAGGTTCCCCTATCTTCATGACAAGTGGTATTGGTTTGAAATATGGCTCTTTTTATATCACTAAGGCTAGTGGAGTGGTCATCATGGGAAAATAAATTTAGTGGATTGCCGGTGGTAAGGTCAAGGAAATCTTGGTATTCATCTATATCAATTTCTAGCATATCAAGAATATCCCCTTCGGAAAATTTAAAACTACGCCCATTGACCATGGTGTAGAAGAATGTGGTTTCATTTTCGGTGTGGGATAAGAGATTGGCATAGAATTCGTTGACTACCTTAGTGGAATAGATAGGAAAAGTAGGATTGATGAAGTCCTTCAGCTTTTGCACTCCAAAGAGATTCTCCAGATCGACTATGTTGATGAAGTCCATAGCTTCGACCGGGCGTCGGGGAAGAGGAGCTTTAGAGGAAAGCCGTAGATATCTATCTCCAGCATCTCCGTCGACGAAGGCGATGTCGTTGATGATCGTCAGTGGAGGAGTGGCTTCCCGAGCTTCTCTTCTTTTTCTTTCGGCGACTTTCTTCTTCCCACGGGCAGCTGAGGATGAGGCCATTTGTGTTTCTTGAGTGTGGAGAAGAAGCAAGGAAGATTGGAGGATAAGAATGCTGAAGGGTTGCACGAAAATGCACTAGAGATGGACTATGGAGGCAAGGAAATGTAAGTGTGAGTAAATGACTCGTTTTTGCTCCTATTTATAGCATTCCAGCGACCGGGTCGGTCGACCACTCGTCGACCGAGCGTCCGCAACGGTCGAGTTGCAGACGCGCCACTTGGTTCCCCAACGGTAAAAAAAAACGGTCATAACGGTCGATTTACAACGGTCGTATCCAACAGCTATTTCTCGGTCGAGCACTTGTCGACCAATGTTGTCTCGGTCGAGCATTTGTCGACCGACAGTTCATCCGATATTGGGTCTGTTTAGTATTTGTCGGTCGAGGGAGATGGGCTAACCGAGAGGTTCTCGGTCGACGAATTCATCGACCGACAGACTTACTGAGTACAACTTTTAAAACTGATTTTTAAATGCAAATGGTAGATCATTTTTGTAGAGCATTTATATGAATATTCTAAGGGAGTAAATATTGGGATAATTTAAGGCTTAAATGATAACAAATGATTTAATTTTCAAGAAAATTTATATTTTGATTAAGTCCAAAGAGAGAATTTCCAAAATAAGCAATTTTTGTCTAAGCTTATTTTAGGTCGCCTTTGACTACGACCATAGCGCCCCTTAGTCAAGTTTTATTTTGACCAAGAGGCAAATTTTGCAGATTTTTCAGATTGAATATATTGAGTCTAATATCTGCATAAAACTTTAATATCAAGTTGAAGCATACTTCTTAATTGGAGACACAATTTAATTATTTCAAAGATACTGAGTTAGAGATTTTGTTGCAAGCAATAACATATGACTAATAAGTTATTTTGCTTGTTTGCATACAATTTTCTATGCGCACCAAATGATGAAAGCATGGTATAAAGCATACAATGATAATTCCATTATAATTAGTATATGAACAGACCAGAAAATACTTTTACGAAAAATCATATGAAAATAGGAATTTTCTTTTCATTTGACTTAGACTTTAAATCATCTAGGGAACAAACTAATATTAATTTTATTTATATTTGTAATTATGTAGAGTTGAGATAGACATAGAAATATGCAACTAATGTCATTGGTCATATCTCAACTTTGATTTTGTTCATTTAGTTTGGAGGTTTTGGAACCCAAACTAACTCTACATCTTTTCTCTTATAAGGACATGAAAATGAATAGTGACCAAGGCGCAAACAGTAATGACAACATATTGAGTCAACTTCATATCTTTTTCTATGGTTGTGTCCTATGTTGTCATTGGGTGAGGATGTCCTTTTAGGTACACATATAGATTGGGTTTGTGACTTTCTCTGACTAGGTTGTTGATGAGATTTTCCTTTAGGCTTGTAACCTAGTCCTCTTCTCCCAATTTGTTGATAGGGATTATCTAGGATTTGATCAAGAATGCCATGATTATTCAAACTACGAACTTGTTGTTGTAGCTTGGCAATTTCATCCATTCTTTTCTTAATGTCTATTTTTGCTTGGTCTAGATTTGATGACAATAAATTTCTTTCTTTAACAATAGTGTCATAATCTATATGGGTGCACAATAATGGTTGTTTCTGAAGATCGTTTACTTGAGTCTGTAAGTTTGAATTTTCAACAGAAAGGAGCTTGCAATCGGCTTCCATAGATTTTAACTTAAGATCAGAAAATTTATTTCCCTCTTTAAGATTCTCATTTTCAGATGCAAGAGCAAGAAGTTTAACATTTAGATCACCATTTTCCTTATTTGATTTCTTTAACTTCTTTTTGCACTCAACATATTTACTATGTGTTTCTTCAATAATAGCAACTAGTTCTTCTTTAGATAAATCAAAAAGACTTACCTCTTCTTCTTCTTCTTCTTCACTGGTTGTAGCAATAAAGCATTCTTTGTGCTTATCCTCTTTATTTGATCTCCATGGGCATCCGGTTGTTTTGTGATTTGTTCCTAAACACCAATTGCAGCATGTAGTGGTTTTGTCCAAGCACTTTTCACCATTTCCCTCCATTCTTCAAGACCTGGTTAGGGTTCCTTGAAGCCTGCTCTGATACCAATTGAAAACTACTAGAGGGGGGGTGAATAGAGTTTTATAGATAATTTTAACAATTAATTACTCAAGCAACCACAAAGAAAAATATTGGACAAGGAGACACAAGGGTTTAGAGTGGTTCCTTCCTTAGCAAATACTAAGGTAGTCAGTCCACTACCCGGTTGCTTACCCAACCGGGATTTGAAAAGAAATTTATTTTATTACCTCTCAAGGAATTACATAAAATACAATCTCTTTTCCCTAAACCCTTCAAGCAGCCTTCACCTAGAAGTAATCGCCCAACTCGAAGCAGCCTTCCCTTGAAGTAGATGCACCAACTCCCGTTGCACCAGCCTTCTGAAGTAGCTTCCCGTGCGATAGCCTTCTTCAAGTAGCTTGAAGTCCCCTTCTCCTCCGAGAAGTCAACCCTCTCCAATCCGCAGCCTCCAACCCTAGGAGTAGCAAGGAGAGTACAAAGAATAAATAGGAACAAGAAAGAAATAGAGAAATTACAACTTATCCTTTAAGCCCGAGGCTTGATATGCCTAGATCAAGCGTAAGATCTCCTAGCCAAGTATGTGAACTTGTAATTGCTGTGGGTAGGAGAATCTAGCCTATAGGACACGAGATTGAGCTAAGGAGAATGTAGGCCAATGATCACAGTGCTCAAATTGCTTGCAAAAGATTGCTCAAGTATGCTCAAGTGTATTCTCAAGTGTAACAAGTGAATTCTAGTGTCCTATGGCTTGTCCTATTTATAGGAATGGCCTAAGTATGCTTAAGGACGTTCTAGACAACTTCTAGGGGTTTCTAAGTGCTTAACTAGCCGTTAGGTACAAAGTTGTTGCTTTAACAACGGCTAATTAATTTATTCTGCAGTTGCTGTCAGAGACCATCTCGGTCGACAAATGGTCGACCGAGACACCTACTCGGTCGAAGTTTTGTCGACCGACAGGCTCTCTGGAACAAGTGATTTGCAATGTCTTTCTTCAACTACCAACTAACTTGTCTGTTGTGTCTAACGGCTACTTTGGATCTTTCTCAGTCGAGAAGATGGTCGACCGAGAGTGTCTCGGTCGAGGAGTTCGTCGACCGAGAATGATCATGTTTCAAGGTTTCAATTTAAGCACCAATTATATGTGTGAGTGTGCAAAGGTGATTTTATTAAATGGGATGACATGTCTAACTATGGTGTTTGGCTAGGGAAAATCTAACGCTTGATTTACATTCAAATCTAAGTACTTGTACATTATATATTTGTACAAGTTTTACAACATTGATTACATTGCATGAAAATAAAACTAAGTAAGCTCTTGGATTTTCCCTTGCTACTTTGTCATCCTGCACACTCAAGTAGCTCGTTAGATAAATAAGAATGAAATGTTTGTCATCATCGAAACAAAGGGATTTATCATAATATCTAATTTATCCAATAGATTCCCCTTTCATATCTTTCCTCTACCTAAAATCTTTTAATCTAATAGTTTTTGCAACATCAACAGTAAAAAAATAACTACACCTCTCAACTCATACTTTATCCTTTACAAAAAGTTAGTAGTTATATTCCTTTAATTAGTCGTATCTAACATGGTTATAGACATATATTTATTGTTTGAAAAATAGCTTCTGTCATATTCTAAAACGAGAGAATCTATTGGAAAGAATTTGACATTGTTTATTTTCTAGACAATATCATCGTATTATACCATTTTGGAGTTCTACACCATTCTTGATTGGTCTAACCTTTCTTTACTCATTTTCTTTCAAGTTCTAATTGATTTCCTCTCAACACTCACGTTCTCAAGTATAGTTTTTCTCATGAAACTACAACTTCCTTTATCAATTACCAAGACATTCTTACAAACATGGTATCCTAAGTTGCACTCCCTCTATTGTATAAATTTTCAAGTCATAGAGCATATCTTACATGAAATAGTTCCTATATATGTATGTCTCTCCCATAACACAAGGTTTTAAAATTCTCCCTTCCCTATATAATATTATCACCTTACTGACTAACCCATCAACTAATGCATTTTTCTACTTCTAACAACAACACCTTATGTCAACAACATTCTCGAATCTATGACATTCTATTTTTATATAACTATTTCTTTTTATCACCATTGGGATGAGATAACAAAATAGATCAACACTAGGATCATCAATGAAGTGACTGCATTGGATCCCTAGTGTAACATTCAACAATATACCAAAATTGTCACTCATCTCATGATTTTGAGCAACACAAAGGTCACTCTCCTTTTGTTATCCTCTATCTTCTTTAATCTACCTCAAATTTGAAAGACGAGCAAAGAGTTAGCCATTGAGTGAGTCCTGAGGAAGTTTCAAGTTTATCCAAATTTGAATTACTCTTCCCCTTTGATTGTGTCCACTAGTAGATGATTTTTGTATTTCTTAAATATAAAGAATTAATATTTGATTTACCTTGATTCCATGAAGTTTCCTAGAGTGCATCTCCTCAACTATCATGATTATTTATCTTTTTTCCTTGTGCACACAAAAATTGAAACTCTAATACCATTTAGAATCTATATCTTCAAACAGTTATGTTTGATTTTTTTATTTGTTATGCATTGAAAAAATGTTAAAGATATACCTTCATATGGTGTGTAAATATTTGTGGTATCCATTTATAATATTACAGTATAAAAATATAATCTAAGGTTTTGGGACTTACGACCTCTCCATTCTATTTTATTATTTTAAAATTTCAAACATACAAAGAAAACCATTACAACTAAGTCAAGTATACTATTCTTTTATTTTTGTTGAAATACTAACAAATATCAAATATTATTAAGCTATTTTTACATATCTACACAATACTTATCTAATCATGTTATTTCATTTAGTATTTATACGTTCCTACCATTTTGTATTAGTTTTCTCTCAGCATTCATAAGTTAACCACTACATTTTTTTCCTATTTGTGTACTATCTCATCTTACATATTATTTTCAATTTAAACAACATAATCTCATATATGTGTACTATCTCAAACTTCAGCGATCTATCAATTTTGCATCTCTCCACCCTCGACTTCACACACCATAAATATATTGTAGTATTCGTTATCTATAAAACTATACTCTAAATTGGTTGCATGTATTTTCTAAAGTCTTTGTCCCTGACTATTATGTTGATTTTGGTTCTCTATTATTTACAAGCAATAAGTTTTTCTCAAAGAATATGGACAATTCATATCCTCAACCTTTTTATATATCCTTTTTTAAATTCCATGTATGGGACAAAATAGTTATATACATATATAAAATATGTATATATATAAGTTCGCATTTACACATAGATTTACATACATATATATTTATATATGCAAATATATAGAGACACACACATATTGTATAAATATATATACAATATATTTTTGTGTGTATTTACATATATATGTGATTAAGAGAGAAAGATTCCCCCCACACATGTGGCAGAGGCCGAATGCCAAGGAGGGGGGTAAATCAAGGCAGTAACTACAATACGAACTCGGGTCTATTTGCTAGGGGACACCATGCTTTACAACTTGAGACACTCCTTGTCAGCTTGTGCTGACATATATATATATATATATATATATATATATATATATATATATATATATATATACATATATATACACACATATATATATACATATATATATATACACACACACACACACACATATATATATATATATTATTGTATCACTATAATTTGAAAATTAGTATTTTTTAAATTATAAAAAAACTCGTATTGTTTGTAAGAATGTTTTAAGACTTAGGCTCTCTAATTTTTATTTTAAAGTTCAACATAAAACTATAATCATATAACATATATCATTTCATTGTTTAATTTAAGAAAAAGTATAAAGTAATTAATATCATATCTAGGGTTTGAAAAACATATAAGAAAGTATACATATATACATACACATAGACACACACACACACACACACACACACACAGATATATATATATATATATATATATATATATATATATATATATATATATATATATATATATATAAACACAGACACAGACACACACACACACACACACACATATATATATATATATATATATATATATATATATATATATATATATATATCTGTGTGTGTGTGTGTGTGTGTGTGTGTGTGTTGATGAGACTCTACCTTCTCTCTAGGTTTTGAGAGATAGTGAGATAGTGATTTGGGGCTTGCCACTGTGATGGCACAATGACGACCTACAAGGGGTTGGTTGGTGTCTACAAGCCTAGGTTTTGAGAGCTAGTGAGACAGTGATTTGGGGCTTTCCACTGCGATGACACAATGACGACCAACAAGGGGTTGGTTGGTGTCTATGAGCAATTATGACAAGGGATAAGAACCATGGAATGTGAGAATAATTAGTGACTCTAGAGATAAAGCATAGAAAGGAGGTTGAGAAAAGGGGATCATCACGAATTTCATGTGGTGGTCATAATAATAGTGGGAGATGAAGAGGAAAAGTATAGAAGATGCTCATAGTGGTGATGGTAGAGATAGTTCAAACATAATGGTATCGTCTTTGATTGTGGCGTGAATCACAATAAATACCATGGAATTTTCATGAATACTGATTAACAACATACAATGCATTGACAATGCAAGCGAAGTAGCTCAAGCTCCAAGCCTACCATTGTAAGTTCACTTGAAGGGGGTAATTGATTAGTCCAAATTTATCTTCAAAAAAGGAGGGGATTTATAGTAACTAGACTTTTATTTTTGTAACCTGACACTTGGACCCCACATAGATATTAACAAAGTTTGATGTATTTGATTGTTGTCGAACATAAGGACAAGGGTGGTAGTTGTTAAGATGTTTGGTTACTTGACTTATCTGCACCAATCAAAGCATAAGACAAGGTGTGTGCCTCCTATGGAATGTTGATTCTGCAAAAGAAACATGCAACAAACAAATAAAGTAAAATGAAAGATAAAATAAAGAGCTAGAATGATAAAGGATAAGAAAATAAATATGGAAGTAAACTTAAATTGGGATTCACCATATAAAATCTCTCACCAGCAAGAAATACTCAAACCCATTCTATATCCTTAGTAATTTTACTAGAAATAATCATGAGTATCAACTTCCTCCTCTCTTGTTCTTTTGATACATCTAGATCATAAGGTTACCTCTCTCTTGAGATTAATTACAAACAATCACCAGGAAAACATATGATTATTAGCTTAAGAATTCTAACATTCTCATGCATTCATGTATCTCCATAAGTCTTACATTTAGGTTAGCACTACTCTCTTGAGGTATTAACAATCAAACAACATGAGATGGTAGCTAATCATCCAAGTGAGGCTTTAAGAACAATAATATTTAGATAAACATTGTTAAGAGCATATATTCAATGGATAAGGGTATTTACATGTTGGGAGTGCCTTAGTGGCTACTACCCACCCAAGGAAAATGACTAACCACTCATGGTAATGGGTGACATTGCAAAATTACAAGTACAACGAGACATGGGGATGGAGATGGAAGAAGGAGAACATATCTGAGAAGAAGATTTAAGATACACCAATAGTAACCCAAAATGACTCAAGGTCGATGGAGACCTCCGCCTCTCTAAACTTTGCAATGGCATTGAAGATGGTTGGGTCTATTATCTTCCATCTATTGAAAAAAAAATTACGTGTTGCTCAAAGGCGATGGAGGAACTTTGACCTTTGGACTCTCATCCTCCTAATGCAAAGAAGGCAAAGATCAATGAATTATAAGCACTTGAGCATAACTTCATATTCAATTTCTAACCACCTGATGTGAAGTGATCTACCCTTCCTCGATAGAAGGGGGACTTCTATTTATAGCCCACAGTGCAAGAATTAGGGTGTACGAAATTTGGTGTGTTGTCATTTGTAGATTCTTCTCAATCATATGCTGATTTAAGTAGTACCAAGTGTACCTACATGTGATGATTTCAAGCAACATGATCATGCTCTCTCTACCTCTTATGGCCCCTACAAATATTGCATCCAAGTCAACGAGGCCCATCCCATCAACCCATATAAGGTTGTATAGGGTACTTTCTAGCCATGGATTAGTTTTAAAATTTGGTTGGGTGGGCATGTTAAGGTCTCACCTCAAGTAAGAAGGGTTGAATGATGTATGCATACATATATGTAATCATAAATTTGAATCTAGACTATCTAAATACATGATTTCATTATCGAGAAAAAGAAAAAATATTATAAAAATTAGACAAATATGATGTGAGATGCAATGAGGAGATCAAAAGTTAAATAGGATATGAATGAATGTGATTTGAATACATACCACTTGCCCTTGACAAAGTAAAAGTTTACTCATCGCTAAGAAAACAAAAAATCTAAGATGGAGTGGAAACACATTTTGGTCGGACCAAAAATGTGGTTTCTTCTAAAAAGAATGATTGTACATGCATCCTTCATTCAAATATAACAATATCCTACTTCGATTCCCCTCTCATATCTTTCCTCTACTTAAAATCTTTTAATCTAACAATTTTGGCAAATTGATCTACATTTCTTTATATTAAAAATGCAACATCAATAGTGAAAAATAATTATACCTCTCACCTCAAACTTCATCCTTTACAAAATGTCAATAATTATATTCCATTGAATCAGTCGTATCTAACGTGCTTATAGATACATATTCATTGTTTGAAAAATAGCTTATGCCATAATATAAAAAGAGAAATTCTATTGAAAAAAAATTGTAGTTGTTTATTTTCTAGACAATATCATCATATTACATCATTTTGGAGTTCTACACCATTCTTGATTGGCCTAACATTTCTTTACTCATTTCTTTCAAGTTCTCATTGATTTTCTCTCACCACTCACGTTCTCAAGTACATATTTTCTCGTGAAATTACAACTTCCTATATCAATTAACAAGACATTCTTATGAACGTGGTATCCTAAGTCTTACCCTCTCTATTGTATACATTTTCAAGACATAGAGCATCATCTTACATGAAACAGTTCCTAAGTCTCTCTCTTCGTCTAATATAAGGTTTTAAAATTCTCTCTCCCCCATAAAATATCATCACCTTACTGACTATCCCCTCAACTACTGAATTTTTCTAATTCAAACAACACCACCTTCTGTCAGCAAGGTTCTCGAATGTATGACATTCTGTTTTTATATCACTATTTCTTTTTATAATCATTGGGATGAGATGACCAAATAGATCGACACTATGATCATCAAAGAAGTGACTACATTCGATCCCTAGTGTAACATTCAATAATATACCACAATTGTCACTCACTCACTCATCTCATGATTTGGAGAAACAAGGGGGTCACTCTCCTTTTGTTATCCTCTCTCTCCTTTCATCCTACCTCAAATTTGAAACACATTTCCAAACATTAATCACTCTTCCCCATTGATTGTGTCCACAAGTAGATGATTTTTATATTTCTTCAAAAGAAAGCAATAATATTTGATTTACCTTGATGTCATGAAGTTTCATTGAGTGTATGTCCTCAACTACCATGACGATTTATCTTTTTTTTCCTTGAGCACACAAATATTGTGACTCAACGACCATGTAGAATCTATATCTTCAACCATTTATATATGATTTTTTATTCTTTGTATGTTGAAAAAATGTTAAAGATATACCTTCATATGGTGTGTAAATATTTGTAGTATCTATTTATAATATTACAATATAAAAATGTAATCCAAGTTTTTAGGACATACAACCTCTCCATTCCATATTTTTTATTTCAAAATTTCAAACATACATAAAAAAGCATTACAACTAAGTCAAGTACACTATTCTTTTATTTTATAGAAATACTAACAAATATCAAATATTATTAAGTTATTTTTACTTATCTAATCATATTATTTCATTTAAAATGTATACTTTCTCAGCATTTCTTATTAGTTTTCTCTCAGCATTCATATGTGAAGCACTACATTTCTATTCCTGTTTTGTTTCCTTTATGACTAAAGTGTAACTTAAAATTTGAAAATGATGTCTCAACTCTCCCATCCCACTAATACATTTTATTCAAATATAAAAAGTTTAATCCTTAATAAAATAGTTCTAAAATCTCTCTCCCCCACCAACACAAGGTTTGAAGTGTCTCTTCTGTAGAATATAACATCATCTTACATATTATCAACTCTCTCTCCAAAATTAGTGCATGCTATTTTCAATTTAAACAACATAATCCCACATATGTGTACTATC
Source organism: Alisma plantago-aquatica (assembly GCA_963693085.1). Classification (NCBI taxonomy): domain Eukaryota; kingdom Viridiplantae; phylum Streptophyta; class Magnoliopsida; order Alismatales; family Alismataceae; genus Alisma; species Alisma plantago-aquatica. Next base: position 962,894,619 of record OY856411.1, on the reverse strand, counting down.
TCAAACTCCAATGATCTATCAATTTTACATATCTCCTTCCTCAACTTCACACATCATAAGTTTTTTTTTAAATAACTCGATATCGTTAAAAATAGGCCATACGACATCTACAAGATAGAGATGTCTCATCAACTAACCAAGCAAAAACTCCTTTTGTAGAAACACATAGCACAAGACTCAGATTGGGATGCGATAGATAAATTTCTGCACCGTCCACCTCTTGTAGTGGTTGTCTAAAATAGCTATCTGGGATGGAATTCATCAATCTACATGAGCCTATGAGTACATCGGGAGAGGAGTTTGCATTGCCATCGACAGAGACCTGTGAGATACCACCCATAGAGATCATTGTCTCATCCATGCTAGAGGCCGCCAGACAAAAAGAGAGCTCAACCCAAACCACAGTAAGCAAAACAGACATCTTGTTGCTAACAACATAAAGGCAAAAAACGAACAACAGTTGAGGCCAATCAAGAAGTTGCCTAAGCTCACAGAACACTCACACATGCAATTACTCAAAGAGCTTGAGTGCATCACCCTGGATCTCTGAGAAGGAGGCAAAAAGCTCCACTTATGCATAATCAGAGGAGAAAGGGCCTACGAGGATTGAAGGTGGGAGGTAGAAAGCACCGGGTAACCCCACCACCACTCTTGAGCACCCCTGCAAGCAGGGGGCGAGAGAATACTCCCAAAGCACATAACCCAGTTTCTCTCCCTCTATTGGTGCACCATGGAGTCACCCAGCCTCGTCGTTCGTCTATAGGAGCACCCGATGCCACGACCTACAACAAGACCCAGACAGAACAAGAGAGGCTCGACCAGCAGCCCGCTGCCGCCTAGAGCTCACCACCACCCATCACCGTCCTCCCAGATCCGAGCTGCCTTCCGAAAGCGAGGCCACCAGGGGCACCTTCTCACGAGTAGGAAACCCATGCACTGCGGAGAAAGAAGAAACAACCACACCACGAGAATATGGCTCACACCTAGAGAACCTAAGGACTTTGGCCGAGCGTGAGGGAGAAGGGGAGGCACCCAGGGAGAGAGGGTTCCAGCGAGATGAGCGCCAGTCACCTCCCCCCCCCCAAGAAAGAGCACCACCACCGGGGACTACTGGATCTCTCTACGATCGCAAAATCTAGCAGAGGCCCTTCTTTTCACACACCATAAGTTAGTACATTGCATTATATTTTGTCTATAAAAATATAGTCTGAATTGGTTGCATGTATTACCTAAAGTCTCTGCCCTAGCAATTATGTTGATTTTGGTTTTCTATTATTTATAAACAATAAGTTCTTCTCAAAGAATATGGACAATGTATATCCTCAACCTTATTATATATATATATATATATATTTTTTTTAATTCCATGTATGGGACAAAACAGCTATATATATATAAAATATGCATATATATAAGTATATATATACACGTACATTTACATATATATTTATATATACAAATACATAGAGACACACATATTGTATAAATATATGTATACAATATATTCTTGTTTGTGATTATATATATATATTCATGTATCACTACAATTTGGAAATTAGTATTTTTTAAATTATAAAAAACACTAATGTGTTGTTTGTAAGAATGTTTTTGGACTCAGGCTCTCCAATTTTTATTTAAAAGTTCTACAAAAAACATAATCATTATAATATATATTATTAGATTTTTTAAATTAAGAAAAAATATTAACTAATTAATATCATATCTAGGGTTTGAGAAACATATATATATATATATATATGTTTATGAGACTCTATCTTCTCTCTCGGTTTTGAGAGCTAGTGAGAAAGTGATTAGGGCTTGCCACCATGATGGCACAATGGTGACCAGCAATGGGTTGGCCAGTGTCTATGAGAAATGACGAGGAGAGGTGAGAATAATGGAATGTGAGAAGAATTAGTGACTCTACAGATAAAATATAGAAGGACGTTGAGAAAAGGGGATAGTTGTGGATTTCATGTGATGGTCATAATAAGAGAGGAAGACAAAGAGGCAACTATAGAAGATGCTCATGGTGGTGATGGTAGAGGTCATTAAAACACCATGGTACCATCTTTAATTATGGGGTGAATCACAATAAAGACCATGGTATTTTCAAAAAGACTGCAAGAACAACATGCAAGACATTGACAATTCTAGACAAGTAGTTCAAGCTCCAAGCCTACCATTATAAGTTCACTTGAAGGGGGTAGTTGATCGGTCACAATTTCTCTTCCAAAAAGAAGGGGATTTTGAGGTACCAGACTTATATTTTTATAACTCAACACTTAGGCCTCCCCACATATATTAACGGGGTCCAATGTAGTAGATTGTGGTCAAATATAGGGACTAGGGTGGTAATTGTTAAGATGCTTGGTATTTTGACTTATATACACCAATCAAAGAATAAGATAAGGTGTGTGTCCCTTATAGGGTGATGATTCTCAAGAAACATCCGACAAACAATTAAAGTAAAATAAAAGATAAAACAAAGAGCTAGAATGATAAAGGATAAGAAGATAAATATGAAAGGAAACTTAAATTGTGTTTCACCATATAAAGTCTCTCACCAATAAGAAATTCTCAAACCCATTCTATATCCTTAGAAATTTTACAAGCAATAATCGTTAGTATCAATTCCTCCTCTCTTGTTCTTAGGATAGATCTAGATCATAAGGTTACCTCTATCTTGAGATGGAAAATAAACAATCACTAGGAAAACATATGATCATTAGGTTAAGCATTCAAACATTCTCATTCATTCATATAACTCCACAAGTCTTACATATGTGTTAACCCAACTCTCTCGAGGTATTAACAATCAAACAACACAGGACGGTAGCTAATAATGAAAGTGAAGCATTAAGAACAAGAATATGTAGATAAACATTTCTAAGAGTATATATTATATGGATAAGGGTATTTACATGTTGGGAGTGCCTTAGTCACTAATTCCCACCCAAGGTGAATGACTAGCCACTCATGGTGGTGAGTGACATTGAAAAATTACAAGTATGGCGAGACATGGGAATGGAGATGAAAGAAGGAGAATAGATTAGAGAAGAAGTTTAAAGATACACCAAAAGTAACCCAAAATGAGTCAAGTTCGATGGAGACCTCTAGCTCTCTAAACATGGTGATGGCATTGAAGATGGTTTCGCTCATTATCTTCCATCTCTCAAAGAAAACATCATGTGTTGGTCGAAGGCGATGGAGGAACTCTAACCTTTGGACTCTCATCCTCCTAATGCAGAGAAGCGATGGAAGTAGCAAACATCTACATAATAGAAGCACTTAAGCATAACTTTATATTCAATTTCTAACCACGCGATGCAAAATGATCGACCCTTCTTTGACTGAAGGCAGTCTGCTATTTATAGCCCACGGTGCGGGACATAGGGTGTACAAAATTTGGTGTGTTGTCATTTGTAGATTCTTCTCAATCATGTGTAGATTTCCATAGTACCAAATGTACTTGCATGTGATGAATTAAAAACAACACTATCATGCTATCTCTACCTCTTATAACCACTTCAAATATTGCATCCAAGTGAATGAGGCCCATCATATTGATCCATTTAGTGATGTACAGGGTACTTTCTATAGATTGATTAGTTTTAAAATTTGGTTATGTGGGCATGTTAAGGCATCACCTCAAGTAAGTAGGGTTGAATGATTCACACATGCATAGATGTAATAATAAGATTTGAATCTAGACTTGTTAGATACTCATTTTGATTATCAAGAAAAAGAAAAAATAATAAAAAATAGATAAATATGATGCAAGATGCAATGAGGAGATTTGAAGTTAAAATGGATAGGTGTGGGTGTGAGTTTAATACATACCACTTACTCTTAACAAAGTAAAAGTTTACTCGTACTTGATAAAACACAAAATCTAAGATGGAGTGGAAAAATATTTTGGTGGACCACAACATATGGTTTCTATCCAATCAACAAAATATCAACCATCTACATTTAGAAAGGAAAATTTTTTTTTTGGAGCGGGTAAAGTATTACTAATCCAAAAAAGAAGTATAGAGGCAAGCCTCGTATACTGTACAAGTGGGTTAAACTACAAAATCCCTATAACATACTGAAATCTGGGCATTTTTCCTTTTGGTCCTCTTTTTCATCTTTTCCTTTCATTCCTATCTTCTTTGGCCTTTTTGTGTAATTTGTGGACAATATGATGGTTTAATGAACATTTGTTCACCTTTTATTCCAATATTTGGGTTTATGCACAAATACCTCAGTGGAAGCTTAGTAATGGGTCAAATATGCAATATATCCACTTAAGTGATAAAAAGAATAAATAAATTCATCCTAGAACTTTCTAGCGCTTTCAAGAATATGAAAAAGAAAGAAAATCCTGAGATATAAATAAAGGAGACGATAAATGTAATAATTGGGGATAATGTGGAATATTTTGGATAAAAGAAGATTATGATGAATATATTATCCCAAAAATCATAAGTGGAAATTCATGAAGATAATTTGGATATTAATTTCGTTTTCTTGACTTAAAAGTTGCTTAATGGACAAGTATCATCTAATTTGGATAATAAATAAATATATAAGCCTTTATTACAAGATAATGGGAAATAAGCTAATAAGGTGAAATAAAATATCTAACGTCTTCAAATTGGAAAAATAACTCTAAATTCGTAATTTATATATCAAAATGAGTCTATGTGTGAATTTGTATTTAATTTGGTCAATGTTTAATATTTTATTATAATCTGGAGAGAGAAAATGACTTAAAGGCCAAAAATATTAAATATATGTTGATAAAAACTACTTAATCTCAAAAACGTGTTTCTAACGTTTATTATTGCTTATAGGCCAAGTTTCATATTTTTAGAAAGTTTCTAGATGCCTCTAATAAATTAAAAGGCTAAATAAGTGATAAAATTTAAATGAATTAAATAAAATAATAAAAGTCTTCAAAAAAAATATATTAATGCCAAATTCGTGTTCTACATGTTAAAATAGACCTTTGGATGAATTTTGACTCAATTTGGAATATATTTGATAAGAAGGTGAATTTAGGAGAGAGAAAGTGTGTAAAACATTAAAATCATTATTTAAAATAATAAACAACTTCAACAAATGGAAATACTACCAAATTCGTATTCAAAATACTTAATATGAGTTATGGCTAAAGTTTTATAATTTTTGGATAATCCTAACATCATTAGTAAAGGAGGAAAGAGAAAATAGTAATTGGCTTAATTAAATAATCTATTTTTCTCAAAAGTCAAATCTAATTTTATATTCGGATTCCTCACCCCAAAATCAGTAAACCTACCAAATTTGATTTTATTTGGACTTTATTTGCACCCTTAAAGAATTAGAGAAAGGTTTATGCATTAAATGCACCAAATGACCAAAGTTAGCAAGTTGTATTAAACGATCATTTCATCTTCTTCATTGGTCGCGTATGAACAGTAATCCGTGTTTTGGTGATTTTTTCGGATGGCAATTTCTCCCTCGTTTCTCAACGAAACTTCGCGAAACAAGTTGCATTGGATTGCAAATTCAATTTCGCATCCAACTAGCATAAGATCACATGTTTTAATCGAGTATTCGTGAAACGCCTAAAGCTTCGGCGCCGCCTCTCTCTACCCCCATATAACTAAACCTTAGTCTAGGTTACCTTGCCTATATATAACCATGCCCCTAGGTCCTCCGACACATTTGCAACTCACCCGAACTTTCAATTCCAAGTTTCGTCGACGTTTTGACCCCCAACGGCGGCCGAAGCACCTGACCTTGCGGCGCCCCTTTTCTCCCTCCTCACTTGGTCACCGGTTGATTTGAAGAGACCATCAGGTTCACCTCTTCTTCTTCTTCTTTCTTTTGCATATCTAAACGTCGAGTTTGGTTGCGTGTACGGGTTTTGCCCAATCTTGCCCGAGCTTGTTGCTCACCGAAAGCAGCCATGGCGTCGACCAGGGGAGGAGGATGACTCCTCGCGTTTTTACATTTCTACCCCCGCACTCTCCTCTCTGCTCTTGCTGTGTACGTGGGGGGCACTTTGGTCTTTTGGTTTGCTTTTGTTTCAAACGCTTTTGCCTACGTGACACTTCCCGATTGGCTGATATTGCAAAATTGATATCTTTTTACTCGTTTGTCCAAAAATAGAAATAAAATATGTTTTGGAATCGGGAGAACGAGATCTGTCTAATAAAAATATTTTCGTGGTTTGATTCTGAGTTTTCGAATATGTATTTTTCGAGTTATTTTAATTAACTAATAAATATGGAAATTAGCCTAAAAGTCAATATCTCGAAAATATATAACATTATATGTTATTTTGATCAAAAAATCCTAACTAAGACAATGATGATGTTTTCGAGATCTAAATCGATGGTTTGTGGAAAAAGTTCATAGTTTCAGTGATTGAATCTTTAATAATTAAACATAATATTAATACATAAATATGATGATCATATTAGGGAAAGTGGATCTGACCTCGTGTAAAAGTTATGAAAAGCAATTCTAGGATTCTAAAGAATAAGGTATGTGTTTTGTTTGTGCATCTACTTTTCAGTTGGGAAAACATTAATCCATTACCCATACTTTCTTATGAGGTTTAACTTGACCTAAATCCTTGAACCTTGAAACCTAAATTGCTTATTGCCTCAAAAGTAGATGTAGTATTATCTTGATTGGGTATTCATACCCCACTGCCATGTTACATATTCTTTTGCTTAACCTTGCCATAACTCTTTTGTTAGCATGTAATTAAATGATCTATTTAATGTTTAAGTAGTGGTACTTATGTACAACCACCCATAGAGGGCATGTATATAATCGCCCTAAGGGAATGTTTATAATTCTCCCCAATATAAATTATAGGTGACTGGGAATGTCTTATTCTCCCCTGACCTAAGGTTAGAGGTCCGGTAGGTGCCTCAACCCTACTTAGTTAGGTAGATATATTAATTTACATGCAAAACCCTTATTTATTTTGTTATTGGCAAGTTTCATTATATAAAGCCTCATACTCTTTGATGTCTCACTTTTCAATAAATCTCTAGCCTATTTTACTTGTTACAACTTTCTTGTCACTTTTAGAATAATCTTGTAACACATACTTTTCTTTCTTCTCCTCTTGCTGGGTGTCTTCCCAACCACCCAGGAGATAGCAAGGTGATGGATAAGGCGTGAAGATCTTAGTTGTTGATTTGGACTTAGATGATAGACATGTTGCTTGGAGACAAAAGTGGAGTAGTTAGATTTCCCTCTACTTAGATCCTCTTTTTGTATAAAGCATGTACACCCATATTGGGAGAATTTTTATGTACACTTTATTTGAAATTGAATATAGTCAAAATTTTATCTTCCGCTGCTATTTCAATTGGATTTTGTTTATTATTGTTATTAGTAGAGAGATGGATTGGATTGATCTTGCTTCTTTACAACATGGTATCAGAGCCAATGGTAGTCGGATTTTTGACTATTTCAGTTTGTCTCCCTAATTAGAACCCTAGACTTGCATAATTCTTTTAGGTGACATGGTTACCCTAGATTTGATCTACCTTGATGATAGGTTGACTTAGAACCCAATAGTTCCACATTAGAACCTTGATGAATAAAACCCTAAAATACTTATAACTAAAACATGCATAACTTAATGTTGTTTAGGTTTGCTTTTAGGCAACTATTAGGGCATGCAGTTGAAGCAAGGGTGTCTAGAAAGGATCAGGGTTTCGGGGGCTGGCAAAATTTTCCTCCGCACCACTAGCTTGGTATACGAGGACTCCCGTGCCCATATGATACCGGCCTGGCCTGCGCTAATACGAATTGTCTGAAATAGTTTGCTTTTAGGTAATAGTAAACTTAGAGTTCTATGTTGTATACCTTGGGTATCCTAATAGTTTGACTTAAGTTTCACATGTATGTTGGCTTCTCCTAGAACCCTAATATGACAACCTTTGACTTGTTTGAGGATATATACCCTATATAGTTCCTTATGTCCCTTAGGACTATATGCTTGAATAGTTTATCCGTAGAACCTAGACCTTGGAGTTTGGGTGTTTGGGAAGATATCAGAGTGCGCAGTGGAAGCATGATGGATCTTGATAATGGTTTAGTTAGACTTATCCTTTAACCCTAATGTAGTTTGGCTTGATGGGTCGAACCCTTTTCAAGGGATGGAGTATGGTTAGATGATGATGTTTAAGTGGTTAGATTTCGAGGACGAAATCCACTTTAGGGGATGGAACCCTATAACATATTCAAGTCTATCTAATCTATCTTTAGAAACCCTAACCTCATACTTAGGTGGTTAGTGTGCTTGGATCTTTGGTTTTGACCAAACAAGATATAATCGTAACCCTAACATGCTTGTTAATATGTAATGAACATATAATTATCATCTAAGGAATAAATCATATGCTTGAACCCTAATGAATATCCAATGCACATAATATGAATATCAATGCTAATTGTCAATAGGTAAGTTGTTAATAATGTCATGAACCATAATGATATGATGCGTAAGGTTATAATTCGTAATTAATGCATGCTAAGGATGAATAAGCGAAATATAATGGTCATGTTGACCTAAACCCTAAAGTTGTAATCATCTAACCTTAACATATGCACCCTTATGCCTTTCATGATACATTAATGATGTTAAGAGCCATAATCAATTAACATACTTTGATACACATAAATGATATATATGATCATCTAATCACATATTAATTAAGTCATCAATATGAATGCATGTTACCTTGTTAACTAATATACATGTTATTAGTCACTTAATGTGAATCAATTCATTAATCTGTAATATGTTCCACCTTAATCATTTAAAATACATGTAAAGGCTTCAATGTGAATATGAAGTAATTGGATTCACATAAGTGTGCAAAATCAATAATATAAAGGAATAAATATGAATAATGATTAATGATGGCATTAATGTGAGCAATAAAGATAATGTGACATTGTGACAACGTTAATATGAATATAAGTAACTAATGTGACATTAATTGAAATAATTGTATGCTTAACGACAAATTGGATAGAATGTCTTATATTCATGTAAAATAATTTGTTATAATTAATAAAGTGATATATAAGGATAAGGAAGTATAAATCCGAATTATTAAGGACAATGATCAAATATAATAATGAATGTTGAGATAATTGAGTAACCTCTAATTGTACATAATAATGAAACATAATTCTTTTTGGCAACTAAGTGAATGTGACATGACATAATTAAAATAATGATGACAATGTGTTATCATAATGAATGTAATGTTAATAAGTCAAAAATGTAAATAAAGTTAAATCTCTTAAAAAGAATATCTTAATAATGGACCCTAGGTGATCCTTGAGAACCCAACCTATGTTGAGCTTATGTGAAGTTTCTAAACCCTTAGGGGTAGTTGAAGTGTATGTTTTGGTGGACGTTGTATGGTTGGAGGAACAACTTGAAGTTTTGGTGATGTGAGGTTGCACACTCACCCTTCCCTAATTGCTAGTGATTTCGGGGACGAAATCCTCTTTAAGGGGTGGAGTGCTGTAACATACCGAAATATGGGTATTTTGCCTTTTGGTCCTCTTTTTCATCTTTTCCTTTCATTCCTATCTTCTTTGGCCTTTTGTGTAATTTGTGGACAATATGATGGTTTAATGAACATTTGTTCACCTTTTATTCCAATATTTGGGTTTATGCACAAATACCTCAGTGGAAGCTTAGTAATGGGTCAAATATGCAATATATCCACTTAAGTGATAAAAAGAATAAATAAATTCATCCTAGAACTTTCTAGTGCTTTCAAGAATATGAAAAAGAAAGAAAATCCCGAGATATAAATAAAGGAGACGATAAATGTAATAATTGGGGATAATGTGGAATATTTTGGATAAAAGAAGATTATGATGAATATATTATCCCAAAAATCATAAGTGGAAATTCATGAAGATAATTTGGATATTAATTTCGTTTTCTTGACTTAAAAGTTGCTTAATGGACAAGTATCATCTAATTTGGATAATAAATAAATATATAAGCCTTTATTACAAGATAATGGGAAATAAGCTAATAAGGTGAAATAAAATATCTAACGTCCTCAAATTGGAAAAATAACTCTAAATTCGTAATTTATATATCAAAATGAGTCTATGTGTGAATTTGTATTTAATTTGGTCAATGTTTAATATTTTATTTTAATCTGAAGAGAGAAAATGACTTAAAGGCCAAAAATATTAAATATATGTTGATAAAAATTACTTAATCTCAAAAACGTGTTTCTAACATTTATTATTGGTTATAGGCCAAGTTTCATATTTTTAGAAAGTTTCTAGATGCCTCTAATAAATTAAAAGGCTAAATAAGTGATAAAATTTAAATGAATTAAATGAAATAATAAAAGTCTTCAAAAAAATATATTAATGCCAAATTCGTGTTCTACATGTTAAAATAGACCTTTGGATGAATTTTGACTCAATTTGGAATATATTTGATAAAACTTGAATTTAGGAAAGAGAAAGTGTGTAAAACATTAAAATCATTATTTAAAATAATAAACAACTTCAACAAATGGAAATACTGCCAAATTCGTATTCAACATACTTAATATGAGTTATGGGTCAAGTTTTATAATTTTTGGATAATCCTAACATCATTAGTAAAGGAGGAAAGAGAAAATAGTAATTGGCTTAAATAAATAATCTAATTTTCTCAAAAGTCAAATCTAATTTTATATTCGGATTCCTTACCCCAAAATCAGTAAACTTACCAAATTTGAGTTTATTTGGACTTTATTTGCACCCTTAAATAATTAGAGAAAGGTTAATGCATTAAATGCACCAAATGACCAAAGTTAGCAAGTTGTATTAAACGATCATTTCATCTTCTTCGTTGGTCGCGTATGAACAGTAATCCGCGTTTTGGTGATTTTTTCGGATGGCTATTTCTCCCTCGTTTCTCAACGAAACTTCGCGAAACAAGTTGCATTGGATTGCAAATTCAATTTCGCATCCAACTAGCATAAGATCACATGTTTTAATCGAGTATTCGTGAAACGCCTAAAGCTTCGGCGCCGCCGCTCTCTACCCCATATAACTAAACCTTAGTTTAGGTTACCTTACCTATATATAACCATGCCCCTAGGTCCTCCGGCACATTTGCAACTCACCCGAACTTTCAATTCCAAGTTTCGTCGACGTTTTGACCCCTAACGGCGGCCGAAGCACCTGACCTTGCGGCGCCCCTTTTCTCCCTCCTCACTTGGTCACCGGTTGATTTGAAGAGACCATCAGGTTCGCCTCTTCTTCTTCTTTCTTTTGCATATCTAAACGTCGAGTTTGGTTGCGTATACGGGTTTTGCCCAATCTTGCCCGAGCTTGCTGCTCACCGAAAGCAGTCATGGCGTCGACCAGGGGAGGAGGATGACTCCTCGCATTTTTACGTTTCTACCCCCGCACTCTCCTCTCTGCTCTTGCTGTGCACGTGGGTGGCACTTTGGTCTTTTGGTTTGCTTTTGTTTCAAATGCTTTTGCCTACGTGACACTTCCCGATTGGCTGATATTGCAAAATTGATATCTTTTTACTCGTTTGTCCAAAAATAGAAATAAAATATGTTTTGGAATCGGGAGAACGAGATCTGTCTAATAAAAATATTTTCGTGGTTTGATTCTGAGTTTTTTGAATATATATTTTTCGAGTTGTTTTAATTAACTAATAAATATGGAAAATAGCCTAAAAGTCAATATCTCGAAAATATATAACATTATATGTTATTTTGATCAGAAAATCCTAACAAAGACAATGATGATGTTTTCGAGATCTAAATCGATGGTTTGTGGAAAAAGTTCATAGTTTCGGTGATTGAATCTTTAATAATTAAACATAGTATTAATACATGAATATGATGATCATATTAGGGAAAGTGGATCTGACCTCGTGTAAAAGTTATGAAAAGCAATTCTAGAATTCTAAAGAATAAGGTATGTGTTTTGTTTGTGCATGAACTTTTCAGTTGGGAAAACATTAATCCATTACCCATACTTTCTTATGAGGTTTAACTTGACCTAAATCCTTGAACCTTGAAACCTAAATTGCTTATTGCCTCAAAAGTAGATGTAGTATTATCTTGATTGGGTATTCATACCCCACTGTCATGTTACATATTCTTTTGCTTAACCTTGCCATAACTCTTTTGTTAGCATGTAATTAAATGATCTATTTAATGTTTAAGTAGTGGTACTTATGTACAACCACCCATAGAGGGCATGTATATAATCGCCCTAGGGGAATGTTTATAATTCTCCCCAATATAAATTATAGGTGACTGGGAATATCTTATTCTCCCCTCACCTAAGGTTAGAGGTCCGGTAGGTGCCTCAACCCTACTTAGTTAGGTAGATATATTAATTTACATGCAAAACCCTTATTTATTTTGTTATAGGCAAGTTTCATTATGTAAAGCTTCATGCTCTTTTATGTCTCACTTTTCAATAAATCTCTAGCCTATTTTACTTGTTACAACTTTCTTGTCACTTTTAGAATAATCTTGTAACACATACTTTTCTTTCTTCTCCTCTTACTGGGTGTCTTCCCAACCACCCAGGAGATAGCAAGGTGATGGATAAGGCGTGAAGATCTTAGCTGTTGATTTGGACATAGATGATGGACATGTTGCTTGGAGACAAAAGTGGAGTAGTTAGATTTACCTCTACTTAGATCCTCTTTTTGTATAAAGCATGTACACCCATATTGGGAGAATTTTTATGTACACTTTATTTGAAATTGAATATAGTCAAAATTTTATCTTCCGCTGCTATTTCAATTGGATTTTGTTTCCCATTGTTATTAGTAGAGAGGTGGATTGGATTTATCCCACTATTTACAATCCCACTGTCTACGGATCAACAAGTTAATCCCTCTCGCCATCTTAGGCTTGGCTTTCAGAACCGAGCCTCGATGCGCAACATACTTGTCAAAAAGGGTATACCTATCAATTTCCCCTTTCCCGTGGCATCTTCTATTGCACTCCTCCCAAATGAGGAAGCCCAGCCCCGTAAAGCATAAGCCCACCAGAGGTTGGAGACCAGCATTACAATGGGTGCGATCCCAAGCCGCATTGATCCCATCTGCAAACGTTCCAGGGGGTTCACCACCCCAACCCAGCTTAAGCCACATCCTGCACCACAAGTACTTAGTGTAGGGACAACCAAAGAATAAATGGTTGTGTGATTCGTCACCCCCATTACATAAAGGACATCTCGGATCAGCATTGAGTCCCCACTTAACCAGCCGGTCTTTAGTAGATAGTTTCCCCAAGATGGCCCTATAAGTACAACAACTCCATTTAGGAACATGCCCCTTTCCCCACAGAAATTGGAACCAGGGGACCTGCGGTGTGTGAGACCGAGGAACAACCCAAGGAATAATCCTATCATCACGGAGAGACCAGCAACCATTTGCAAGAGTGTATTCCACAACAAAATAAGGCCAAATCTTACACATACGTCACCAAGTTCTAGATGGGTTGGAGCCGACTACATCCAGGTCATCGCCGTATCTACCGTGCATCCACCTACTCCAAATATTATTAGATCTCAAAAACTTATCAATTCTTTTAGTTGTGGCAGCAAACGCCAAGTCCCCAGGGTCCTGGAGGTTCAGGCCCCCTACCTAAAACTTTCTAGCCACCACCGTCCAACGCACAACATGCATCTTGCCCCCCCAGACAAAAGAGGCAACGATGCTGCGGAACTTGTCCAGGATGTAAGGGGGAAGCTCTGCTTGCATGAGCTAGAACCAGATCGAGCCAGTCAGAACTGATCTGTTGAGAACGAGTCTGCCCGCCATGGATAGATTAACCCCAATCCATCTGTTGACCTTATCTCTCAGCCCGTCAACACATTCACTGAAGTCCCTACCTTTGGACCTACCCCGCACAGAGGGATACCCAGATATCTCGTAGGGAGCGTTCCTTCCTCCAGCCCAATCGCCTATTTGAGACGGCCTCGGCGTGAGTCACAAGACCGAGAAAAGAAAACCCGAGACTTAATCTGGCTCATATACAACCCAGACAAATCCCCAAAAAGGTTCATGAGGCGCTGGAAAAATTTGAGGTTCCTCACACTCCCCGACAAGAAGACTAAGACATCATCAGCATATATCAAATGGGAGTTGATCTTGCATCCACTCTTCTTAAAACTCAACAGCTTCTTATTGCTTTGTGCGTCATCCATAAGGTATGATAAACCTTCCATAGCAATGGAGAACAGCAACGGGGAAAGAGGGTCGCCTTGTCTCAGCCCATTGGAAGCTCTAAACAACCCAAACGGGTAACCATTCACCAGAACAGAGAAAGAGGTCGTCGTTACACATTCTTTGATAAGGTTGATCCATCTAGCTGAGAAACCCATGGACTCCATGATCATCCATAAAGAGTCCCATTTGAGATTATCATATGCCTTTGTCAAGTCAAGCTTAACACACACCTTCCTAGAGTTGTTCTTCACTCTAAAATCACGCAAAAACTCCGACGCTAGAAGCGCGCTATCAGAGATACTACGTCCCATGATGAAATCTGATTGAGCAGGAGAAATCACTGAAGGAAGTATCTTCTTCAAACGACCAACAAGGATTTTGGAGATGATCTTATACATAACTGAACAACAGGCGATAGGTCTAACATCTCCCATTGACTCTACCACAGCTTTCTTCAGTACCAGCCTAAGGAAGGAGTGATTAATGCTTCTGAGCATTTTGCCACCCACCAAGAACCATCTGACAGCACATCATATGTCATCTTTAATGATCGGCCACATAGCTTGAAAGAAACCACCATTGAACCCATCAGGTCCCGGGATTTTGGAAGCCCCAATCCCAAACACCGCATTCTTGATCATCTCTCCTCAGAAGCAGGACCAACCAGCAGTGCATTCATGGTGCCATCAATACGGGAGTTGGGCATCAACACATTCCCACTTCTATGGCCATCCATTCTATTATACAGGATGCTGAAAAAACTTATTGCTTCCCCACCCACCTCGTCAGGTGAGTTTGTAGTAGTTCCATCCTCCCTAAGCAAGGAATGTATAGCATCTTTCATGATGTTTCTTTTGACTGCAGCATGGTAAACCTTGGTGTTGCGATCACCATCACGTATCCAATTCATACGGCTACGTTGTCAATAGCACATCTCCTCAGCTCTTTCTAGCAGAATCAACCTCTTGGCTTTGAAAAACCACTAGAGGGGGGGGTGAATAGGGTTTTAAAGTTATTTTAATAATTATTTAACTCAAACAACCACAAATGAAAAAGTAAGAAGGAGACAAGGGATTTAGAGTGGTTCCTACCTTAGCAAATACTAAGGCAGTCAGTCCACTACCCGGTTGCTTACCCAACCGGGATTTGAAAGTATTAATTTTATTACCTTCACAAGGAATTACACAAAATACAATACTTTCTTATACCCCTTTGAACAACCTTCACTTTGAAGTAGATGCACCAACTCGAGGTAGCCTTCTTGAAGTAACTCCAAGCTCCCCCTTGAAGTAGCCTTCCTCTTAGAAGTAACCTCCCGCTGCACCAGCCTTCTTGAAGTAGTCCAAAGTCTCCTTCTTCACCAAGAAGATCACAACCCTCTCCAATCTGTAGCCTCCAACCTAGGAGTAGCAAGGAGAGTACAAACGATGAAAGTGAACAAGAAAGGAAAATAGAAATTACAACTTATCCTTTTAAGCACAAGGCTTGATTTGCCTATATCAAGCGTATAGATCTCCTAACCAAAGTATATGGAAATGTAATTGTTGTGGATAGGAGATATTAGCCTATAGGACACGAATTTAGAGCAAGGTGAAGAGTAGCCAATTGCAAGTATTTCTCAATTGCTCAAAACAGGTTGCTAATGCAAGTATAAGCTCAAAGATTGCTCAAGTATGGAATCAAGTGTATTTACGTGTCCTAAGGCATGTCCTATTTATAGGAATGACCTACAAGTACTTAAGGACGTTCTAGACACTTTCTAGGGGTTTCTAAGTGCTTAACTAGCCGTTAGGTATAAGTTAGTTGGATTAACAACAGCTAGTTAATTTATTCTGTAGTTGCTGTCAGAGTCCATCTCGGTCGAGAAATGGTCGACCGAGACACCTACTCGGTCGAAGTTTTGTCGACCGACAGACTCTCTGGATCAAATGTTTGCAACATTTATCTCCAACTGCCAACTACCTTGTCAGCTGTGTCTAACGGCTACTTGGGTCTTTCTCGGTCGAGAAGTTTGTCGACCGAGAGTGTCTCGGTCGAGGATTTTGTCGACCGAGATTGTCCCTGTTTCAATGTTTCAATTTGAGTACTAAGTGTGTATTGTGAGTGTGCATATGTGACACTATTGAAGGGGATGATCTATCTAAGTGTAGTGATTGGCTAGGGAAAATCTAACGCTTGATTTACATGAAGTCTAAGTACTTGTACATTATATATTTGTACAAGTTTACAATTGATTACATTTCATGAAATTTATAAGCATTTAAGCATATGGATTCCCTAGTGCTTTTGTCATCCACCTTATTCCTGCAACACTCAGGTAGCACGTTAGATAAACAAAAATGAAATGTTTGTCATAATCAAAACAAAGGGATTTATCATAATGTCCAATTTAGCCAACAATCTCCCCCTTTTTGAAGATGACAAACATTTCCAAAATATAGATTAAGGAAATATAAAAATATGTGAGTTTCATACCTGAAATTTACCTTTGTGAATTTCTTCTCTTTGTTTATAAAATGTGTGCTTATTATTCCCCATGAATTATTGAACATGAAATCCAATTCTTTAGGGAATATAGCAACTTTCAATGTAAAGCCAAGAGTTTATGAAATTCATTGATTGAGTTTTGCACAATTACTAAGTTTAGAGATTTATATTTATTTCCCCCCCTTTGTCATTTCAAAAAGATATCTAAGATTAATATTTGTGAGTCATTTAGTATTGCTCCCCCTTAAATAGATATCCCCAATTGTAATCAAGGTATGGATGCTCTTCATTCGATGGTCAATTTAGCCATGTTCAAATGATGCCATAGAAGGAACATATTAAAAATATCCATTATAATCAGTAAATATAACCAATTCATTACAATCATGTAAGTATTACAATCATGCAAATGTAATCAAATCATGTAAAGATAACCATTTCATTACAACTAATACAAAGGACACTCCAAATCTTACTGGAAAGACTTAAGTATTACATCAATATCAGGGTCTTTTCCAAGAAATGGCTCAGCTCCATAATATTGGACTTAAGTATTACATCAATATCAGGGTCTTTCGACCGACATACTTCAAATAAAAATTACATCTGCAGAACCCAGACACACTTTCGGTCGACTATTATTCGACCGATCCAATGTCGGTCGAAAGAGATAGGCTGACCGAGATGTTTTCGGTCGAGCAATTTGTCGACCGAGAAACTTTCTGTTAATGAAATTTTAAGTTGCTTCTCAATCAAATAATCAAATTTGTTTGTGTGAGCTCCCCCTTAATCTTATAATTTGAGGATTCTAAGGTCACAAATTGATTTTTAAAATTTGATTTTGACCTTTTAATAAAGCTTCATGTTTTCAATATGATAAACACATTTTGAATCAAGATATTAAGATTAAGTGCAGTAAAAAGGATGTCCAAATAAGCATTGTGTCAAGCTTATTTTAGGTCGACCTTGACTACGACCATAGCACCCCTTGGTCAAACTTTAACTTTAACCAAGAGGCAATTTCTGCAGATTTTCAATTTGAACTTTATATGTGAAGTATAATTTCTGCAGAGAATGTATTTATGCCATGAAGTTTTACTGTTTATGCAAAATGGCATCTTCATATGACCTGAATTACAATGATCAATAATAATATTCATGGTTTGTATATATGAATCAAATATTGTTGTAGACAAACATAAGAACAAGAGCAGTGTATTCACAATGCAATGATCAAGATTGAATCATGTAATTTCATGAAATACAATGATTATGACCATTTAAATTGTAATATACATGGTTCCTACTTAGATAGACCAAGAAATATTTAGGATAACCATGTGAATTATGATAAAACAGTAATTTCCTTGATTAAACCAATATGGTTTGTAATTTATAGTTTTAAGCCAAGTCATACCAAAATAATTTCATTCATGATTCATGGATTTTCAAATTTAAGACAACCCATGTAAAGGATCATGTTTGATAAACTTTTTAAAGCAATGAATGAGGTTTGTTCAAAATCAGTCTTCATATAGCACTTTTGCAATATGTGTTAAAGATTTTCATAATCATAATGTTTATCTCATGATGCAAAAAAATTTATTTTGTTTCAAGGAAAGTTTTCACCATTTATTCTTGATTTGCAAATTAGTCATTAATAGCAAATTGATAGCAAATAGATTATTTGAAAACAAGTTCAGCAGATTTAGTTCAGACTTGACAACAGAAACTTGATCGGTCGACCATTTCTCGACCGACAGTTATCTCGGTCGACAATTTCTCGACCGAGAATGGTTCTATTTTGTTTCAGGCCTGTTTTCAGAAATTGTTTTCAAGTAAAAACAAGAATATGAAAGTTTAAAGCTCGATTTTGTTGAGATATTTAAATATCAAATCATCATTTAGGTTAAATCTCAACTAATCATATACATTTTGAGAATCCAAACTAAAACAAGTAGTTTAAGATGTTTATTTTTAATTTCTTGGATTAACTTGGTGTCCTATTATGTTAAGTTGAGATAGACATAGAGATATACAACTTTAGAGTCTTTGGTCATATCTCAACTTAATTTTATCAATTTAGTTTGGAGTTTTTGGAACCCATACTAACTCAACATCCTTTTTCTTGTAGGGACATGAGAAAGAGTAATGTCCAAGACGTAAACAATAATGACAACATATCGAATCAACCTCATATCTTTTTCTATGATTTTGTTCTAGGTTGTTTTTGGGTATATATATATGTTTTCCTTTAGGTACATACATAGATTTATTTTCTAGTGCTTGTGTCTTTCTCCTACTAGGTTTTTGATAAGATTTTCCTTTAGGATTATAACCTAGTCCTCTCCTTCCAATTTGATGATAAGAATTATTTAAGATTTTGTCAAGGGTATCATTGTTATTCAAACTACTAATCTTTTGTTGCAACTTGACAATCTCATCCATTCTCTTATTGATGTCTAGCTTTGCTTGATCTAGATTGGATAATAAGGAGTCTCTTTCTTTCACAATAGTATCATAATCTAGATGTGTGCACAAAACAGGTTGTTTTTGAAGATCATTTACTTGAGTTTGCAAGTTTAACTTTTCTAGGGAAAGAAGATTGCAATTTGCTTCAACGGATTTCAGTTTAATATCATGATCTTCAATAACCTTTTTAAGATCCTCATTTTCAGATGTAAGAGCAAGAAGTTTAGCATGTAACTCATCATTTGCCTTATTAGATTTCTTTAATTTCTTCTTGCACTCAATATACTTATTATGAGTCTCTTCAAGGCTAGCAATTAGCTCTTCTTTAGATAAATCAAAAAGACTTACCTCTTCTTCTTCTTCTTCACTTATAGTAGCAATTAGACATTCTTTATGCACTTCTTCCTTCTTTGACTTCCATGGACAACTAGGTGTTGTATGGCTTGTTCCTAAGCACCAATTACAACTTGTTGAAGATTTGTCCATGCTTTGCCTTTGCTTGCGGTTGTAGACACTATCACCCTTCATTCTTCAAGACTCAATTAGAGCTACTTGAAGCCTGCTCTGATACCAATTGAAAAACCACTAGAGGGGGGGTGAATAGGGTTTTAAAGTTATTTTAATAATTATTTAACTCAAACAACCACAAATGAAAAAGTAAGAAGGAGACAAGGGATTTAGAGTGGATCCTACCTTAGCAAATACTAAGGCAGTCAGTCCACTACCCGGTTGCTTACCCAACCGGGATTTGAAAGTATTAATTTTATTGCCTTCACAAGGAATTACACAAAATACAATACTTTCTTATACCCCTTTGAACAGCCTTCACTTTGAAGTAGATGCACCAACTCGAGGTAGCCTTCTTGAAGTAACTCCAAGCTCCCCCTTGAAGTAGCCTTCCTCTTAGAAGTAACCTCCCATTGCACCAGCCTTCTTGAAGTAGTTCAAAGTCTCCTTCTTCACCAAGAAGATCACAACCCTCTCCAATCTGCAGCCTCCAACCTAGGAGTAGCAAGGAGAGTACAAACGATGAAAGTGAACAAGAAAGGAAAACAGAAATTACAACTTATCCTTTGAAGCACAAGGCTTGATTTGCCTATATCAAGCGTATAGATCTCCTAACCAAAGTATATGGAAATGTAATTGCTGTGGATAGGAGATATTAGCCTATAGGATACGAATTTAGAGCAAGGTGAAGAGTAGCCAATTGCAAGTATTGCTCAATTGCTCAAAACAGGTTGCTAATGCAAGTATAAGCTCAAAGATTGCTCAAGTATGGAATCAAGTGTATTTACGTGTCCTAAGGCATGTCCTATTTATAGGAATGACCTACAAGTGCTTAAGGACGTTCTAGACACTTTCTAGGGGTTTCTAAGTGCTTAACTAGCCGTTAGGTATAAGTTAGTTGGATTAACAACGACTAATTAATTTATTCTGCAGTTGCTGTCAGAGTCCATCTCGGTCGAGAAATGGTCGACCGAGACACCTACTCGGTTGAAGTTTTGTCGACCGACAGACTCTCTGGATCAAATGTTTGCAACATTTATCTCCAACTGCCAACTACCTTGTCAGCTGTGTCTAACGGCTACTTGGGTCTTTCTCGGTCGAGAAGTTTGTCGACTGAGAGTGTCTCGGTCGAGGATTTCGTCGACCGAGATTGTCCCCGTTTCAATGTTTCAATTTGAGTACTAAGTGTGTATTGTGAGTGTGCATATGTGACACTATTGAAGGGGATGATCTATCTAAGTGTAGTGATTGGCTAGGGAAAATCTAACGCTTGATTTACATGAAGTCTAAGTACTTGTACATTATATATTTGTACAAGTTTACAATTGATTACATTTCATTAAATTTATAAGCATTTAAGCATATGGATTCCCTAGTGCTTTTGTCATCCACCTTATTCCTGCAACACTCAGGTAGCACGTTAGATAAACAAAAATGAAATGTTTTTCATAATCAAAACAAAGGGATTTATCATAATGTCCAATTTAGCCAACAGGCTTTACTAGCTTCCTCCTCAATTGCAGAGTTAAGGTGAGGATTATTTCTCATGAGCTCTGCAACAACGCTATACTCCTCCCTAGCCTGCCGCACCAGGGTCTTCAAGTCAGAGAGGCATGCCGCCCAGACCTTGAGTGCTGCCTTAACTCTTTTCAGTTTCTCGGCAATAATGAAAAGGGGGTTCCCATCAACCCTCTCACTCCATGTCTCTCTAACAATCTGCTCGCAGCTAGGCCAATCAAGCCACCCATTGAAGAATCTGAAAGTTTTACCCTTAGTATTCATCTGTGTAAGCGGCACCACCAACCAGGCATGGTCGCTATTCGTATGAGCTCCCAATTTAACAGTAGACAAGGGGAACAGGTCTAGCCAGGCTTCATTTACCACCGCCCTATCAAGCTGGCTTGCAATCCGTCTCAGTGCTTCCCTTTTATTCTGCCAAGTGATGACACCTCCGTTCATATTAAGCTCCATGAGGTTGGCAGCATCAATGGCATCATTGAAATGTGCCAAACAGGAGTCCGGAACCGGTAGGCCACCTACCTTCTCGTGGGCCTTCCGGATATGGTTGAAGTCCCCAATAAACAGTTGGGGGAGGTCTCGCTGGTTGGCCTTCGCCAACACCTCCCACAGCCTTCTTCTACACATCTCAGAGTTGTGACCATAAACCGCCAAGATGACCAAGTGTAGGCCTCCCCTGTTAATGCAGCTAGCAATCATCATCTGGTCCATGGCGAAAATTATTTGAACATCCCATACCAAAGGGTTCCAACCCATAGCAATGCGCCCCCCTTCCACCTGCTCCAGGTTGGAAGCATGTGATCCCCAGCCAGCAGGGAACAGCCCGCTGACTCTATCTTCATTAGCTCGTCTGATTCTCGTCTCAATACCCACCACCAGAGTAGTTTGGAACTGGAGAATGATTTCTCTGAAGGTCCTCTGCTTACCCGGCAATGTTGCCCCTCGCAAGTTCCATGCGTGGATGCACATCTATCCACCCTTGCGTCGGCCCCCCCTTCCAGGGGTACCTCCTCCTCTACGCGTCTTCCTCAGAGAGACTAGCGTGAAAGGCACGTCTTCTTCCCTTATTTCCTCACTCTCCAACCTGTCCACTGGGGAGAAAGGGTTGTTAGTTTCCTGGGCAGTTTGGTTCAGCTCCGGGCTCCCTCCAAGGACTGCTATCATCGCTTCTGTGCTTGGCACCTCAACCACCCTGACTTCTGGGGCAGGAGATTCCTCAAACACCACTTGTGCGGAGGAAACACCCTCCTTCTCAGCGGAAAGCACCTCTGCATTCACCCTGGGATGGGTATCTACAGCTTGCTCAGATGCAACCACCTCCGGCTCCTCCATGGCACCAGCTCTCCGAGGACGGTTGCGGCTACTCCTACGCCTTTGTCTTCTCCTGTGTGATTTACTTCCATCCTCCCTGCCCCTCAGAATCGGAGGGTTAGTGTGGGCAACACGTTCACCAGGGCAGTGTCCAGAAATGTGCCCAAACACTTTGCAGCGCTCGCATCGATCCGGAAGAGCATCATAAACCACCCGAATCTCAAGCGCCTTTCCATCCGGTAGTTCTACCATAACCATCGGAGGAGGTTTCTTCTCCGCACTGATCTCCACGTAGATGTGGGCAGCACCAGCCAGCTTGCCACAATCAAGGAAATCAATCACTTTGGGCTCGCCAATCCCGCACGCGATGATGGAGATCGCTCTCCTCGTCCAATGGTGCCCGATGTCTGGAAGGGTGGCCCAGACAGGAGTCGTGGTGAGCGCTGCGCGTCGGACGTCAGCCTCCGGCGTCCACTTCCTGGTGAGGACCAGCTGGTTGTCGAAAAACCAGGGTCCACGCTCTAGAGCAGTGGCCAGGTCAGAGGAGGAGGCAAAATGAACCAGGAAAAGTCCTCCCACCAACTGGGACAAGTGCATATCCCCAACCGGTCGCCACGATCGCAGCATCCAGCCCTACAGTTGCTGTGCCACCATAGGTTTACCCATGACCTAGACGATGATGAGCAACGGTGGAACTCGTCCATCGCCTTAACTACTGGCTCTGAGAACCGCATCCAAGGCCGCTTGTCGCCGTCCTTGAACTCCGGGGCACTGGGGTCACCAGCGAGGATGATGGGCTTGAAGCTTCTGGGCACCCTCATCGGCTTATCCAGCGTGGCCGCCCAGGTTCTCCCGACCGTGACATCAGTCAACGGATCATGCCAAGCGGCGGAAGGGGAAGGGGAAAGGGGAAGGGGGTTAGGAGGGGAGGTGGAGGTCACAGCGGAGGAGCCCGCCGCAGCCGAGGAGGGTGTGGCGGTCACAGCGGAGGAACCCACCGCAGCTGAGGATGGGGTGGAGGTCGCAGCGGAGGCGCCCACCGCAGCCCTAGCCCCACTCGCCATTGTAATTACTCGATCCTTTTTTCTTTAGAAAGGAAATTTCATAACTTAAATTTGTATCTATAGATGTGTCAATGGAACTGATAGAATAAATTGGACACATAAAATAAATTTTTTTGGAAGCAAGTGTGGTTGAATGATGTCCCATGTGTGGAGGGACATGAAATTTTAATGAAATTAACTGAGCATACACTAAATACACATGTCATAGATCACATTTTGTGTATGTGCAAAGTCCTTTCTACCATTACCCAATTAAATGGGGGATTATTTGATTGGAATCTATTCAAGATTATGTCTGGATTCCCTTTTAGTTTTTTGTGAAACACCTACACCGTCACGTAGCCGTGGTTATTCTTTTTCATATAAAACTCTAAAATTTTGACATTTTTAAATTAACAATGGTCTTTTTAGAAAATGCCATACATTTCAATAAAATATTTATAAGGACCTTTTACCTTCATCTTTATCTATAAAATGAAAGGTTTTGATAACAAGAATTTTAGTACCTATACTTTGGAATGAAAACTTTCATAATAGTATAAGCGTTTAACTATTTTTCCTCTCCTTTCTTTAAAATGTCAATTTATATTTTCTTAGGTATGTAAGAACATTTTCCATTATAAATTCCTCCTGTCCAAAAAGTTTATTTTAATTGTTCATTTTGTTTTCTCTTCCTATCTTCCCCCATTGGAAGAAATGTATGTATAATGGGAACATTTGTAGAGATTTGAGGATGTTTGATCTGCATCGATCATTGTAAACAATGATAGCAGTAAAAATGGTTGTACATAAGTATTATGATCCAACAGTATGAAAGTGTAATTGTTTCATTTTCTTAGATTGAATTCAAATGACCTAGCAGTTTTATTTTTACATCAAGTGGCAAACAATTTATGACCTTCCTAATTGTAATTAGATTTCAAATTTTTGGATTGCTCTTTTTTGAACAAGTTTCTTTTTGGTTGAATATGTGTTTAAATTATTTTGAGTTTACACATAAAAAAGGTGCATTGATTTTTTTCCTTAATTCCTCACAAAAATAGAATCCTTTTTCTTTTATCATTATCTCATTGTCTTGGACTCTTGCTTGAGAAAAAAATGGACCTAGTAGTTTTATGTTTGAGAAGAGGTCTCTAGATTCTAAAAAACAAACACATTAAATTTTATATTTGCACCAAAAAGCATTAAAATAATTCTTATGGATAAAAACCATTCAGTTAAGCCATAAAATAATCCATTGTGTTGATATTAAAATAATTTAAGATAGGTAATGAAACATGATCATTGATGTAGGACATCTTGTTCACATGATAATAGGCATCAAGATATTTTGTCTTACATGGATGGGTCTACACGACATTGTAATCATCATTATTCATTTTCATGCAAAGTAGTACAATTTTTGACAATTTTAAAATTAACAAAGGACATTTTTGGAAATTCAAACATTTCATAAAATTATTTATAAGATTTTTCTACCTCCATATTAATCTATAAAAATTATCCTTGTTATCACAAGGATTTAAGAATGTACTCTTCAGAATGAAAAATTTCATCATATAACTAGTGTTTAACTATTTTTGTCTCCTTTATTCAAAATTTTATTTTGTATTTCCTTTGGTTTGTAAGACCATTTTTCATTCTAAAATGATCCTTTTCAAAACGTTATTTTTCATTAATCATTTTCTCTTCACTTCCTACTTACTAATCCATTTTGATCTAGCCTCAATTCCAACACATGTGTGTATAATGGGACCATCTATAGAGATTGAGGACATTTGATCCACATTGATCACTATAAACAAAGACTGGAACAACCAATATTGTCCATAATATCACGATCCACAAATATGAAAATTTTATTGTTTTAATTTTCTTATATTGAATTCAAATGATCTTGCAATTTTATTTTTTAATAGAGAAACAACAATTTGTTGACCCCTTACCTATCACAATAATATTGTAATATCTCTTTTTAAACCCATTAACTTTTTGTGTAATATGTTATTTATTTTTGTGTTTATGCATAACTACATATACATCAATTTGTTTCACTTATTTCTTATAATCTATAACCCTTTTTATTTCTTCATTACCTCATTTTCTTGGCCTCAAGTTTGTGATGAAAATGGACCAAATAGTTGTATGTGTGAGATGAGTTCTCTAGATTGTGACAAACACACACATCGATTTTTTTTATCTTTAAATCATAAACCCTTCATTTAATTCTTATAAATAAACACCAATATGTGAATCCATACAAGCATCCACTACGTTGATATTAGAAAGGTTTAAGGCAGTTAATGAAAAATATTCTTATATGGAGGGCATCTTGTTCACGTGATAATATAAACTAAGACAATTTATCATACTTTGGCGTGTAGCACTTGACTCAAAGGATACACTTACTTTTATGTTTGACTATTTGGTTACAAACTCTAATGGGAGAACAATCCTTAAAAAAAAAAGAGGTTAGTACTGAAGCATGATTTTCCACAATCAACTCTATTTTGTGCTTGGATTATACCATAAAACCTATCATTTATGACTATAATAGTTTCTCAATCACGATTTTGATTCTCGTCTACCAAGAATATACACAATCTAGGATCAACACTTTGTAGGTCTCATATCTTTATATAGACAATGTGGGACATGGAGTTTCTAAATATTTAGACTTTTATTTTGGTGCTTGTTCATGTAACTTAAATGCAACGTTGAAATATCCATCAACTAACTTTACCAAATTTCATATAAATAATATTTGTGTTCTTTAAATAGTTATTTACCTACAACTTAACCTCCTTGAGAATTTTTATAATAACTTAATTAAAATAATTAGGGATCTGTAGGTGTTGCTTTCCTCATTATCGATAAACATATATGATGTTAGGACATAAATTTCTTATCTTTTTAAATTGGTTCTATGTATTTCATTAATCTTCCATACACTACAAAAGATTCCATTAATGAGGAAATATGTTTGGTATAATTTTATAAATATTTATGGACGTTTGATAGGAATTTAATAGAACATATAACTTGTTGATAACCACTGTATTTATGAGCTTTTCCATTTAATTTTCCATACCTTTTCCTTTACTAAAATAATTTTTTTGTATTTCACTGGCTCATTTGTACATCTGGTAAAAGCTTATCCATAATGGAAATAAAGAAAAAACTTATTTTATTCAACTGTCAAATTGTAGAAAATATGCATATTTCTATATTAAGCTAACAAATATTTTTTTCTACCACTACGATATGCTTTTTTGGAATTTATATTGCTCAAAAATATGAAAACATTTATAAATAATAACATATATGAGGAAATATGTCAACCTATGAATCACAAATAGAACAATTTTTTTCTGGTACAAAAATTATGGGAGAACGTGTGATATATTGATACTCGAATTGAGAAAGGCCAATAATATGTTGAACAACGTAGACATGAGCCAATGTGGTTGCTCCTTTATTCAACCTAATGAGAAATAGAGATTTCGATAGTTAGTACATAATTATGCCATATACTCAGTATGTAACTTATAGACAAACATGCCAATCATGATATGTTAAAGGCTTACTAGACTTCATCTGATCCATTTTATAGTTACTAATGTAGGAAGAAGGATTTTGTTGTTATTCTCCTACTCGTGGATACTCTCTTATTCACCATATTTTTTAGAAATATTAAGATATTCCTCTAATAACTTAGCCATAAAAAAAGGAAAATATTTTAAAATAAGGTGCCCAACAAGTAATTAGGAAATGTTTGTTGGATGAGAAAGAGAAAACTTCTCAAGTCACAAAAGGCCAACTTAATTTCTCTCCCCACTACTACACTTGTCTTCATTGTTAAAATATATAATAGTTGAATATTCTAGTAAAATAGATGGAAACATATATAATTAATATATGAAAGAGAGGGTTGGTTAAATTTATTCAATTTTTCTGTTATAACAATGAGTTTGAAAGTTTGATCAGTAACATTTTGAAAATGGAGTTTTCTCTTGTTCTTGCATTTTTTCTATTTCTCCTATCTATTTTTTTTATTTCTCTCCCATATCACTCATTTACCTACTTTAAAATTATAAACTTCTTAATTATGATGATTTTTATGTTGTCTAACACAATGATTATGTAATTCTCTACTTAATATGGAAGGGGTTGAAAACAACATATTTAATATAAAAAACAAATGTTACAAAGATTTTAAATACTAAATAAATGTCCTTGTAAATGACCATGCTACAAGTTAGTATACAAATCTTTTTTTAATTGCAAAGCCAATGATACAAAGACAAAACTTATTTAAAATCTTATTTTATTTTTAGATCGATTATCTTTTTACTCCCGAAGGGACTGGTAGCCGAATTAGTTGCCCACACTTTTGAGAAAGCATTTTTGTAAATATTTTTGCCGGATCATTTTGATTTTTCATGAATGTACAAAGAATGAGTAAACAAAGATAGATATGAAATTTTCTTGTAAGATGATATTTTTTCAAATATGAAATATTAAACTTATAGATGTTGAAATATTATGGAAACATCACATTTATCATGAAACTTAATTAGCTCTCTCCGCTCCATATTTTCAAAACTAAAATTAAACATGAAACTGCCCATTCAAATCCAAGAACTTATTACTATAATATTTTATAAAATAATTTTGACTAATTGATCAATGTTTTCTCATTTCAAAAATAAGACATTAGCTATAAAACATAATTACCAAATCTTGAATTATTAGGATAAATTTCAAAAAATATCTTTAAAATTTATAAAAATAAACCACTCAAATAAAATGTCATGTCAGTAAAGAGGAAATGTTTGTAGAGGTAGAAAATCAAATTTGTCAAGACACAAAATCCCAAATTAATTTTTTCCCAACTGATAGGTTTGGACTTTGTCATGAAAATATATAAAAGTTCAATGCACAAGGAAAGTATAAATAAACACATAAATAATATAAGAAATATAGATTTGGATTTAATTACGATGAATTTATCTATTACAATAATTAAAAAAAAATCTAATCAGGACCGCTGATATTCAAAGTGGAGTTCTTCTCATATTTCCCTTATTTTAAGTTTATCTTAGATGTCTCCCATCCAAATACTTTACTACCCATAACCTTTATAATTATATTGGTTTTTTTATTGTTCAATATAATTATAATTATTCTTCATACATCACACTCATTATCAAACATAATTACATATCTTTAATAAATCTTCTAAAAAATATGATTGTATATGCATCCTTCATTCAAATCCAATAATCTCGTACTCCAATTCCCCTCTCATATCTTTCCTCTACTTAAAATATTTTAAAATAACATTTTTAGCTAATTGATCTACATTTCTTTGTATTAAAAATGCAACATCATTAGTGAAAAATAATTACACCTCTTAACTCATATTTTATCCTTTACAAAATGTCTGTAATTATATTCCATTGAACAACAATATCTAACATGGTTGTAGATATATACTCGTTGGTTGAAAAATAGCTTCTGCCATATTGTAAAAAGAGAGAATCTATTGGACATAAATTTGACATTATTTATTTTCTAGACAATATCATTGTATTATATCATTTTGGAGTTCCACATCATTCTTGATTGGCCTAACATTTCTTTACTCATTTCTTTCAAGTTCTCATTGATTTTCTCTCACCACTCACGTTATTACATATTTTCTCATGAAACTACAACTTCCTATATAAATTAACAAAACATTCTTACGAACATGGCATTCTAAGTCTTACTACCTCTATTGTATATATTTTCAACACATAGAGCATCATCTTACATGAAATTGTTCCTAAGTCTCTCTCTCCCTCTAACACAAGGTTTTAAAATTCTCTCTTCCCCATAAAATTCTCTCTTCCCCATAAAATATCATCACATTACTGACATTTTTAAATGAACAAACGTCTTTTTAGAAAATGTCACACATTTCAACAAAATATTTATAAGGACCTTTGAACTTCATCTTTATCTATAAACATAACCGTTTTGATCACAAGGATTTAAGTACCTATACTTTGGAATGAAAATTTCCATAATAGTATAAGTGTTTAACTATTTTTCCTCTCCTTCCTTCAAAATGACAATTTATATTTTCTTAGGTATGTAAGAACTTTTTCCAATATATGTAAGAACTTCAAAATATGCAAAAACATTACAACTAAGTCAAGTACACTATTATTTTATTTTTGTAAAATTACTGACAAATATCTAATATTATTAAGTTATTTTTACTTATCTAGCCAATACTTCTCAAATCATATTATTTCATTTAAAATTTATACTTACTTACCATTTATTAGTAGTTTTCTCTCAGCATTCATATGCTAACCACTACATTTCTTTTCCTATTTGTCTTCCTTTATGATTAAAGTGTAACATCAAATTTGAATATGATGTCTCAAATCACAGTTATTCTTTTTAATGTAAAATAGTAAAATTTTGACATTTTTTAATTAACAAAGGTCTTTTTAGAAAATTCCATACATTTCAACAAAATATTTATAAGGATCTTTTACCTTCTTCTTTATCTCTAAAAACAACCCTTTTGATCACAAGGATTGAAGTACCTATACTTTGGAATGAAAATTTTCATAATAGTATCAATTTTTAACTATTTTTCCTATCCTTTCTTTAAAATGTCAATTTATATTTTCTTAGGTATGTAAGAATATTTTTCATTATGAAATTATCCTTTCCAAAAGGTTTATTTTAATTGTTCATTTTGTTTTCTCTTTCTATCTTCCCCTATTGGAAGACATGTATGTACAACAGGAACATTTGCAGAGATTTGAGGATGTTTGATCCAGATTGATCATTGTAAACAACGATGTCAGTTACCATGGTTGTCCATAAGTATTATGATCCAATGGTATGAAAGTGTAATTGTTTTATTTTCTTAGATTGAATTCAAACGACCTAGCAATTTTATTTTTAGATCAAGTTGCAACCAACTGTTGACCTTCCTCATTGTAATTAGATTGCAAATATTGGATTTCTCATTGATAAACATGTTGTTTTTGGTTTTTTTTTGGTCGTTCCAAAAGGCGTGTTACTATATTAACAAAAACTTTGGGTACAAAAGAGTTTGTGTCCCCATTACAGCCCTGGATGAAGACATCCAAACACCAGAAAAAACAAACAAAATGAGCTACGCAGTAGCCATATACCTAGATAAAAGAAGAAAACGCACCCGCAATGTGCCTTACATCCAAACATGCTGTTTTTGGTTGAATATTTGTTTCTATTATTGTGAGTTTACACGTAAGGTACATTGATTTTTTTTCCTTTATTCCTCACAAAAATAAAATCCTTTTTCTTTTTTCATTACCTCATAGTCTTGGACTAGTCTTGGACTCTTTCTTGAGGAGAAAATGGACCTGGTAGTTTTATCTCTGAGAAGAGTTCTTTTGAGTATTAAAAACACACACATTGAATTTTTTCATATTTGTACCAAAAAGCATTTAGATAATTTTTATTGACAAACACAATTCAGTGAAGCCATAAAAAATCCATTGCATTGATATTTAAATAGTTTATGATAGGTAATGAAACATGATCATTGGTGGAGGACATCTTGTTCACATGATAATAGGCATCAAGATATTTTGTCATACGGGGATGGGTCTACACCACATTATAATCGTCGTTATTCTTTTTTCATGCAAAGTAGTACAATTTTTGACAATTTTGAAATTAACAAAGGTCATATTAGCAAAGTCACACATTTCATAAAAATTATTTATAAGATTTGTCTACCTCCATATTAATCTATAAAAAGTATCCTTGTTATCACAAGGATTTAAAAATGTATACTTTGGAATGAAAAATTTCATCATATAACCAGTGTTTAACTATTTTCATCTCCTTTCTTCAAAATTTTATTTTGTATTTCCTTAGGTATGTAAGACAATTTTTCTTTCTATAATGATCCTTTTGAAAACATTATTTTTAATTATTAATTTGCTCTTCTCTTCCTACTTACCAATCCATTTTGATCTAGCCTCAATTGCAACACATGTGTGTATATAGGGACCAACTATAGAGATTGAGGACATTTGATCCACATCAATCACTATGTACAATGATAGGAACAACCAATATTGTCTGTATTATCATGATCCACCAATATTTAAATTTTATTGTTTTAATTTTCTTATACTGAATTCAAATAATCTTGCAATTTTATTTTTTAATAGAGCAACAACAAGGTGTTGACCCTGACCTATCACAATAGGATTGTAATATCTAATTTTAAACCAGTTAATTGTTTTTGTAATATTTTATTTATTTTTGAGTTTCCACATAACTATAGATTCATCAATTTGTTTCCTTTATTTCTTATAATCTAGAACAATTTTTATTTCTTCATTACCTCATTTTCTTGGCCTCAAAATATATGATGAAAATGGACCTAGTAGTTCTATGTGAGATGAGTTCTCTAGTTTATGATAAACACACATATTGAATTCTTTTATCTTCAAAACATAAACCCTTGATTTATTTCTTATAAATAAACACCAATATGTAAATCAATACAAGCATCCACTATGTTGATATTAGAACGATTTGAGGCAGTTCAGGGAAAATGTTCTTGGATGGAGGACATCTTTTTCACCTGATAATATAAATCAAGATAGTTTGTCGTAATTTGGAGTGTGGCACTTGACTAAAAGGATACACTTACTTTTATGTTTCACCATTTGGTTACAAATTCTAATGGGAGAACAATCTTTTTAAAAAGAGAGGTTAGTACTAAAGCATGATTCTCCACAATCAAATTTATTTTATTCTTAGATTATACCAAAAAAATCTATTATTTATTACTATAATAGTTGGTTAATAAAATATTTTGATTAACACTTTGTAGATTTCATATCTTTTTGTAGACAATGTGAGACATGTAGATTCTAAATATTTTGACTTTTGTTTTGGTTCTTGTTCATGTTACTTAAATTCAACACCGAAATATCCATGTACTAAGTTTCCCAAATTTCATATAAATAATATTTGTGTTCTCAAAATAGCTATTTACCTACAACTTAACCTCCTTGAGAATTTTTACAATAACTAAATTAAAATAATTAGGGATCCGTGGTTGTTGCTTTCCTCATTATCAATAAACATATAAGATTTTAGGGCATACATTTATTTTCTTTTTATATTGGTTATATGTATTTCATTAATCTTCCATACACTCATGAAATATTTCATTATAGAAGAAATATGTTTTGTATAATTTTGTGAACACTTATGGACGTTTGATAGGAATTTGATTGAGAGTATAACTTGTTGATAACCATTGTATTTATGAGCTTTTCCATTTAGTTTTCTATACCTTTTCTTCTACTAAAATCATTTGTTTGTATTTCAATGGCTCATTTGTTCATCTGGTAAAAGCTTATCCATAATGAAAATAAAGAACCAACTTATTTTATTCAAGTGTCACATTGTAAAAATTATGCATATTTCTATACTAAGCTGACAAATAAATTGTCTACGACCATAATATCCTTTTTTGGAATTTATATTTCTCAAAAATAAGAAAATATTTATCAATAATCATATATCTGAAAAATCTGCCAACCTCTGAATCAAAATTAGAACATTTTTTTCTAGTACAACAATTAAGAGATAATATGTGATATATTGATATTTGAATTGGGAAAGGCTAATAATATGTTGAACAACGTAGACATGATCCCATGTGGTTGCTCCTTTATTCAATTTGATAAGAAATAGAGACTTAGATAGTTAGTACATAATTATGCCATATAGTTAGTATGTAACATATAGACAAACACGGCTATCATGAAATGTTGAAATCTTACTAGATGAATGACCATTCGAATGTGAGCATGCTAACATCTATCCCTTTAGATGCCAGATCTTGACACTTTCTTAGAAATTGACGTTCCCTCGACACATATACATTCATCAATAAGTCTCTTACAAACAACACAAAGTTGTTCACTGTTCTCATTGTTTATAGTCCTGTCAGAATTTTTGCAACCCTTCTTTGCCTATGGTTGGTTGTTCCTTTGCAAACATCTTGAACTTTAGTAGCTATGACAGATGAAGAAGACAGACACGATGAAACTAGACTTCATGTGATCCTTTTTATAGTTCGTAATGTAGGAAGAAGGATTTTTCTATTATTCTTTACTCTCTTATTCATCAAGTTTTTGAGAATTATTGAGATATTCCTCTAATATCTTATCCATTAAAAAATGCAAATATTTTAAAATAAGGCATCCAACAATTAATTAGAAAATGTTTGTTGAATGAGAAAGAGAAAACTTTTAAAGTCACAAAAGGCCAACTTAATTTCTTTTCTCACTCCTAGGCTTGTCTTCATCATTAAAATATATCATAGTTGAATATGCTAGTAAAATAGAATGGAACATATATAATCAATATATTAAAGAGAGAGTTGGTTAAATTTATTGAATTTTTTCCGTTACAACAACGATTTCAAAAGTTTGATCAATAACATTTTGAAAATGGATTTTTCTCCTCTTCTTGCAATTCTCACCTGTCTATTTTTTATTTCTCTCTCATATCATTCATTTACCTACTTTCAAATCAATAGTGTCGTTAATTATGATGATTTTTATATTGTCTAAAAGAATGATTTATGTAATTTTCTTCTTGATATTGAAGGTGTTGGTCAAAATATATTTAATGAAAAAGTTAAAACAAATGCTACAAATATTTTAAATATCCAAACAAACTTCTTTGTACAAGATCGAGATAAAAATTAGTTTACCAATACTTTTTTAATTGCAAAGTCAATGATACAAAGACAAAACTTATTTAAAATCTTATTTTATTTTTAGATCAATTATCTTTGCCATCTTGAAGGGACTAGTAGCTCAATTTATTGCCCACACTTTTGAGAAGACATTTTTGTAAATATTTTTTCCAAATCATTTTGGTTTTCTTGAATGTACAAAAATGAGTAAACAAAGATACATATAATTATTATTTTTGTAATATGATAGTTTTCTCAAATATGAAATTTTACACTTATAGATGTAGAAAAATTATGGAAACATCACATTTATTATGAAATATAATTAGCTCTCTCCGCTCCATATTTTCAAAACTCATGCAATCGTCCATTCAAATCCAAGAACTTTTTACTCTAATTTGTCTAACATATCTTTCCTCTAACTGTAATATTTAATAAAATAATTTTGACTAATTGATCAACGTTTCCTTATTTAAAAATATGACATTAGCTATAAAAAATAATTATCAAATCTTTCTTTGAATTATGAGGATAAATTTCCAAATAATATCATTAAAATAAATAAAAACAAGCCACTCAAATTAAATGTCCTGTCAGTAAACAAGAAATGTTCACAGGTGGAGAAAATCAAAATTTGTCAAGACACAAAATGCCAAATCTATTTCTTTCCCAACTGATAGGTTTGGACTTTGTCATGAAAATATATAAAAGTTTAACGCACGAGAAAAATATAAGGCAACACATAAATTATATAGGAATGATAGGTCTGGATCTATTTGTGATAATTTTGTCATTATAACAATAATTATTTAGATTTTGTGTAATCAGGATCGGTGATATACAAAGTGGAGCTCTTCTCATATTTCCTTTATTTTAAGTTTGTCTTATATATCTCCTATCCAAATACTTTACTACCCATAACATTTATAATATAATGGTTTTTGTATTGTTCAATATAATTACATTTATTCATAATACAACACACTAATTATCAAACATAATTACATATCTTCAATTAATCTTCTCAAAAATATAATTGTACATGCATGGTTCATTCAAATCCAAGAATCGCCTACTCTGATTCCCCTTTCATATCTTTCCTCTACCTAAAATCTTTTAATCTAACAGTTTTTGCAACATCAATAGTAAAAAATAACTACACCTCTCAACTCATACTTTATACTTTACAAAAAGTTCGTAGTTATATTCCTTTAATTAGTCATATCTAACATGGTTATAGACATATATTCATTGTTTGAAAAATAGCTTCTGTCATATTCTAAAACAAGAGAATTTATTGGAAAGAATTTGACATTGTTTATTTTCTAGACAATAGCATCGTATTATACCATTTTGGAGTTCTACACCATTCTTGATTGGTCTAACCTTTCTTTACTCATTTCTTTCAAGTTCTAATTGATTTCCTCTCAACACTCACGTTCTCAAGTATAGTTTTTCTCATGAAACTACAACTTCCTTTATCAATTACCAAGACATTCTTACAAACATGGTATCCTAAGTTGCACTCCCTCTATTGTATAAATTTTCAAATCATAGAGCATATCTTACATGAAATAGTTCCAATATATGTATGTCTCTCCCATAACACAAGGTTTTAAAATTCTCCCTTCCCTATAAAATATTATCACCTTACTGACTAACCCATCAACTAATGCATTTTTTTACTTCTAACAACAACACCTTATGTCAACAACATTCTCAAATCTATGACATTCTATTTTTATATAACTATTTCTTTTTATCACCATTGGGATGAGATAACAAAATAGATTGACACTAGGATCATCAATGAAGTGACTGCATTGGATCCCTAGTGTAACATTCAACAATATACCAAAATTGTCACTCATCTCATGATTTTGAGCAACACGAAGGTCACTCTCCTTTTTTTATCCTCTATCTTCTATAATCTACCTCAAATTTGAAAGACCAGCGAAGAGTTAGCCATTGAGTGAGTCCTGAGGAAGTTTCAAGTTTATCCAAATTTCAATCACTCTTCTCCTTTGATTGTGTCCACTAGTATATGATTTTTGTATTTCTTAAATAGCAAGAATTAATATTTGATTTACCTTGATTCCATGAAGTTTCCTAGAGTGTATCTCCTCAATTATCATGATTATTTATCTTTTTCCCTTGTGAACACAAAAATTGCAACTCTAAGACCATGTAGAATCTATATCTTCAAACATATATGTATGATCTTTTTATTTGTTATGCATTGAAAAAATGTTAAAGATATACCTTCATATGGTGTGTAAATATTTGTGGTATCCATTTATAATATTACAATATAAAAATATAATCCAAGGTTTTGGGACTTACGACCTCTCCATTCTATTTTATTATTTTAAAATTTCAAACATACAAAGAAAAACATTACAACTAAGTCAAGTATACTATTCTTTTATTTTTGTAGAAATACTAACAAATATCAAATATTATTAAGCTATTTTTAAATATCTAGACAATACTTATCTAATCAAGTTATTTCATTTAGTATTTATACGTTCCTACCATTTTGTATTAGTTTTCTCTCAGCATTCATATGTTAACCACTACATTTTTTTCCTATTTGGCTTCCTTTATGATTAAAGTATAACATCATCTTACATATTATCAACTCTCACTCCAAAACTAGTGCATGTTATTTTCAATTTAAACAACATAATCTCATATATGTGTACTATCTCAAACTTCAGCGATCTATCAATTTTGCATCTCTCCACCCTCGACTTCACACACCATAAATATATTGTAGTATTCTTTATCTATAAAACTATACTCTAAATTGGTTGCATGTATTTTCTAAAGTCTTTGTCCCTGACTATTATGTTGATTTTGGTTCTCTATTATTTACAAACAATAAGTTTTGCTCAAAGAATATGGACAATTCATATCCTCAACCTTTTTATATATCCTTTTTTAAATTCCATGTATGGGACAAAATAATTATATACATATATAAAATATGTATATATATAAGTTTGCATTTACACATAGATTTACATACATATATATTTATATATACAAATATATAGAGACACACACATATTGTATAAATATATATACAATATATTTTTGTGTGTATTTACATATATATGTGATTAAGAGAGAACGATTCCCCCCACACATGTGGCAGAAGACGAATGCCAAGGAGGGGGGTAAATCAAGGCAGTAACTGCGATACGAACTGATAGGTTTGGACTTTGTCATGAAAATATATAAAAGTTCAATGCACAAGGAAAGTATAAATAAACACATAAATAATATAAGAAATATAGATTTGGATTTAATTACGATGAATTTATCTATTACAGTAATTTTAAAAAAATCTAATCAGGACCGTTGATATTCAAAGTGGAGTTCTTCTCATATTTCCCTTATTTGAAGTTTATCTTAGATGTCTCCCATCCAAATACTTTACTACCCATAACCTTTATAATTATATTGGTTTTTTTATTGTTCAATATAATTATAATTATTCTTCATACATCACACTCATTATCAAACATAATTACATATCTTTAATCAATCTTCTAAAAAATATGATTGTATATGCATCCTTCATTCAAATCCAATAATCTCGTACTCCAATTCCCCTCTCATATCTTTCCTCTACTTAAAATCTTTTAATATAACATTTTTAGCTAATTGATCTACATTTCTTTGTATTAATAATGCAACATCATTAGTGAAAAATAATTACACCTCTTAACTCATATTTTATCCTTTACAAAATGTCTGTAATTATATTCCATTGAACAACAATATCTAACATGGTTGTAGATATATACTCGTTGGTTGAAAAATAGCTTCTGCCATATTGTAAAAAGAGAGACTCTATTGGACATAAATTTGACGTTATTTATTTTCTAGACAATATCATTGTATTATATCATTTTGGAGTTCCACATCATTCTTGATTGGCCTAACATTTCTTTACTCATTTCTTTCAAGTTCTCATTGATTTTCTCTCACCACTCACGTTATTACATATTTTCTCATGAAACTACAACTTCCTATATCAATTAACAAAACATTCTTACGAACATGGCATTCTAAGTCTTACTACCTCTATTGTATATATTTTAAACACATAGAGCATCATCTTACATGAAATTGTTCCTAAGTCTCTCTCTCCCTCTAACACAAGGTTTTAAAATTCTCTCTTCCCCATAAAATATCATCACATTACTAACATTTTTAAATGAAAAAACGTCTTTTTAGAAAATGTCACACATTTCAACAAAATATTTATAAGGACCTTTGAACTTCATCTTTATCTATAAACATAACTGTTTTGATCACAAGGATTTAAGTACCTATACTATGGAATGAAAATTTTCATAATAGTATAAGTGTTTAACTATTTTTCCTCTCCTTTCTTCAAAATGTCAATTTATATTTTCTTAGGTATGTAAGAACTTTTTCCAATATATGTAAGAACTTCAAAATATGCAAAAACATTACAACTAAGTCAAGTACACTATTATTTTATTTTTTTACAAATACTGACAAATATCTAATATTATTAAGTTATTTTTACTTATCTAGCCAATACTTCTCAAATCATATTATTTCATTTAAAATTTATACTTACTTACCATTTATTAGTAGTTTTCTCTCAACATTAATATGCTAACCACTACACTTCTTTTCCTATTTGGATTCCTTTATGATTAAAGTGTAACATCAAATTTGAATATGATGTCTCAAATCACGGTTATTCTTTTTAATGTAAAATAGTAAAATTTTGTCATTTTTTAATTAACAAAGGTCTTTTTAAAATATTCCATACCTTTCAACAAAATATTTATAAGGATCTTTTACATTCATCTTTATCTCTAAAAACAACCCTTTTGATCACAAGGATTTAAGTACCTATACTTTGGAATGAAAATTTTCATAATAGTATCAATTTTTAACTATTTTTCATGTCCTTTCTTTAAAATGTCAATTTATATTTTCTTAGGTATGTAAGAATATTTTTCATTATAAAATTCTTCTTTCGAAAAGGTTTATTTTAATTGTTCATTTTGTTTTCTCTTCCTATCTTCCCCTATTGGAAGACATGTATGTACAACGGGAACATTTGCAGATATTTGAGGATGTTTGATCCAAGATTGATCATTGCCTAGAAAATTTATTTTTAGGTAAAGTTGCAACCAATTGTTGACCTTCCTCATTGTAATTAGATTGCAAATATTTGATTACTCATTGATAAACATGTTGTTTTTGGTTGAATATTTGTTTCTATTATTTTGAGTTTACACGTAAGGTACATTTATTTTTTTCCTTTATTCCTCACAAAAATAAAATCCTTTTTCTTTTTTCATTACCTCATAGTCTTGGACTCTTGTTTGAGGAGAAAATGGACCTGGTAGTTTTATTTCTGAGAAGAGTTCTCTTGAGTATTAAAAACACCCACATTGAATTTTTTCATATTTGTACCAAAAAGCATTTAGATAATTTTTATTGACAAACATAATTCAGTGAAGCCATAAAAGAATCCATTGCATTGATATTAAAATGATTTATGATAGGTAATGAAACATGATCATTGGTGGAGGACATCTTGTTCACATGATAATAGGCATCAAGATATTTTGTCATACGGGGATGGGTCTACACCACATTATAATCGTCGTTATTCTTTTTCATGCAAAGTAGTACAATTTTTGACAAATTTTAAATTAACAAAGGTCATCTTAGGAAAGTCACACATTTCATAAAAATTATTTATAAGATTTGTCTACCTCCATATTAATCTATAAAAAGTATCCTTGTTATCAAAAGGATTTAAAAATGTATACTTTTGAATGAAAAATTTCATCATATAACCAGTGTTTAACTATTTTCCTCTCCTTTCTTCAAAATTTTATTTTGTATTTCCTTAGGTATGTAAGACAATTTTTCTTTCTATAATGATCCTTATCAAAACATTAATTTTAATTATTAATTTGCTCTTCTCTTCCTACTTACCAATCCATTTTGATCTAGCCTCAATTGCAACACATGTGTGTATAAAGGGACCAACTATATAGATTGAGGACATTTGATCCACATCAATCACTATGTACAATGATAGGAACAACCAATATTGTCCATATTATCATGATCCACCAATATTTAAATTTTGTTGTTTTAATTTTCTTATATTCAATTCAAATAATCTTGCAATTTTATTTTTTAATAGATCAACAACAAGGTGTTGACCGTGACCTATCACAATAAGATTGCAATATCTAATTTTAAACCTGTTATTTGTTTGTGTAATATTTTATTTATTTTTTAGTTTCCACCTAACTATAGATTCATCAATTTGTTTCCTTTATTTCGTATAATCTAGAAGATTTTTTATTTCTTCATTACCTCATTTTCTTGGCCTCAAAATTTATGATGAAAATGGACCTAGTAGTTTTATGTGAGATGAGTTCTCTAATTTATGATAAACACACAAATTGAATTCTTTTATCTTTAAAACATAAACCCTTGATTTATTTCTTATAAATAAACACCAATATGTAAATTGATACAATCATCCACTATGTTGATATTAGAACGATTTAAGGCAGTTAAGGGAAAATGTTCTTGGATGAAGGACATCTTTTTCACCTGATAATATAAACCAAGATAGTTTGTCATAATTTGGAGTGTGTCACTTGACTAAAAGGATACACTTACTTTTATGTTTCACCATTTGGTTACAAATTCTAATGGGAGAACAATCTTTTTAAAAAGAGATATTATTTATTACTATAATAGTTGGTTAATAATGATTTTGATTCTCATCAACCATGAATATACACAATCCAGGATTAACACTTTGTAGGTCTCATATCTTTTTGTAGACAATGTGAGACATGTAGATTCTAAATATTTTGACTTCTGTTTTGGTTCTTGTTCATGTTACTTAAATTCAACACCGAAATATACATTTACTAAGTTTCCCAAATTTCACATAAATAATATTTGTGTTCTCAAAATAGCTATTTACCTACAACTTAACCTCCTTGAGAATTTTTACAATAACTAAATTAAAATAATTAGGGATCCATGGTTGTTCCTTTCCTCATTATCAATAAACATATAAGATTTTAGGGCATACATTTATTGTCTTTTTATATTGGTTCTATGTATTTCATTAATCTTCCATACACTCATGAAATATTTCATTAAAGAAGAAATATGTTTTGTATAATTTTGTGAACACTTATGGACATTTGATCGGAATTTGATTGAGAGTATAACTTGTTGATAACCATTATATTTATGAGCTTTTCCATTTAGTTTTCTATACCTTTTCTTTTACTAAAATCATTTGTTTTTATTTCAATGGCTCATTTGTTCATCTGGTAAAAGCTTATCCATAATGAAAATAAAGAACCAACTTATTTTATTCAAGTGTCACATTGTAGAAATTATGCATATTTCTGTACTAAGCAACGTAGACATGATCCCATGTGGTTGCTCCTTTATTCAATCTGATAAGAAATAGAGACTTAGATAGTTAGTACATAATTATGCCATATAGTTAGTATGTAACATATAGACAAACACCCCAATAATGAAATGTTGAAATCTTACTAGATGAATGACCACTCGAACGTGAGCATGCTAACATCTATCCCTTTAGATGTCAGATCGACATTTTCTTAGACATTGACGTTCCCTCGACACATACATTCATCAATAAGTCTCTTACAAACAACACAAAGTTGTACACTGTTCTCATGGTTTCTAGTCCTGTCAGAATTTTTGCAACCCTTCAAGATGGGAATAGATGCTCGATAGAAGGTGGTTTGCAACCCTTTAAGATGGGAATAGATGCTCGATAGAAGGTGGTTTGCTGGTGGTGGATCTTTCCTTCTTTGCCTATGGTTGGTTGTGCCTTTGCAAACATCTTGAACTTTAGTAGCTATGACAGATTTTTTATAGTTCCTAATGTAGGAAGAAGGATTTTTTAGTTATTCTTTACTCTCTTATTCACCAAGTTTTTGAGAATTATTGATATATTCCTATAATATCTTATCCATTAAAAAATGAAAATATTTTAAAATAAGGCATCCAACAATTAATTAGGAAATGTTTGTTGAATGAGAAACAGAAAACTTTTAAAGTCACAAAAGGCCAAATTAATTTCTTTTCTCACTCCTATGCTTGTCGTCTTCGTTAAAATATAACATAGTTGAATATGCTAGTAAAATAGAATGGAACATATATAATCAATATATGAAAGAGAGAGTTGGTTAAATTTATTGAATTTTTTCCGTTACAACAACGATTTCAAAAGTTTGATCAATAACATTTTGAAAATGGATTTTTCTCCTCTTCTTGCAATTCTCACCTGTCTATTTTTTTATTTCTCTCTCATATCACTCATTTACCTACTTTCAAATCAATAACATCGTTAATTATGATGATTTTTATATTGTCTAACACAATGATTTATGTAATTTTCTTCTTGATATGGAAGGTGTTGGTCAAAATATATTTATTGAAAAAGTTAAAACAAATGTTACAAATATTTTAAATATCCAAAAAATCTTCTTTGTAAAGGCTCGAGATAAAAATTAGTTTACCAATACTTTTTTAATTGCAAAGTCAATGATACAAAGACAAAACTTATTTAAAATCTTATTTTATTTTTAGATCAATTATCTTTGCCATCTTGAAGGGACTAGTAGCCCAATTTATTGCCCACACTTTTGAGAAAACATTTTTGTAAATATTTTTTCCAGATCATTTTGGTTTTCTTGAATGTACAAAAATGAGTAAACAAAGATAGATATAATTATTATATTTGTAATATGATAGTTTTCTCAAATATGAAATTTTACACTTGTAGATGTAGAAAAATTATGGAAACATCACATTTATTATCAAACATAATCAGCTCTCTCTGCTCCATATTTTCAAAACTCATGCAATCGTCCATTCAAATCCAAGAACTTCTTACTCTAATTTGTCTAACATTTCTTTCCTCTAACAGTAATATTTAATCAAATAATTTTGACTAATTGATCAACATTTCCTTATTTAAAAATATGACATTAGCTATAAAAAATAATTATCAAATCTTTCTTTGAATTATGAGGATAAATTTCCAAATAATATCATTAAAATAAATAAAAACAAGCCACTCAAATTAAATATCCTGTCAGTAAACAAGAAATGTTCACAGGGGGAGAAAATCAAAATTTGTCAAGACACAAAATGCCAAATTAATTTCTTTCCCAACTGATAGGTTTGGACTTTGTCATGAAAATATATAAAAGTTTAACGCACGAGAAAAATATAAGGCAACACATAAATTATATAGGAATCATAGATCATGATCTATTTGTGATAATTTTTTCATTATAACAATAATTATTTAGATTTTTTGTAATCAGGATCGGTGATATACAAAGTGGAGCTCTTCTCATATTTCCTTTATTTTAAGTTTGTCTTATATATCTCCTATCCAAATACTTTACTACCCATAACATTTATAATATAATGGTTTTTGTATTGTTCAATATAATTACATTTATTCTTAATACATCGCACTCATTATCAAACATAATTACATATCTTCAATCAATCTTCTCAAAAATATAATTGTACATGCATGGTTCATTCAAATCCAAGAATCGCCTACTCTGATTCCCCTCTCATATCTTTCCTCTACCTAAAATCTTTTAATCTAATAGTTTTTGGAACATCAATAGTAAAAAATAACTAAACCTCTCAACTCATACTTTATCCTTTACAAAAAGTCAGTAGTTATATTCCTTTAATTAGTCGTATCTGACATGGTTATAGACATATATTCATTATTTGAAAAATAGCTTCTGTCATATTCTAAAATGAGAGAATCTATTGGAAAGAATTTGACATTGTTTATTTTCTAGACAATATCATCGTATTATACCATTTTGGAGTTCTACACCATTCTTAATTGGTCTAACCTTTCTTTACTCATTTCTTTCAAGTTGTAATTGATTTCCTCTCAACACTCACGTTCTCAAGTATAGTTTTTCTCATGAAACTACAACTTCCTTTATCAATTACCAAGACATTCTTACGAACATGGTATCCTAAGTTGCACTCCCTCTATTGTATAAACTTTCAACTCATAGAGCATATCTTACATGAAACAG
The DNA here is from genome assembly GCA_963693085.1 of Alisma plantago-aquatica. NCBI lineage: Eukaryota > Viridiplantae > Streptophyta > Magnoliopsida > Alismatales > Alismataceae > Alisma > Alisma plantago-aquatica. Next base: position 962,850,057 of record OY856411.1, on the reverse strand, counting down.
TTCAAATATATGTATGTCTCTCCCATAACACAAGGTTTTAAAATTCTCTCTTCCCCATAAAATATCATCACCTTACTGACTAACCCATCAACTAATGCACTTTTCTACTTCAAACAACAACACCTTATGTCAACACCATTCTCGAATCTATGACATTCTATTTTTATATAACTATTTTTTTTATCACCATTGGGATGAGATAACAAAATAGATCGACACTAGGATCATCAATGAAGTGACTGCATTGGATCCCTAGTGTAACATTCAACAATATACCAAAATTGTCACTCATCTCATGATTTTGAGCAACATGAAGGTCACTCTCCTTTTATTATCCTCTATCTTCTTTAATCCACTTCAACTTTGAAAGACCAGCAAAGAGTTAGCCATTGAGTGAGTCATGAGGAAGTTTCAAGTTTATCCAAATGTCAATCACTCTTCCCCTTTGATTGTGTCGACTAGTAGATGATTTTTGTATTTCTTAAATAGCAAGAATTAATATTTGATTTACCTTGATTCCATGAAGTTTCCTAGAGTGTATCTCCTCAACAATCATGATTATTTATCTTGTTTCCTTGTGCACACCAAAATTGCAACTCTAAGACCATGTAGAATCTATATCTTCAAACATTTATGTATGATTTTTTAATTTGTTATGCATTGAAAAAATGTTAAAGATATACCTTCATATGGTGTGTAAATATTTGTGGTATCCATTTATAATATTACAATATAAAAATATAATCCAAGGTTTTGGAACTTACGACCTCTCCATTCTATTTTATTATTTCAAAATTTCAAACATACAAAGAAAAACATTACAACTAAGTCAAGTATACTATTCTTTTATTTTTGTAGAAATACTAACAAATATCAAATATTATAAAGCTATTTTTACATATATAGACAATACTTATCTAATCATGTTATTTCATTTAGTATTTATACGTTCCTACCATTTTATATTAGTTTTCTCTCATCATTCATATGTTAACCACTACATTTTTTTCCTGTTTGGCTTCCTTTATGATTAAAGTATAACATCATCTTACATATTATCAACTCTCTCTCCAAAAGTAGTGCATGTTATTTTCAATTTGAACAACATAATCTCATCTATGTGTACCATCTCAAACTCCAGCGATCTATCACTTTTGCATCTCTCCACCCTCGACTTCACACACCATAAGTATATTGCAATATTCTTTGTCTATAAAACTATACTCTAAATTGGTTGCATGTATTTTCTAAAGTCTTTGTCCCTGACTATTATGTTGATTTTGGTTCTCTATTATTTACAAAAAATAATTTTTTCTCAAAGAATATGGACAATTCATATCCTCAACCTTTTTATATATCCTTTTTTAAATTCCATGTATGGGAAAAAATAGTTATATACATATACAAAATATGTATATATATATAAGTTTGCATTTACACATAGATTTACATACATATATATTTATATATACAAATATATAGAGACACACACATATTGTATAAATATATATACAATATATTTTTGTGTGTATTTACATATATATGTGATTAAGAGAGAAAGATTCCCCCCACAAATGTGGTGGAGGCCGAATGCCAAGGAGGGGGGTAAATCAAGGCAGTAACTGCGATACAAACTCGGGTCTATTTGCTAGGGGACACCATGCTTGACAACTTGAGACACTCCTTGTCAGCTTGTGTTTACATATATATATATATATATATATATATATATATATATATATATATATATATTATTGTATCACTATAATTTGAAAATTAGTATTTTTTAAATTATAAAAAAAAACCCGTGTTGTTTGTAAGAATGTTTTAGGACTTAGGCTCTCTAATTTTTATTTTAAAGTTCTACATAAAATTATAATCATATAACATATATCCTTTCGTTTTTTAATTTAAGAAAAAGAAAAAAGTAATTAATATCATATCTAGGGTTTGAAAAACATATAAGGAAGTATACATACACACACACACATATATATATATATGGCTAAAAGAATTGTGTACCTGAGTACATGTAGCTTGCATGTACCTACCTTCATTTATGATAATTGTAAAAGTAAACTACACTATCCAACCTTATGGATGTCGTGTGTACCACTTAGATAAGATGTGTATCAAAAATCACCAACATATGATATTCATAGATCATCCAATGAAAGAATTTGTGTCTTATCTAATCAACGGCAAGTTGCAAAAATTACAGAAACTGTTCGATGATATATTGCTATATCTCATGATCTATGTGAGATATTGGTATGATTTTTTAAATACATGTATTCTATATAATTATGAGTCAATCCATATGGTTGGATTTTATTAACATGCTCCACATATGTCATTTTAATGGCTGGTACATGTAACTTACATGTACCGGCCGGTACACCCTTCCTAACCTCTCTCTCTCTCTCTCTCTCTCTATATATATATATATATATATATATATATATGGCTAAAATAATAGTGTACCTGAGTACATATAGATTATATGTACCGGCCGGTACACCCTTCCTAACCTCTCTCTCTCTCTCTCTCTCTCTCTCTATATATATATATATATATATATATATGGCTAAAATAATAGTGTACCTGAGTACATATAGATTATATGTACCCATCTTCATATATGATGATTATAACATTCTACTCAATAATCTGACCTTATGGATGTAAAGTGTATGCCTTAGATAAGATGTGTACAAAAAATCACAAAAATCTAATATTCATAGATCATTCAATAAAAGAAAATGTGTATTTGCTAATCAATGGTAAGTTGCTAAAATTGCAGAAACTGATGAATAATATATTACTATATCTCATGATCTATTTGAGATATGGTTATGATTTTCCAAAGACATCTAATCTATATATAGTTGAATCAATCCATATGGTTGGATTTTATCAACATACTCCACATATGTTATTTTAATGGGTGGTACACATAACTTACATGTACTGGCCGGTACACACTTCCTAACCTCTCTCTCTCTCTCTATATATATATATATATATATATATATATATCTATATATATATATATATATATATATATATATATATATATATATAAACACACACAGACACACACACACACACAGATATATATATATATATATATATATATATATATATATATGTTGATGAGACTCTACCTTCTCTCTAGGTTTTGAGAGATAGTGAGATAGTGATTTGGGGCTTGCCACTGTGATGGCACAATGACGACCAACAAGGAGTTGGTTGGTGTCTACGAGCCTAGGTTTTGAGAGCTAGTGAGACAGTGATTTGGGGCTTGCCACTGCGATGACACAATGACGACCAACAAGGGGTTGGTTGATGTCTATGAGAAATGATGATGAGGGATCAGAACCATGGAATGTGAGAATAATTAGTGACTCTAGAGATAAAGCATAGAAAGGAGGTTGAGAAAAGGGGATCATCACAGATTTCATGTGGTTGTCATAATAATAGTGGAAGACGAAGAGGAAAAGTATAGTAGATGCTCACAGTTGTGATGGTAGAGATAGTTCAAACACAATGGTACTGTCTTTGATTGTGGGGTGAATTACAATAAAGACCATGGAATTTTCATGAAGACTGACTAACAACATACAAGACATTGAAAATGCAAGAGAAGTAGCTCAAGCTCCAAGCCTACCATTGTAAGTTCACTTGAAGGGGGTAATTGATCAGTCCAAATTTATCTTCCAAAAGGAGGGGATTTAGAGTAACTAGACTTTTATTTTTGTAACCTGACACTTGGACCCCCACATAGATATTAACAGAGTTTGATGTATTTGATTGTTGTCGAACATAAGGACAAGGGTAGTAGTTGTTAAGATGTTTGGTTACTTGACTTATCTACACCAATCAAAGCATAATACAAGGTGTGTGTCTCCTATGGAATGTTGATTCTGCAAGAAACATGCAACAAACAAATAAAGTAAAATGAAAGATAAAATAAAGATCTAGAATGATAAAGGATAAGAAAATAAATATGGAAGTAAACTTAAATTGGGTTTCACCATATAAAATCTCTCACCAGCAAGAAATACTCAAACGCATTCTATATCCTTAGTAATTTTACTAGAAATAATCATGAGTATCAACTTCCTCTTCTCTTGTTCTTTTAATACATCTAGATCATAAGGTTACCTCTCTCTTGAGATTAATTACAAAGAATCACCAGGAAAACATATGATTATTAGCTTAAGAATTCTAACATTCTCATGCATTCATGTATCTCCATAAGCCTTACATATAGGTTAGCACTACTCTCTTGAGGTATTAACAATCAAACAACATGAGATGGTAGCTAATCATCCAAGTGAGGCTTTAAGAACAATAATATTTAGATAAACATTGCTAAGAGCATATATTCAATGGATAAGTGTATTTACATGTTGGGAGTGCCTTAGTGTCTACTACCCACCCAAGGAAAATGACTAACCACTCTTGGTAATGGGTGACATTGCAAAATTACAAGTACAACGAGACATGGGGATGGAGATGGAAGAAGGAGAACAGATCAGAGAAGAAGATTTAAGATACACCAATAGTAACCCAAAATGACTCAAGGTAGATGGAGACCTCCGCCTCTCTAAACTTTGCAATGGCATTGAAGATGGTTGGGTCTATTATCTTCCATCTCTTGAAGAAAAAATTACGTGTTGATCAAAGGCGATGGAGGAACTCTGACCTTTGGACTCTCATCCTCCTAATGCAAAGAAGGACAAGATCAACGAATTAGAGGCACTTGAGCATAACTTCATATTCAATTTCTAACCACCTGATGTGAAGTGATCTACTCTTCCTCGATAGAAGGGGGACTGCTATTTATAGCCCACAATGCAAGAATTAGGGTGTATGAAATTTGGTGTGTTGTTGTTTGTAGATTCTTCTCAATCATATGCTGATTTAAATAGTACCAAGTGTACCTACATGTGATGATTTCAAGAAACATGATCATGCTCTCTCTACCTCTTATGGCCCCTACAAATATTGCATCCAAGTCAACGAGGCCCATCCCATCAACCCATATAAGGTTGTATAGGGTACTTTCTAGCCATTGATTAGTTTTAAAATTTGGTTGGGTGGGCATGTTAAGGTCTCACCTCAAGTAAGAAGGGTTGAATTATGTACGCATACATATATGTAATCATAATATTTGAATCTAGACTATCTAAATACATGATTTCATTATCGAGAAAAAGAAAAAATATTATAAAAATTAGATAAATACGATGCAAGATGCAATGAGGAGATCATAAGTTAAATAGGATATGAATGGATGCGATTTGAATACATACCACTTACCTTTGACAAAGTAAAAGTTTACTCATCGCTAAGAAAACAAAAAATCTAAGATGGAGTGGAAACACATTTTGGTCGGACCACAAATGTGGTTTCTTCTAAAAAGAATGATTGTACATGCATCCTTCATTCAAATATAATAATATCCTACTTCGATTCCCCTCTCATATGTTTCCTCTACCTAAAATCTTTTAATCTAACAATTTTGGCAAATTGATCTACATTTCTTTATATTAAAAATGCAACATCAATAGTGAAAAATAATTACACCTCTCACCTCAAACTTCATCCTTTACAAAATGTCAATAATTATATTCCATTGAATCACTCGTATCTAACGTGCTTATAGATACATATTCATTGTTTGAAAAATAGTTTATGCCATATTATAAAAAGAGAAATTCTATTGAAAAAAAATTGTAGTTGTTTATTTTCTAGACAATATCATCATATTACATCATTTTGGAGTTCTACACCATTCTTGATTGGCCTAACATTTCTTTACTCATTTCTTTAAAGTTCTCATTCATTTTCTCTCACCACTCACGTTCTCAAGTACATATTTTCTCATGAAATTACAACTTCCTATATCAATTAACAAGACATTCTTATGAACATGGTATCCTAAGTCTTACCCTCTCTATTGTATACATTTTCAACACATAGAGCATCATCTTACATGAAACAATTCCTAAGTCTCTCTCTTCGTCTAATTTAAGTTTTTAAAATTCTCTCTTCCCCATAAAATATCATCACCTTACTGACTATCCCCTCAACTACTAAATTTTTCTAATTCAACCAACACCACCTTATGTCAGCAAGGTTCTTGAATGTATGACATTCTGTTTTTATATCACTATTTCTTTTTATAATCATTGGGATGAGATGACCAAATAGATCGAAACTAGGATCATCAAAGAAGTGACTACATTGGATCCCTAGTGTAACATTCAATAATATACCACAATTGTCACTCACTCATCTCATGATTTGGAGCAATAAGGGGGCCACTCTCCTTTTGTTATCCTCTCTCTCCTTTCATCCTACCTCAAATTTGAAACACATTTCCAAACTTTAATCACTCTTCCACATTGATTGTGTCCACTGGTAGATGATTTTTATATTTCTTCAAAAGAAAGCAATAATATTTGATTTACCTTGATGGCATGAAGTTTCATTGAGTGTATGTCCTCAACTACCATGACGATTTATCTTTTTTTTCCTTGCGCACACAAATATTGTGACTCAACGACCATGTAGAATCTATATCTTCAACCATTTATATATGATTTTTTATTCTTTCTATGTTGAAAAATTGTTAAAGATATACCTTCATATGGTGTGTAAATATTTATAGTATCTATTTATAATATTACAATATAAAAATGTAATCCAACTTTTTAGGACATACAACCTCTCCATTCTATATTTTTTATTTCAAAATTTCAAACATACATAGAAAAGCATTACAACTAAGTCAAGTACACTATTCTTTTATTTTATAGAAATACGAACAAATATCAAATATTATTAAGTTATTTTTACTTATCTAATCATATTATTTCATTTAAAATTTATACTTTCTCAGCATTTCTTATTAGTTTTCTCTCAGCATTCATATGTCAAGCACTACATTTCTATTCCTGTTTTGTTTCCTTTATGACTAAAGTGTAACATAAAATTTGAAAATGATGTCTCAACTCTCCCATCCCACTAATACATTTTATTCAAATATAAAAAGTTTAATCCTTAATAAAATAGTCCTAAAATCTCTCTCCCCCGCCAACACAAGGTTTGAAGTGTCTCTTCTGTAGAATATAACATCATCTTACATATTATCAACTCTCTCTCTGAAATTAGTGCATGCTATTTTCAATTTAAACAACATAATCCCACATATGTGTACTATTTCAAACTCTAGTGATCTATCAATTTTACATCTCTCCTTCCTCGACTTCACACACCATAAGTTTTTTTTTAAATAACTCGATATCGTTAAAAATAGGCCATATGACATCTACAAGATAGAGATCTCTCATCAACTAACCAAGCAAAAACTCCTTTTGTAGAAAGACATAGAACAAGACTCAGATTGGGATGCGATAGATAAATTTCTACACCGTCCACCTCTTGTAGTGGTTGTCTAAAATAGCTATCTGGGATGGAATTCATCAATCTACATGATCCTATGAGTACATCGGGAGAGGAGTTTGCATTGCCATCGACAGAGACCTGTGAGATACCACCCATAGAGATCATTGTCTCATCCATGCTAGAGGCTGCCAGACAAAAAGAGAGCTCAACCCAAACCACAGTAAGCAAAATAGACATCTTGTTTCTAACAACATAAAGGCAAAAAAAAAACAACAGTTGAGGCCAATCAAGAAGTTGCCTAAGCTCACAAAACGCTCACACATGCAATTACTCAAACAGCTTGAGTGCATCACCCTGGATCTCTGAGAAGGAGGCAAAAAGCTCCACTTGTACATACTCAAAGGAGAAAGGGCCTATGAGGATTGAAGGTGGGAGGTAGAAAGCATCGGGTAACCCCACCACCACTCTTGAGCACCCCTGCAAGCAGGGGGCGAGAGCATCCTCCCAAAGCACATAACCTAGTTTCTCTCCCTCTATTGGTGCACCATGGAGTCACCCAACCTCGTCGTTCGTCCATAGGAGCACCCGATGCCACGACCTACAACAAGACCCAGATAGAACAAGAGAGGCTCGACCAGCACCCCGCCGCCGCCTAGAGCTCACCACCACCCATCGCCGTCCTCCCAGATCCGGGCTGCCTTCCGAAAGTGAGGCCACCGGGGGCACCTTCTCACGAGTAGGAAACCCATGCACTGCGGAGAAAGAAAAAACAACCACGCCACGAGAAGATGGCTCGCACCTAGAGAACCTAAGGACTTTGGTCGAGCGTGAGGGAGAAGGGGAGGCACCTAGGGAGACAGGGTTCCAGCGAGACGAGCGCCAGTCACCTCCCCCCCCCCCCCGAGAAAGAGCACCACCGCCGGGGACTACTGGATCTCTCTACGATCGCAAACCCTAGCAGAGGCCCTTCTTTTCACACACCATAAGTAAGTACATTGCATTATATTTTATCTATAAAAATATAGTCTGAATTGGTTGCATGTATTACCTAAAGTCTCTGCCCTAGCAATTATGTTGATTTTGGTTTTCTATTATTTATAAACAATAAGTTCTTCTCAAAGAATATGGACAATGTATATCCTCAACCTTATTATATATATATTTTTTAATTCCATGTATGGGACAAAATAGCTATACATATATAAAATATGCATATATATAAGTATATATATACATGTACATTTACATATATATTTATATATACAAATACATAGAGACACACATATTGTATAAATATATGTATACAATATATTCTTGTTTGTGATTATATAAATATAGATTCATGTATCACTACAGTTTGGAAATTAGTATTTTTTAAATTATAAAAAACACTAATGTGTTGTTTGTAAGAATGTTTTTGGACTCAGGCTCTCCAATTTTTATTTAAAAGTTCTAAAAAAACATAATCATTATAATATATATTATTAGATTTTTTAAATTAAGAAAAAATATTAAGTAATTAATATCATATCTAGGGTTTGAGAAACATATAAGGAAGTATATATATATATATATATATATATATTTATATATATTTATATATATATATATATATATATATATTTATATATATATATATATATGTTTATGAGACTCTATATTCTCTCTAGGTTTTGAGAGCTTGTGAGAAAGTGATTAGGGCTTGCCACCATGATGGCACAATGGTGACCAGCAATGGGTTGGCTAGTGTCTATGAGAAATGATGAGGAGAGGTGAGAATAATGGAATGTGAGAAGAATTAGTGACTCTACAGATAAAATATAGAAGGACGTTGAGAAAAGGGGATAGTTGTGGATTTCATGTGATGGTCATAATAAGAGAGGAAGACGAAGAGGCAACTATAGAATAAGCTCATGGTGGTGATGGTAGAGGTCATTGAAACACCATGGTACCATCTTTAATTATGGGGTGAATCGCAATAAAGACCATGGTATTTTCAAAAAGACTACAAGAACAACATGCAAGACATTGACAATTCTAGACAAGTAGTTCAAGCTCCAAGCCTACCATTATAAGTTCACTTGAAGGGGGTAGTTGATCGGTCACAATTTCTCTTCCAAAAAGAAGGGGATTTTGAGGTACCAGACTTATATTTTTATAACTCAACACTTAGGCCTCCGCACATATATTAACGGGGTCCAATGTAGTAGATTGTGGTCAAATATAGGGACTAGGGTGGTAATTGTTAAGATGCTTGGTATTTTGACTTATATACACCAATCAAAGAATAAGATAAGGTGTGTGTCCCTTATAGAGTGATGATTCTCCAAGAAACATCCAACAAACAATTAAAGTAAAATGAAAGATAAAACAAAGAGCTAGAATGATAAAGGATAAGAAGATAAATATTAAAGGAAACTTAAATTGTGTTTCACCATATAAAGTCTCTCACCAACAAGAAATTCTCAAACCCATTCTATATCCTTAGAAATTTTACAAGCAATAATCATTAGTATCAATTCCTCCTCTCTTGTTCTTAGGATAGATCTAGATTATAAGGTTACCTCTATCTTGAGATGGCAAATAAACAATCACTAGGAAAACATATGATCATTAGGTTAAGCATTCAAACATTCTCATTCATTCATATAACTCCACAAGTCTTACATATGTGTTAACACAACTCTCTCAAGGTATTAACAATCAAACAACACAGGATGGTAGCTAATAATGAAAGTGAATCATTAAGAACAAGAATATGTAGATAAACATTTCTAAGAGTATATATTATATGGATAAGGGTATTTACATGTTGGGAGTGCCTTAGTCACTAATTCCCACCCAAGGTGAATGACTAGCCACTCATGGTGGTGAGTGACATTGAAAAATTACAAGTATGGCGAGACATGGGAATGGAGATGGAAGAAGGAGAATAGATTAGAGAAGAAGTTTAAATATACAGCAAAAGTAACCCAAAATGAGTCAAGGTCTATGGAGACCTCTAGCTCTCTAAACATGGTGATGGCATTGAAGATGGTTTCGCTCATTATCTTCCATCTCTCGAAGAAAACATCATGTGTTGGTCGAAGGCGATGGAGGAACTCTAACCTTTGGACTCTCATCCTCCTAATGCAGAGAAGCGATGGAAGTAGCAAAGATCTACATAATAGAAGCACTTAAGCATAACTTTATATTCAATTTCTAACCACGCGATGCAAAATGATCGACCCTTCTTTGACAGAAGGTAGTCTGCTATTTATAGCCCACGGTGCGGGACATAGGGTGTACAAAATTTGGTGTGTTGTCATTTGTAGATTCTTCTCAATCATGTGTAGATTTCCATAGTACCAAATGTACTTGCATGTGATGAATTCAAACAACACTATGATGCTATCTCTACCTCTTATAACCACTTCAAATATTGCATCCAAGTGAATGAGGCCCATCATATTGAGCCATTTAGTGATTTATAGGGTACTTTCTATAGATTGATTAGTTTTAAAATTTGGTTATGTGGGCATGTTAAGGCATCACCTCAAGTAAGTAGGGTTGAATGATGCACACATGCATAGATGTAATCATAAGATTTGAATCTAGACTTGTTAGATACTCATTTTGATTATCAAGAAAAAGAAAAAATAATAAAAAATAGATAAATGTGATGCAAGATGCAATGAGGAGATTTGAAGTTAAAATGGATAGGTGTGGGTGTGAGTTTAATACATACCACTTACTCTTAACAAAGTAAAAGTTTACTCGTACTTGATAAAACACAAAATCTAAGATGAAGTGGAAAAATATTTTGGTGGACCACAACATATGGTTTCTATCCAATCAACAAAATATCAACCATCTACATTTAGAAAGGAAATTTCTTTTTTGGAGCGGGTAAAGTATTACTAATCCAAAAAAGAAGTATAGAGGCAAGCCTCGTATACTGTACAAGTGGGTTAAACTACAAAATCCCACTGTCTATGGATCAACAAGTTAATCCCTCTCGCCATCTTAGGCTTGGCTTTCAGAACCGAGCCTCGATGCGCAACATACTTGTCAAAAAGGGTATACCTATCAATTTCCCCTTTCCCGTGGCATCTTCTATTGTGCTCCTCCCAAATGAGGAAGCCTAGCCCCATAAAGCATAAGCCCACTAGAGGTTGGAGACCAGCATTACAACGGGTGCGATCCCAAGACGCATTGATCCCATCTGGAAACGTTCCAGGGGGATCACCACCCCAACCCAGCTTAAGCCACATCCTGCACCACAAGTACTTAGTGTAGGGACAACCAAAGAATAAATGGTTGTGTGATTCTTCACCCCCATTACATAAAGGACATCTCGGATCAGCATTGAGTCCCCACTTAACCAGCCGGTCTTTAGTAGATAGTTTCCCCAAGATGGCCCTATAAGTACAACAACTCCATTTAGGAACATGCCCCTTTCCCCACAGAAATTGGAACCAGGGGACCTGCGGTGCGTGAGACCGAGGAACAACCCAAGGAATAATCCTATCATCACGGAGAGACCAGCAACCATCTGCAAGAGTGTAGTCTGCTGCAACATAAGGCCAGATCTTACACATACGTCGCCAAGTTCTAGATGGGTTGGAGCCGACTACATCCAGGTCATCGTCGTATCTACCGTGCATCCACCTACTCCAAATATTATTAGATCTCAAAAACTTATCAATTCTTTTAGTTGTGGAAGCAAACGCCAAGTCCCCAGGGTCCTGGAGGTTCAGGCCCCCTTCCTCAAACTTTCTAGCCACCACCGTCCAACGCACAGCATGCATCTTGCCCCCCAGACAAAAGAGGCAACGATGCTGCAGAACATGTCCAGGATGTAAGGGGGAAGCTCTGCTTGCATGAGCCAGAACTGGATCGAGCCAGTCGGAACTAATCTGTTGAGAACGAGTCTGCCTGCCATGGATAGATTAACCCCAATCCATCTGTTGACCTTATCTCTCAGCCCGTCAACACATTCACTGAAGTCCCTACCTTTGGACCTACCCCGCACAGAGGGATACCCAAATATCTCGTAGGGAGCATTCCGTCCTCCAGCCCAATCGCCTGTTTGAGATGGCCTCGGCGTGAGACACAAGACCGAGAAAAGAAAACCCGAGACTTAATCTGGCTCATATACAACCCAGACAAATCCCCAAAATGGTTCATGAGGCGCTGGAAAAATTTAAGGTTCCTCACACTCCCCGACAAGAAGACTAAGACATCATCAACATATATCAAATGGGAGTTGATCTTGCATCCACTCTTCTTAAAACTCAACAGCTTCTTATTGCTTTGTGCGTCATCCATAAGGTATGATAAACCTTCCATAGAAATGGAGAACAACAACGGGGAAAGAGGGTCGCCTTGTCTCAGCCCATTGGAAGCTCTAGACAACCCAAACGGGTAACCATTCACCAGAACAGAGAAAGGGGTCGTCGTTACACATTCTTTGATAAGGTTTATCCATCTAGCTGAGAAACCCATGGACTCCATGATCATCCATAAAGAGTCCCATTTGAGATTATCATATGCCTTTGTTAAGTCAAGCTTAACACACACCTTCCTAGAGTTGTTCTTCACTCTAAAATCATGCAAAAACTCCGACGTTAGAAGCGCGCTATTAGAGATACTACGTCCCATGATGAAATCTAATTGAACAGGAGAAATCACTTAAGGAAGTATCTTCTTCAAACGACCAGCAAGGATTTTGGAGATGATCTTATACATAACTAAACAGTAGGCGATAGGTCTAACATCTCCCATTGACTCTACCACAGCTTTCTTCAGTACCAGCCTAAGGAAGGAGTGATTAATGCTTCTGAGCATTTTGCCACCCACCAAGAACCATCTGACAGCATGACATATGTCATCTTTAATGAACGGCCACATAGCTTGAAAGAAACGACCATTGAACCCATCAAGTCCCGGGATTTTGTAAGCCCCAATCCCAAACACCGCATTCTTGATCACCTCTCCTCAGAAGCAGGACCAACCAGCTGTGCATTCATGGTGCCATCAATACAGGAGCTGGGCATCAACACATTCCCACTGCTATGGCCATCCATCCTATTATACAGGCTGCTGAAAAAACTTACTGCTTCCCCACCCACCTCGTCAGGTGAGTTTGCAATAGTCCCATCCTCCCTAAGCAAGGAATGTATAGCATCTTTCATGATGTTTCTTTTGACTACGGCATGGTAAACCTTGGTGTTGCGATCACCATCACGTATCCAATTCATACGGATATGTTGTCAATAGCACATATCCTCAACTCTTTCTAGCAGAATCAAACCTCTTGGCTTTACTAGCTTCCTCCTCAATTGCAGAGTTAAGGCGAGGATTATTTCTCATGAGCTCTGCAGCAACGCTATACTCCTCCCTAGCATGTCGCACCAGGGTCTTCAAGTTAGAGAAGCCAGCCACCCAGACCTTGACTGCTGCCTTAACTCTTTTTAGTTTCTCAGCAATAATGAAAAGGGGGTTCCCATCAACCCTCTCACTCCATGTCTCTCTAACAATCTACTCGCAGCTAGGCCAATCAAGCCACCCATTGAAGAATTTGCAAGGTTTACCCTTAGTATTCATCTGTGTAAGCAGCACCACCAACCAGGCATGGTCGCTATTCGTATGAGCTCCCAATTTAACAGTAGACAAGGGGAACAAGTCTAGCCAGGCTTCATTTACCACCGCCCTATCAAGCTGGCTTGCAATCCGTCTCAGCGCTTCCCTTCTATTCTGCCAAGTGATGACACCTCCGTTCATATTAAGCCCCATGAGGTTGGCAGCATCAATGGTGTCATTGAAATGTGCCAAACAGGAGTTCGGAACCGGTAGGCCACCTACCTTCTCATGGGCCTTCCTGATATGGTTGAAGTCCCCAATAAACAGTTGGGGGAGGTCTCACTGGTTGGCCGTCGCTAACACCTCCCATAGCCTTCTTCTACACATCTCAGAGTTGTGACCATAAACCGCCGAGATGACCAAGTGTAGGCCTCCCCTGTTAATGCAACTAGCAATCATCATCTGGTCCATGGCGAAAATTATTTGAACATCCCATACCAAAGGGTTACAACCCATAGAAATGCACCCCCCCTTCCACCTGTTCCAGGTTGGAAGCGTGTCGCCAGCCAGCGGGGAACAGCCCGCTGACTCTATCTTCATTAGCTCGTCTGATTCTCATCTCAATACCCACCACCAGAGCAGTTTGGGACTGAAGAATGATTTATCTGAAGGTCCTCTACTTACCCGGCAATGTTGCTCCTCGCAAGTTCCATGCGAGGATGCACATCTATCCACCCTTGTGTCGGCCCTCCCTTCCAGGGGTACCTCCTTGTAACGACACTCGCCATCGTTAAGATAACAAGTGCTTTTAACAATAATAAAACATGCGGAAGCAAATCATTTGCAGCGGAATTACTGAAAATCACTAAAAATTTAAAACTTTTTCAAAGAGATCCATTTACAGGAAAACTCTTTAACCAAGAACCAAAGTGTTTCCATTTCATCCTGGTTCACAAGTACACAGCCTGTACAATTCTTTTTTAAGGATTACAACATTGACTGCCCTGTTACAAATATACATAGGCGGTATAAAAACTTTGAGGCACTATGCCAAAACTCCGATTCAATCATTTAAAACTCCGAGGACCTGAGAGTACAGAGACGACACATAGGACTACTATCTAAATGACTTGACACACAATATCTCCACCTGAGATCTGATTGTTGTCCTTGTTGTTGTTGTTGCTGCTCTTTTTCTAATCTTAGGGATTTCCTTCCTTGCCTCCCATGCATACCTAAAAATGTTTCCCACGGGGGTGAGACAATTGAAAAATTGCCCCATTGAGAGATATAACTCTCCGCCAAGACATTGTTATTGCAGTTTATTAAATTAAAACTGAGCAGGGGTTACTTTTACCTTGTCAGGCAGAATTATTCATCATAGAACAGAATAAGATAATCTCCTATTCTCAAGGAGAGTATTGCATCTACCCATGGTAGATAAGTAATTGATCTGTCTACTTTGTAGAGAATATAAAGAAACATAAATAACATTTATCCGCTAAGGAATGCACAAAGAAATGCAACATCAGCCAATGAATCTCCGTATTCAATCCTTAAGCAAACATGCTATACGGCTGATTACATTTTACAATCATATTTAAGCTCTGAGGAGATGAGGTATACCGCTCATACTCCAACCGGCCATTGCGAAGTCGAAACTGGTACCATACATAGGTCTAGGGAAGAGCCGGCTTCCAAGACCTCCCACGTCTCGGTCAGTGCGAGACAAAATGCAGGACATCTCATGTCTCT
Source organism: Alisma plantago-aquatica (assembly GCA_963693085.1). Classification (NCBI taxonomy): domain Eukaryota; kingdom Viridiplantae; phylum Streptophyta; class Magnoliopsida; order Alismatales; family Alismataceae; genus Alisma; species Alisma plantago-aquatica. The sequence goes on along the minus strand of OY856411.1, from coordinate 962,834,319 downwards.
ACTAACGTAGCTTTCCAGGGTATACTGGCAACTTCGCTACAGAGTTACTGTAACATCCATGACCTGGGTTATACTCTAACCCTAGGTGTTTTGATTAAGAAAGGTGATTAAATGTTTAATATCATCTTGTGAAAAGTAATTAGGCCTCAAGAGGAACCTATGTTGCAATTCTAGTCCTTTTTGAACATTGTTGAAATCAATGTTTTGTTTGTTTTGGACTAAAGTGCAAATTACCCAAATTGAGGGGCTAACTTGAAAATTGCACATGATAAGATGTTCCTCTGATGTTGAGACATCATAAGGATGAATATGATGTAGTAGTATGGTTTCTACAAGCCTGGACACCAAGATAGAGCTTGTTGGACAATGGTGTGCATTAAAACCTAGTTTTGGAGTAAAGTGCAATTTACCCAAACTATAGGGTTCAATATGCAAATTACCACTTCAATAAGGTCCTTAATATTTATTGGCATCATGTATAGCAGAGAAAATGAGAGGTACTCCTCATTTGAACTAATTTGGAGGAGAGAGAATCTTGACATTAAAATAATCAAGAATAATGCCTAATTGAAACCCTAATTTGATTTAGGGCAAAAATGAATAAAAATAATTGAAGGGCTTTCAATCAAAATATTTTGGGTTGATTTTGAATAAGGATGGACGTTCCTTTGACAAGATAAGGAACGAAAATATCCGAAGTAGGTGAAATTCCACTCACCTTATTATAAAGAAAAGTAATTCCACTCACATATGGGATATTAATATAATAAGCATTAAGGTGCTTAATTTGCTTTTCTTTAAATTTAGGATAATGAAGGGGAATTAAAGGCAAAGGAATGTTCCTCGTATCTATGGAGTTGAGGGGGAAGAGGCGGCCAAGTTATTTTTGGAATTTAATGCATTTTAATAATGCATTTTCTCTCTCATCAATTTCCTTATAAAAGTGCCTTTTTCAAGCCAAATGAAAGGCTATTTCGGATTTTCTTCTTTCCTTTTCTTGAAAAAACGACCAAGGAGCTAGAGAGGAGCAGGAGGACGACTCCCTACCTGTTGGTAAGCTCTTGACCTTCATTCTCCTTGATTTCATGGAGGAAATCAAAAATAAATTATGGATTCCTTCTTATTTCGATCTCCTCTTCAACCCTAGCCAACTTTTGCAATCAAAAGCTTGAGGATGAGCCTAGGGGGAGTTGCTAGAGCTTCATCCACCATTGATGGCGTGATCTTGGAGCTTTGGAGCTCAATTGGAGGCGGGTTTTATAACTTAAACCCTCAAACATTGCTATTGCATCGATCTTCTATGCTTTGTTGATTGATTTCTTCAATTTTATACACTTTTGTTTCTTTGCTGCAAATTCCATCAAGAAAGGTTGCTGTTCTTGGGTGCACGAAGGAAGATGATGATGACATCATCATAATCAAGCACCTCACCAAATATCTTGGGAGCAAACGATCTCAAAAGTTGGGACCAAACGGTTTCACCAAAACCGTTTGGTGACCAAATGGGTTGCAAACCGTTTGGTGGCAAACGGGTTAAAACCCGTTTGAAGGAGTTGACCAAGCGTTGAACGTTTGGGAATATCATTTCTAATTATGTAGGCTAATGACCCTCCAAATTTTAGGGGTTAACTCCAAAGGAATCATAGGTTGAAGGTCAATCAATTAGACAAATTGAATTGAATTAAGTGCTGATTTTCAACCTGAATAACTTGACGTGCTTGGGAAAACGGGTTCAAGACCGTTTGAGATGGTTGACCAAGCATTTACCGTTTGGGATTCCTGTTCATAATGATGTTGGTTAATGACCCTCCAAATTTGAGGGGTTAAATCCAAAGGAATCATAGGTTGAAGGCTAATCAATTAGGAACACCTAATTGGATTAAGTGCTGATTTTCAACCTGATTAACTTGACCTGCTTGGGCAAACGGGTTCAAGAGCGTTTGAGTGAGTTGACCAAGTGTTGACCGTTTGGTATTCCTGTTCATAATTATGTTGTTTAATGACTCTCCAAATTTGAGGGGTTAACTCCCACGGAATCTTGAGTTGAAGGCTATTCAATTAGGCAAACCCTGATTGAAAACAGTGCTGAAATTCCAATGAGTTAAGTTGAGATTTTGGGTTGATTAGCCCAAACGGATTCAAGACCATTTGGGGATCATCCAAACGGGTTCAAGACCGTTTGGGGATCACCCCAAGACCGTTTGGAGGTCTGGGGTCAAGTATAGTTGACCAATTGAAGGTCCAAAAGTACCAAATCATACTGCAACTCAATGCTGATTGGTTGATCAACTCGATAGACCAATCGATGATGATTTTTCACTAAAGTCCAAAGGTTGGATGAGCCAAACGGTCTCAAGACCGTTTGGAGCTCATCCAAACGGTATCAAGACCGTTTTGTGGTCACCCAAGACCGTTTGGAGGTCTAGGGTTGAGTATGGTTAGGTGTTTGAAGGTCTAAAGGTACTAAGTTGATATACAATGCAATGTTGATTTGGTGATCAATCGAATGAACCAAACCCCAATTGGATTGCTTAGATTTGAGTGATATGATGGGAAAACGGTCTCACGACCGTTTGGAGGTCATCCAAACGACCTCAGTACCGTTTGGGGTCAGGTCATACCCAATTTGGATGATGGTTCAATGGTTTCAAAGCAACTAGTCTTACATTGATTAGTGTTGTTGAATTATCGATTCCAAACCCTAATTCAATTGAATCAAACCCTAATTGATGATCAATTGAGGGTCAATTGAGGGTCAAATTAGTTGAAGGTTGACTTATCAAACTCAATTGAAGTATGAATATAGGTCCAATTGATGATTGGTTCCATGAATTCAATGATTGAAAGAATCAACATTGGAAACCCTAATTCAATTGGATACCTCATGTTATTGAAGGTCCAACTGATCAAACATTTTCGGAAACCTAATGTAATTAGGTGAGAGATACCTTAATGGTACTAATTAAGAATGCATAACAAATGCATGGATCCAATACATGATGAAAACCCTAATTGAGGTTGATTCCATGTATAACCCTAATAAGAGGTTGTCTACATGTGAAATCACTAATTAGGATGAATAGTAAACCCTAGGTGAGGGTGTATCCATGTGAAACCCTAACTGAGGGTGTATCCATGTGAAACCCTAATTGAGGGTGATTTTATGAGAAACCCTAATTGGGAATGAATAGTAAACCCTAATTATGGGCAATGTGATATGAAACCCTAATGAAGGGTGATGCTATATGCAATCTCTATTCTAAGGGAGATGGTATGTGAAACCCTAATTCCTAAATGAAAGAATAGAATTCATACTTGAATATGATTCTTGAGGTAAACTCCTGTAGCATGACCGTGTAAGGTAGCACGGCCGTGGTATCTTCCCTTTGCACGACCGTGCAAGGTAGCACGGCCGTGGTGGCTTCTCTTTGCACGGCCATTCTTGGTTACACGGTCGTGGTGCTCTATGCTTGACTTAGAGCTGAATTGAAAGTGACCTAACATGGTCGTTTTGTTAATTCCCAACATAAGGATGAGAGAGAAACTCATACCTTGTGATGATAATCATTTAATGATAAATGATGAGAATAAATAAGTATGATTGAATACTTATGGTATAAATGTTGGCTCCTAGATGTGGGGAGCAATGAATTAGGGTTTGATCATTGATAATATGATCTTGAAAACCTAAAAGGGTAATGATATGTGAGAGAAACCTAATCGATAAGAAAGGAAAATCCTAACCCTAATGATGGGAAGGTTGTATTTCTCTTATTACATAAGCCTTGTAAGGCATGTTAAATACTTGTATAACAAGTATAATGCTTAATGGCCTTGTGAGCCATGTGAATAAAGTTGTTGCCTAGTGAGAGGTGACAAGATGTGAATGGCCTTGTGAGCCATGTGAATAAAGTTGTTGCCTAGTGAGAGGTGACAAGATGTGAATGGCCTTGTGAGCCATGTGAATAAAGTTGTTGCCTAGTGAGAGGTGACAAGATGTGAATGGCCTTGTGAGCCATGTGAGTAAAGTTGTTGCCTAGTGAGAGGTGACAAGATGTGAATGGTTTTGTGAGCCATGTGAATAAAGTTGTTGCCTAGTGAAAGGTGACAAGATGTACAGTGTTCTGATGAGCTATGTGTGATGGAAATCCAAATCCTGGTAAAGGATTAAGGATAATACCCTTGAATTATTAATATATTGTTTTTGCATGGTGTTGATAGATAATTGATGTGCTGCTATCATATGTGCTAACCATGTAGGTATCATGAGATGATGTGCATAGCCAGGTATGAGCTATGATGTGTTATTAATTTAAATTTGTTTATTGAGCCTTGTGTGCCATAATATACCTTGTTCCTGGTAAGAGGTGGCAAGAGAGTTAATGGGCCTCAAGTGCCATGATGGATGCTTGTGTAGCAAGCATCATACTTACCTTGGTCAGATGACCTAAAGGTGTTAGTTACCTAAGAAAGAGGTAACAATGCTCAGGTGATGAGATAAGAGTTTGAATACCCATGATTTCATGGTTATGGTATTGAAATTGTGAAAGGAGGAGAATTCCTAGTGTTGAAATGAGGGATTAAGATCCCAACATTTGTGATAAGAGTATGGCTACGGGCCATGACTCCACAATGATAATTCTAGGCTTTAGATATATGATCTAAGCCTGAAGAAAGTTAATGCAGTGGTAATGATTCTATAGCTTGAATAGATGTTATACATGTTCTTTATATTCAATAAAGAACAAGTGACATGTTGATCCTATCAAGATATAGTTGCACTGCTTCTGATATAGAATAATGTTCTAATCTGTTATACATTAAAATATCTGCTGTCAAATAAATATGATTCCTCTGTTCATATTTATCTTCTTAAGTTGAAATAATAATGTTACTGGCAGAGAGTTATATCTCTCGCTGGGGCAATTTTTATAATTGTCTCACCCCCGTGGGAAACACATTTTTAGGTGGATGCGGACGAGAAGACAGAAAACCTTTAGTAGGTGAAGGATAGCAACAACAGCAGCAGAGACAACAGTGAGATCTCAGGTGGAGATATTGTTTGTCAAGTCATATAGATAGTAGTCCTACGTGTCGTCTCTGTACTCTCAGGTCCTCGGAGTAGTAGTTAATGATTTCGAGATTTTGGCTCAATGCCTCGAGATTTTGAACTGTCTGTGTTTAGCTTGACAGGACAGTTAATGCTTGTAATTCTCTAAAGGAGATGATACAGAATATGTACCTGTGAACAAGAATGTAATTGTGTTACTTTTGTTCTATGTGAGAAAGTTTTTACTTGATGTATCTTTTGATAAAAAGGTTTTAATTTTTAGTGATTTTTGGTAATCCGCTGCTTAATGAACGCTTCCGCATTAGTTAATCTTGTTTACGCGAGACGGTCATCACAATTTAGTGGTATCAGAGATCTAGGTTTGCTGAGTCTACAGAGACATAGGACTAAGGTTGTAGAGTCTGTTCTAAGTGTCTTCCAGTTTATTTGATAGTATCTTCTACTCACATAGGAGAAGAAGAACTTGAAAATGACTGGAGAACACAAGGAACACATTGCTAAGGGCAATGTTGTTGCACCAAGAAGAGGTGCAAGGGCTCATACAAGAATAGAATGAGTGCCTGAGAATCCCCATTAAGACCTGATCAGGATAGAGAATCCTATGATCATGCTCTTGTTGGGCAGATTAGGGCAACAGTAATGCATATAGGGGACTGGATACTAGCTTAACAACCTAGGTTATAAGTCCTTCATACAGAAAGTTTGATCTTTAAAGGAGTTCCTAAATGACTTAGTCATGTTGGAACAAGGGAAAATCATGTATGTATAATGACATGAAAAGCAAGGAATGTGATAGAAAATAAAGTGCATACTACCTAATCTCAATACTTGTATACCCTGGCCAGGTATATGATTATTGATGATAAAGTGAGCATGGAAACTCTTAGATTGGTATCTTTTTGATTGCCCTGATCAAGCAATCATTCTGAAACAATCTAGAGAGTATAATGAAATCAAAAGGGAAGAGCTATGTGAACATTCCCAACTAATAGGAAGAGCTATGTGAACATTCCTAATCAAAAGGGAAGAGCTATGTGAACATTCCCAACTAATAGGAAGAGCTATGTGAACATTCCTAATCAAAAGGGAAGAGCTATGTGAACATTCCCAACTAATAGGAAGAGCTATGTGAACATTCCTAATCAAAAGGGAAGAGCTATGTGAACATTCCCAACTAATAAGAAGAGCTATGTGAACATTCCTAATCAAAAGGGAAGAGCTATGTGAACATTCTCAACTAATAGGAAGAGCTATGTGAACATTCCTAATCAAAAGGGAAGAGCTATGTGAACATTCCCAACTAATAGGAAGAGCTATGTGAACATTCCTAACCAAAAGGGAAGAGCTATGTGAACATTCCCAACTAATAGGAAGATCTATGTGAACATTCCTAATCAAAAGGGAAGAGCTATGTGAACATTCCCAACTAATAGGAAGAGCTATGTGAACATTCCTAATCAAAAGGGAAGAGCTATGTGAACATTCCTAGCTAATAGGAAGAGATATGTGAACATTCCTAATCAAAAGGGAACAGCTATGTGAACATTCCCAACTAATAGGAAGAGCTATGTGAACATTCCTAATCAAAAGGGAAGAGCTATGTGAACATTCCCAACTAAAAAGGAAAAGTTAAGTGAACATTCCCAATTACATAGAGTTTGCTAAGTGAACTTTATAAATAAAGGATTCCTGAGTAAATTATCTATGTTAGATATATATGTTTCTCTTTTGGTATATATTCTTGAGTAATGATTGAAGTATGTTCTTTTATGTTTCTTCCTTCCAACAATATGGACATCATATGTTAGGGGTTTATGTTTTGCATAAACATAAACATTGCTAAAGTTGAATTAATGAAAGGAACTTTGTGTGGATTACAAGATCCATGATATCTCCATGATACTAAGATATTATGTGGAGATTTGAGGGAATGATAACTGAATAAATCTGTCCCTCCTTTTTCTGGGATTTCGGGGACGAAATCCTTGTTAGGGGTTTATAATTTGTAACATCCCTGACCTGGGTTATACTCCAACCCTAGGTGTTTTGATTAAGAAAGGTGATTAAATGTTTAATATCATCTTGTGAAAAGTAATTAGGCCTCAAGAGGAACCTATGTTGCAATTCTAGTCCTTTTTGAACATTGTTGAAATCAATGTTTTGTTTGTTTTGGACTAAAGTGCAAATTACCCAAATTGAGGGGTTAACATGCAAATTGCACATGATAAGATGTTCCTATGATGTTGAGACATCATAGGGATGAATATGATGTAGTAGTATGGTTTCTACAAGCCTGGACACCAAGATAGAGCTTGTTGGACAATGTTGTGCATTAAAACCTAGTTTTGGAGTAAAGTGCAATTTACCCAAAATCTAGGGTTCAATATGCAAATTACCACTTCAATAAGGTCCTTAATATTTATTGGCATCATGTATAGCAAAGAAAATGAGAGGTACTCCTCATTTGAACTAAGTTGGAGGAGAGAGAATCTTGACATTAAAATAATCAAGAATAATGCCTAATTGAAACCCTAATTTGATTTAGGGCAAAAATGAATAAAAATAATTGAAGGGCTTTCAATCAAAATGTTTTGGGTTTATTTTGAATAAGGATGGACGTTCCTTTGACAAGATAAGGAACGAAAATATCCTAAGTAGGTGAAATTCCACTCACCTTATTATAAAGAAAAGTAATTCCACTCACATATGGGATATTAATATAATAAGCATTAAGGTGCTTAATTTGCTTTTCTTTAAATTTAGGATAATGAAGGGGAATTAAAGGCAAAGGAAGGTGCCTTGTATCTATGGAGTTGAGGGGGAAGAGGCGGCCAAGTTATTTTTGGAATTTAATGCATTTTAATAATGCATTTTCTCTCTCATCAATTTCCTTATAAAAGTGCCTTTTTCAAGCCAAATGAAAGGCTATTTCGGATTTTCTTCTTTCCTTTGCTTGCAAAACCGACCAAAGAGCTAGAGAGGAGCAGGAGGACGACTCCCTACCTGTTGGTAAGATCTTGACCTTCGTTCTCCTTGATTTCATGGAGGAAATCGAAAATAAATTATGGATTCCTTCTTATTTCGATCTCCTCTTCAACCCTAGCCAACTTTTGCAATCAAAAGCATGAGGACGAGCCTAGGGGTAGTTTCTAGAGCTTCATCCACCATTTATGGCGTGATCTTGGAGATTTGGAGCTCAATTGGAGGCGGGTTTTATAACTTAAACCCTCAAACATTGCTATTGCATCAATCTTCTATGCTTTGTTGATTGATTTCTTCAATTTTATACACTTTTGTTTCTTTGCTGCAAATTCCATCAAGAAAGGTTTCTGTTCTTGGGTGCACGAAGGAATATGATGATGACATCATCATAAGCAAGAACCTCACCAAATATCTTGTGAGAAAACGATCTCAAAAGTTGGGACGAAACGGTTTCACCAAAACTGTTTGGTGACCAAACGGGTTGCAAACCGTTTGGTGGCAAACGGGTTCAAACCCGTTTTAAGGAGTTTACCAAGCGTTTACCATTTGGGAATCTCGTTACTAATTATGTAGGCTAATGACCCTCCAAATTTGAGGGGTTAACTCCAAAGGAATCATAGGTTGAAGGCCAATCAATTAGACAAATCGAATTGAATTAAGTGCTGATTTTCAACGTGATTAACTTGACCTGCTTGGGAAAACGGGTTCAAGACCGTTTGATATGGTTGACCAAGCGTTGACCGTTTGGGATTCCTGTTCATAATGATGTTGGTTAATTACCCTCCAAATTTTAGGGGTTAAATCCAAAGGAATCATAGGTTGAAGGCTAATCAATTTGGAAAACCTAATTGGATTAAGTGCTGATTTTCAACCTGATTAACTTGACCTGCTTGGGCAAACGGGTTCAAGACCGTTTGAGTGAGTTGACCAAGCATTGACCGTTTGGGATTCCTGTTCATAACTATGTTGGTTAATGACTCTCCAAATTTGAGGGGTTAACTCCCTAGGAATCATGAGTTGAAGGCTATTCAATTAGGCAAACCCTAATTGAAAACAGTGTTGAAATTCCAATGAGTTAAGTTGAGATTTTGGGTTGATTAGCCCAAACGGATTCAAGACCGTTTGGGGATCATCCAAACGGGTTCAAGACCGTTTGGGGATCACTCCAAGACCGTTTGGAGGTCTGGGGTCAAGTATAGTTGACAAATTGAAGGTCCAAAAGTACCAAATCATACTGCAACTCAATGCTGATTTGTTGATCAACTCGATAGACCAATCCATGATGATTTTTCACTAAAGTCCAAAGGTTGGATGAGCCAAACGGTCTCAAGACCATTTGGAGCTCATCCAAACGGTCTCAATACCGTTTGGTGGTCACCCAAGACCGTTTGGAGGTCTAGGGTTGAGTATGGTTAGGTGTTTGAAGGTCTAAATGTACTAAGTTGATATACAATGCAACATTGATTTGGTGATCAATCCAATGAACCAAACCCCAATTGGATTGCTTAGATTTGAGTGATATGATGGACAAACGGTCTCACGACCGTTTGGAGGTCATCCAAACGACCTAAATACCGTTTGGGGTCAGGTCATACCCAATTTGGATGATGGTTCAATGGTTTCAAAGCAACTAGTCTTACATTGATTAGTGTTGTTGAATTATCGATTCCAAACCCTAATTCAATTGAATCAAACCCTAATTGATGATCAATTGAGGGTCAATTGAGGGTCAAATTAGTTGAAGGTTGACTTATCAAACTCAATTGAAGTATGAATATAGGTCCAATTGATGATTGGTTCCATGAATTCAATGATTGAAAGAATCAACATTGGAAACCCTAATTCAATTGGATACCTCATGTTATTGAAGGTCCAATTGATCAAACCTTTTTGGAAACCTAATGTAATTAGGTGAGAGATACCTTAATGGTACTAATTAAGAATGCATAACAAATGCATGGATCCAATACATGATGAAAACCCTAATTGAGGTTGATTCCATGTATAACCCTAATAAGAGGTTGTCTACATGTGAAATCACTAATTAGGATGAATAGTAAACCCTAGTTGAGGGTGTATCCATGTGAAACCCTAACTGAGGGTGTATCCATGTGAAACCCTAATTGAGGGTGATTTTATGAGAAACCCTAATTGGGAATGAATAGTAAACCCTAATTATGGGCAATGTGATATGAAACCCTGATGAAGGGTGATGCTATATGCAATCTCTATTCTAAGGAAGGGAGATGGTATGTGAAACCCTAATTCCTAAATGAAAGAATAGAATTCAAACTTGAATATGATTCTTGAGGTAAACTCCTGTAGCACGACCATGTAAGGTAGCACGGCCGTGGTATCTTCCCTTTGCACGACCTTGCAAGGTAGCACGGCCGTGGTGGCTTCTCTTTGCATGGCCATTCTTGGTTACACGGCCGTGGTGCTCTATGCTTGACTTAGAGCTGAATTGAAAGTGACCTAACATGGTCGTTTTGTTAATTCCCAACATAAGGATGAGAGAGAAACTCATACCTTGTGATGATAATCATTTAATGATAAATAATGAGAATAAATAAGTATGATTGAATACTTATGGTATAAATGTTGGCTCCTAGATGTGGGGAGCAATGAATTAGGGTTTGATCATTGATAATATGATCTTGAAAACCTAAAAGGGTAATGATATGTGAGAGAAACCTAATCGATAAGAAAGGAAAATCCTAACCCTAATGATGGGAAGGTTGTATTTCTCTTATTACATAAGCCTTGTAAGGCATGTTAAATACTTGTATAACAAGTATAATGCTTAATGGCCTTGTGAGCCATGTGAATAAAGTCGTTGCCTAGTGAGAGGTGACAAGATGTGAATGGCCTTGTGAGCCATGTGAATATAGTTGTTGCCTAGTGAGAGGTGACAAGATGTGAATGGCCTTGTGAGCCATGTGAATAAGGTTGTTGCCTAGTGAGAGGTGACAAGATGTGAATGGTTTTGTGAGCCATGTGAATAAAGTTGTTGCCTAGTGAAAGGTGACAAGATGTACAGTGTTCTGATGAGCTATGTGTGATGGAAATCCAAATCCTGGTAAAGGATTAAGGATAATACCCTTGAATTATTAATATATTGTTTTTGCATGGTGTTGATAGATAATTGATGTGCTGCTATCATATGTGTTAACCATGCAGGTTTCATGAGATGATGTGCATAGCCAGGTATGAGCTATGATGTGTTATTAATTTAAATTTGTTTATTATGCCTTGTGTGCCATAATATACCTTGTGCCTGGTAAGAGGTGGCAAGAGAGTTAATGGGCCTCAAGTGCCATGATGGATGCTTGTGTAGCAAGCATCATACTTACCTTGGTCAGATGACCTAAAGGTGTTAGTTACCTAAGAAAGAGGTAACAATGCTCAGGTGATGAGCTAAGGGTTTGAATACCCATGATTTCATGGTTATGGTATTGAAATTGTGAAAGGAGGAGAATTCCTAGTGTTGAAATGAGGGATTAAGATCCCAACATTTGTGATAAGAGTATGGCTACGGGCCATGACTCCACAATGATAATTCTAGGCTTTAGATATATGATCTAAGCCTGAAGAAAGTTAATGCAGTGGTAATGATTCTATAGTTTGAATAGATGTTATACATGTTCTTTATATTCAATGAAGAACAAGTGACATGTTGATCCTATCAAGATATAGTTGCACTGCTTCTGATATAGAATAATGTTCTAATCTGTTAGACATTAAAATATCTGCTGTCAAATAAATATGATTCCTCTGTTCATATTTATCTTCTTAAGTTGAAATAATAATGTTACTGGCAGAGAGTTATATCTCTCGCTGGGGCAATTTTTATAATTGTCTCACCCCCGTGGGATACATATTTTTAGGTGGATGCGGACGAGAAGACAGAAAACCTTTAGTAGGTGAAGGATAGCAACAACAGCAGCAGAGACAGCAGTGAGATCTCAGGTGGAGATATTGTCTGTCAAGTCATATAGATAGTAGTCCTACGTGTCGTCTCTGTACTCTCAGGTCCTCGGAGTAGTAGTTAATGATTTCGAGATTTTGGCTCAATGCCTCGAGATTTTGAACTGTCTGTGTTTAGCTTGACAGGACAGTTAATGCTTGTAATTCTCTAAAGGAGATGATACAGAATATGTACCTGTGAACAAGAATGTAATTGTGTTACTTTTGTTCTATGTGAGAAAGTTTTTACTTGATGTATCTTTTGATAAAAAGGTTTTAATTTTTAGTGATTTTTGGTAATCCGCTGCTTAATGAACGCTTCCGCATTAGTTAATCTTGTTTACGCGAGACGGTCATCACAATTTAGTGGTATCAGAGCTCTAGGTTCGCTGAGTCTACAGAGACATAGGACTAAGGTTGTAGAGTCTGTTCTAAGTGTCTTCCAGTTTATTTGATAGTATCTTCTACTCACATAGGAGAAGAAGAACTTGAAAATGACTGGAGAACACAAGGAACACATTGCTAAGGGCAATGTTGTTTCACCAAGAAGAGGTGCAAGGGCTCATACAAGAATAGAATGAGTGCCTGAGAATCCCCATTAAGACCTGATCAGGATAGAGAATCCTATGATCATGCTCTTGTTGGGCAGATTAGGGCAACAGTAATGCATATAGGGGACTGGATACTAGCTTAACAACCTAGGTTATCAGTCCTTCATACAGAAAGTTTGATCTTTAAAAGAGTTCCTAAATGACTTAGTCATGTTGGAACAAGGGTAAATCATGTGTGTATAATGACGTGAAAAGCAAGGAATGTGATAGCAAATAAAGTGCATACTACCTAATCTCAATACTTGTATACCCTAGCCAGGTATATGATTATTGATGATAAAGTGAGCATGGAAACTCTTAGATTGGTATCTTTTTGATTGCCCTAATCAAGCAATCATTCTGAAACAATCTAGAGAGTATAATGAAATCAAAAGGGAAGAGCTATGTGAACAATCCCAACTAATAGGAAGAGATATGTGAACATTCCTAATCAAAAGGGAAGAGTTATGTGAACATTCCCAACTAATAGGAAGAGTTATGTGAACATTCCTAATCAAAAGGGAAGAGCTATGTGAACATTCCCAACTAATAGGAAGAGCTACGTGAACATTCCTAATCAAAAGGGAAGAGCTATGTGAACATTCCCAACTAATAAGAAGAGCTATGTGAACATTCCCAACTAATAGGAAGAGCTATGTGAACATTCCTAATCAAAAGGGAAGATCTATGTGAACATTCCCAACTAATAGGAAGAGCTATGTGAACATTCCTAACCAAAAGGGAAGAGCTATGTGAACATTCCCAACTAATAGGAAGAGCTATGTGAACATTCCTAATCAAAAGGGAAGAGCTATGTGAACATTCCCAACTAATAGGAAGAGCTATGTGAACATTCCTAATCAAAAGGGAAGAGCTATGTGAACATTTCCAGCTAATAGGAAGAGCTATGTGAACATTCCTAATCAAAAGGGAACAGCTATGTGAACATTCCCAACTAATAGGAAGAGCTATGTGAACATTCCTAATCAAAAGGGAAGAGCTATGTGAACATTCCCAACTAAAAAGGAAAAGCTAAGTGAACATTCCCAATTACATAGAGTTTGCTAAGTGAACTTTATAAATAAAGGATTGCTGAGTAAATTATCTCTGTTAGATATATATGTTTCTCTTTTGGTATATATTCTTGAGTAATGATTGAAGTATGTTCTTTTATGTTTCTTCCTTCCAACAATATGGACATCATATGTTAGGGGTTTATGTTTTGCATAAACATAAACATTGCTAAAGTTGAATTAATGAAAGGAACTTTGTGTGGATTACAAGATCCATGATATCTCCATGATACTAAGATATTATGTGGAGACTTGAGGGAATGATAACTGAATAAATCTGTCCCTCCTTTTTCTGGGATTTCGGGGACGAAATCCTTGTTAGGGGTTTATAATTTGTAACATCCCTGACCTGGGTTATACTCTAACCCTAGGTGTTTTGATTAAGAAAGGTGATTAAATGTTTAATATCATCTTGTGAAAAGTAATTAGGCCTCAAGAGGAACCTATGTTGCAATTCTAGTCCTTTTTGAACATTGTTGAAATCAATGTTTTGTTTGTTTTGGACTAAAGTGCAAATTACCCAAATTGAGGGGTTAACTTGCAAATTGCACATGATAAGATGTTCCTCTGATGTTGAGACATCATAAGGATGAATATGATGTAGTAGTATGGTTTCTACAAGCCTGGACACCAAGATAGAGCTTGTTGGACAATGTTGTGCATTAAAACCTAGTTTTGGAGTAAAGTGCAATTTACCCAAAATCTAGGGTTCAATATGCAAATTACCACTTCAATAAGGTCCTTAATATTTATTGGCATAATGTATAGCAAAGAAAATTAGAGGTACTCCTCATTTGAACTAAGTTGGAGGAGAGAGAATCTTGACATTAAAATAATCAAGAATAATGCCTAATTGAAACCCTAATTCGATTTAGGGACAAAATGAATAAAAATAATTGAAGGGCTTTCAATCAAAATGTTTTGGGTTGATTTTGAATAAGTATGGAAGTTCCTTTGAGAAGATAAGGAACGAAAATATCCTAAGTAGGTGAAATTCCACTCACCTTATTATAAAGAAAAGTAATTCCACTCACATATGGGATATTAATATAATAAGCATTAAGGTGCTTAATTTGCTTTTCTTTAAATTGAGGATAATGAAGGGGAATTAAAGGCAAAGGAAGGTGCCTCGTATCTATGGAGTTGAGGGGGAAGAGGCGGCCAAGTTATTTTTGGAATTTAATGCATTTTAATAATGCATTTTCTCTCTCATCAATTTCCTTATAAAAGTGTCTTTTTCAAGCCAAATGAAAGGCTATTTCGGATTTTCTTCTTTCCTTTGCTTGCAAAACCGACCAAGGAGCTAGAGAGGAGCAGGAGGACGACTACCTACCTGTTGGTAAGCTCTTGACCTTCGTTCTCCTTGATTTCATGGAGGAAATCGAAAATAAATTATGGATTCCTTCTTATTTCGATCTCCTCTTCAACCCTAGCCAACTTTTGCAATCAAAAGCTTGAGGACGAGCCTAGGGGGAGTTGCTAGAGCTTCATCAACCATTGATGGCGTGATCTTGGAGCTTTGGAGCTCAATTGGAGGCGGGTTTTATAACTTAAACCCTCAAACATTGCTATTGCATCAATCTTCTATGCTTTGTTGATTGATTTCTTCAATTTTATACACTTTTATTTCTTTACTGCAAATTCCATCAAGAAAGGTTGCTGTTCTTGGGTGCACGAAGGAATATGATGATGAAATAATCATAAGAAAGCACCTCACCAAATATCTTGGGAGCAAACGATCTCAAAAGTTGGGACCAAACGGTTTCACCAAAACTGTTTGGTGACCAAACGGGTTGCAAACCGTTTGGTGGCAAACGGGTTCAAACCCGTTTGAAGGAGTTGACCAAGCGTTTACCTTTTGGGAATCTCGTTTCTAATTACGTAGTCTAATGACCCTCCAAATTTTAGGGGTTAACTCCAAAGGAATCATAGGTTGAAGGCCAATCAATTAGACAAATCGAATTGAATTAAGTGCTGATTTTCAACCTGATTAACTTGACCTTCTTGGGAAAACGGGTTCAAGACCGTTTGAGATGGTTGACCAAGCATTGACCGTTTGGGATTACTGTTCATAATGATGTTTGTTAATGACCCTAAAAATTTTAGGGGTTAAATCCAAAGGAATCATAGTTTGAAGGCTAATCAATTAGAAAAACCTAATTGGATTAAGTGCTGATTTTCAACCTGATTAACTTGCCCTGCTTGGGAAAACGGGTTCAAGACCGTTTGAGTGAGTTTAACAAGCATTGAACGTTTGGTATTCCTGTTCATAATTATGTTGGTTAATGACTCTCCAAATTTGAGGGGTTAACTCCCAAGGAATCGTGAGTTGAAGGCTATTCAATTAGGCAAACCCTAATTGAAAACAGTGCTGAAATTCCAATGAGTTAAGTTGAGATTTTGGGTTGATTAGCCCAAACGGATTCAAGACCGTTTGAGGATCATCCAAACGGGTTCAAGACCGTTTGGGGATCACCCCAAGACCGTTTGGAGGTATGGGGTCAAGTATAGTTGACCAATTGAAGGTCCAAAAGTACCAAGTCATACTGCAACTCAATGCTGATTTGTTGATCAACTCGATAGACCAATCCATGATGATTTTTCACTAAAGTCCAAAGGTTGGATGAGCCAAACAGTCTCAAGACCGTTTGGAGCTCATCCAAACGGTCTCAAGACCGTTTGGTGGTCACCCAAGACTATTTGGAGGTCTAGGGTTGAGTATGGTTAGGTGTTTGAAGGTCTAAAGGTACTAAGTTGATATACAATGCAATGTTGATTTGGTGATCAATCCAATGAACCAAACCCCAATTGGATTGCTTAGATTTGAGTGATATGATGGGCAAACGATCTCACGACCGTTTGGAGGTTATCCAAACGACCTCAATACCGTTTGGGGTCAGGTCATACCCAATTTGGATGATGGTTCAATGGTTTCAAAGCAACTAGTCTTACATTGATTAGTGTTGTTGAATTATCGATTCCAAACCCTAATTCAATTGAATCAAACCCTAATTGATGATCAATTGAGGGTCAATTGAGGGTCAAATTATTTGAAGGTTGACTTATCAAACTCAATTGAAGTATGAATATAGGTCCAATTGATGATTGGTTCCATGAATTCAATGATTGAAAGAATCAACATTGGAAACCCTAATTCAATTGGATACCTCATGTTATTGAAGGTCCAATTGATCAAACCTTTTTGGAAACCTAATGTAATTAGGTGAGAGATACCTTAATGGTACTAATTAAGAATGCATAACAAATGCATGGGTCCAATACATGATGAAAACCCTAATTGAGGTTGATTCCATGTATAACCCTAATAAGAGGTTGTCTACATGTGAAATCACTAATTAGGATGAATAGTAAACCCTAGTTGAGGGTGTATCCATGTGAAACCCTAACTGAGGGTGTATCCATGTGAAACCCTAATTGAGGGTGATTTTATGAGAAACCCTAATTGGGAATGAATAGTAAACCCTAATTATGGGCAATGTGATATGAAACCCTAATGAAGGGTGATGCTATATGCAATATCTATTCTAAGGAAGGGAGATGGTATGTGAAACCCTAATTCCTAAATGAAAGAATAGAATTCATACTTGAATATGATTCTTGAGGTAAACTCCTGTAGCACGACCATGTAAGGTAGCACGGCCGTGGTATCTTCCCTTTGCACGACCGTGCAAGGTAGCACGGTCGTGGTGGCTTCTCTTTGCACAGCCATTCTTGGTTACACGGCCGTGGTGCTCTATGCTTGACTTAGAGCTGAATTGAAAGTGACCTAACATGGTCGTGTGGTTAATTCCCAACATAAGGATGAGAGAGAAACTCATACCTTGTGATGATAATCATTTAATGATAAATGATGAGAATAAATAAGTATGATTGAATACTTATGGTATAAATGTTGGCTCCTAGATGTGGGGAGCAATGAATTAGGGTTTGATCATTGATAATATGATCTTGAAAACCTAAAAGGGTAATGATATGTGAGAGAAACCTAATCGATAAGAAAGGAAAATCCTAACCCTAATGATGGGAAGGTTGTATTTCTCTTATTACATAAGCCTTGTAAGGCATGTTAAATACTTGTATAGCAAGTATAATGCTTAATGGCCTTGTGAGCCATGTGAATAAAGTTGTTTCCTAGTGAGAGGTGACAAGATGTGAATGGCCTTGTGAGCCATGTGAATAAAGTTGTTGCCTAGTGAGAGGTGACAAGATGTGAATGGCCTTGTGAGCCATGTGAATAAAGTTGTTCCCTAGTGAGAGGTGACAAGATGTGAATGGCCTTGTGAGCCATGTGAATAAAGTTGTTGCCTAGTGAGAGGTGACAAGATGTGAATGGTTTTGTGAGCCATGTGAATAAAGTTGTTGCCTAGTGAAAGGTGACAAGATGTACAGTGTTCTGATGAGCTATGTGTGATGGAAATCCAAATCCTGGTAAAGGATTAAGGATAATACCCTTGAATTATTAATATATTGTTTTTGCATGGTGTTGATAGATAATTGATGTGCTGCTATCATATGTGCTAACCATGCAGGTATCATGAGATGTTGTGCATAACCAGTTATGAGCTATGATGTGTTATTAATTTAAATTTGTTTATTGAGCCTTGTGTGCCATAATATACCTTGTGCCTGGTAAGAGGTGGAAAGAGAGTTAATGGGCCTCAAGTGCCATGATGGATGCTTGTGTAGCAAGCATCATACTTACCTTGGTCAGATGACCTAAAGGTGTTAGTTACCTAAGAAAGAGGTAACAATGCTCAGGTGATGAGCTAAGGGTTTGAATACCCATGATTTCATGGTTATGATATTGAAATTGTGAAAGGAGGAGAATTCCTAGTGTTGAAATGAGGGATTAAGATCCCAACATTTTTGATAAGAGTATGGCTACGGGCCATGACTCCACAATGATAATTCTAGGCTTTAGATATATGATCTAAGCCTGAAGAAAGTTAATGCAGTGGTAATGATTTTATAGTTTGAATAGATGTTATACATGTTCTTTATATTCAATAAAGAACAAGTGACGTGTTGATCCTATCAAGATATAGTTGCACTGCTTCTGATATAGAATAATGTTCTAATCTGTTAGACATTAAAATATCTGCTGTCAAATAAATATGATTCCTCTGTTCATATTTATCTTCTTAAGTTGAAATAATAATGTTACTGGCAGAGAGTTATATCTCTCGCTGGGGCAATTTTTATAATTGTCTCACCCCCGTGGGAAACACATTTTTAGGTGGATGCGGACGAGAAGACAGAAAACCTTTAGTAGGTGAAGGATAGCAACAACAGTAACTGAGACAGCAGTGAGATCTCAGGTGGAGATATTGTCTGTCAAGTCATATAGATAGTAGTCCTATGTGTCGTCTCTGTACTCTCAGGTCCTCAGAGTAGTAGTTAATGATTTCGAGATTTTGGCTCAATGCCTCGAGATTTTGAACTGTCTGTGTTTAGCTTGACAGGACAGTTAATGCTTGTAATTCTCTAAAGGAGATGATACATAATATGTTCCTGTGAACAAGAATGTAATTGTGTTACTTTTGTTCTATGTGAGAAAGTTTTTACTTGATGTATCTTTTGATAAAAAGGTTTTAATTTTTAGTGATTTTTGGTAATCCGCTGCTTAATGAACGCTTCCACATTAGTTAATCTTGTTTACGCGAGACGGTCATCACAGTTACAACGTCAACTGCACTCTCGTCGGCAATCGAGAGATTTCATGTTTATCTCCATCGACCAGACAAAAACATTGGGAGATGGGTACAACATCTGGCCCAATCATCGGGAGATTAGTGATACATCTATCCCGACCTATTCATGAAGGATTTGAGAGGTTTCTTGTTTACCTCCTCACAATCACTTCAAGAGGACGTAAGGATATTTTCTCCCATTGACCCCCGTATATTCAAAAATATATGAAATCCAGGATATGCCGCGGAGCAACCTGTTTCACCATCACCTATTCCTGACGATGATGGATCTATGGTCAGAGCACTACATGAATTGATTTCACTTGATTATTTAAGTACATTATCATATTCTTTTAGCATCATTCAAGTTCTCAAACATCTTTTATTCAGATAAATGCTATAAAGAGACATGTACCACTGTCGTCAGATACTTATTCACATGGATCAGAAGCCATTCACATCTTGTCACCTCTCACTAGGCAACAACTTTATTCACATAGCTCACAAGGCCATTCACATCTTGTCACCTATCACTAGGCAACAACTTTATTCACATGGCTCATAAGGCCATTCACATCTTGTCACCTCTCACTAGGAAACAACTTTATAACAAGCCTTACAAGCCCATACTAATCTTGTTACTTCTTTTCTAAGTAACAAGAACATAATGGCACATATGGCCAATGAACTCTTATCAAATAAACATCATAGCTCATACCTGGCTATGATCATCACCTCACGAGACCTGCATGATTGCCACACATGATAATAGATTTATCAAGTTCACAACACATCATGCAATACAGGGTAACACCACTATTCCCTTACCAAGGTTAGGGTTTACCATCAATTAGGGCTTTTCATCCTTTTACCCAAAGCTAGGGTTAGGATTTTCCTTTCTTATAAATTAGGGTTTCATATTTGTATTATCACTCCAACCCTAATTTATTGCTACACTCCTCTGGGAGCATTTATTGATATCCTAAGTATTCATTCATACTTATTACATTCATCATGTATCATTAAATGATTATCATCACAAGGTATGAGTTTCTCTCTCATCCTTAGGTTGGAAATTAACAAAATGACCATGTTAGGTCACTTTCGAATCAACTCTAAGTCCAACATAGAGCACTACGGCCGTGCAACCAAGAACGGCCGTGCAAAGGGAAGCCACCACGGTCGTGCTACCGTACACGGTCGTGCACAATGAAGCTACCACGGCCGTGCTACCTTGCACGGTCGTGCAAAGTGAATCCACCACGACCGTGCTACCTTGCACGGTCGTGCCACAGGGGTTCACTTCATAAATCATATTCAAGTATGAATTCTATTCTTTCATTAGGGATTAGGGTTTCACATACCATCTCCCTTCTTTAGAATAGAGATTGTATATAGCATCACCCTTCATTAGGGATTTCATATCACATTGCCCATAATTAGGGTTTACTAATCATTCCCAATTAGGGTCTCTCATGAAATCACCCTCAATTAGGATTTCACATGGATACACCCTCAACTAGGGTTTCACTTGGATACACCCTCAACTAGGGTTTACTATTCATCCTAATTAGTGATTTCATATGTAGACAACCTCTTATTAGGGTTATACATGGAATCAACCTCAATTAGGGTTTTCATCATGTATTGGATCCATGCATTTGTTAAGCATTCTTAATTAGTACCATTAAGGTATCTCTCACCTAATTAAATTAGGTTTCCAAAAAGGTTTGATCAATTGGACCTTCAATAACATGAGGTATCCAATTGAATTAGGGTTTCCAATGTTGATTCCTTCAATCATTGAATTCATGGAACCAATCATCAATTGGACCTATATTCATACTTCAATTGAGTTTGATAAGTCAACCTTAAACTAATTTGACCCTCAATTGATCATCAATTAGGGTTCGAATCAACTTATTTAGGGTTTGGAATCGATGATCCATCAACACTAATCAATGCAGGATTAGTTACTTTGAAACCATTGAACCATCATTCAAATTGGGTATGACCTGACCCCAAACGGTCTTGAGGTCGTTTGGATGACCTCCAAACGGTCTTGAGACCGTTTTCCCATCATATCACTCAAATCTAAGCAATCCAATTGGGGTTTGGTTCATTGGATTGATCACCAAATCAACATTGCATTGTATATCAGCTTAGTACCTTTAAACCTTCAAACACCTAACCATACTCAACCCTAGACCTCCAAACGGTCTTGGGTGACCACAAAATGGTCTTGAGACCGACTGGATGAGCTCCAAACGGTCTTGAGACCGTTTGGCTCATCCAACCTTTGGACTTTAGTGAACAATCATCATGGATTGGTCTATCGAGTTGATCAACAAATCAGCATTGAGTTGCAGTATGATTTGGTACCTTTGGACCTTCAATTGATCAACTATACTTGACCCTAGACCTCCAAACGGTCTTGGGGTGATCTCCAAACGGTCTTGAACCCGTTTGGATGATCCCCAAACGGTCTTGAACCCGTTTGGGCTAATCAACCCAAAATCTCAACTTAACTCATTGGAATTTCAGCACTATTTTCAATTAGGGTTTGCCTAATTGAATATCCTTCAACTCACGATTCCTTGGGAGTTAACCCCTCACATTTGGAGAGTCATTAACCAACATAATTCGGAACAGCAATCCCAAACGGTCAACGCTTGGTCAACTCACTCAAACGGTCTGGAACCCGTTTGCCCAAGAAGGTCAAGTTAATCAGGTTGAAAATCAGCACTTAATCCAATTAGGTTTTCCTAATTGATTAGCCTTCAACCTATGATTCCTTTGGAGTTAACCGGTCAAATTTGGAGGGTCATTAACCAACGTCATTATTAACAGGAATCCCAAATGGTCAATGCTTGGTCAACCATCTCAAACGGTCTTGAACCCGTTTGCCCAAGCAGGTCAAGTTATTCAGGTTGAAAATCAGCACTTAATTCAATTCGATTTGTCTAATTGATTGGCCTTCAACCTATGATTCCTTTGGAGTTAACCCCTCAAATTTGGAGGGTCATTATCCTACATAATTAGAAACGAGATTCCCAAACGGTCAATGCTTGTTCAACTCCGTCAAACGGGTTTGAACCCGTTTTCCACCAAACGGTTTGCAACCCGTTTGGTCACCAAACGGTTTTGGTGAAACCGTTTGGTCCCAACTTTTGAGATCATTTTCTCCCAAGATATTTGGTGAGGTGCTTGATTATGATTATGTCATCATCATATTCCTTCGTGCACCCAAGAACATCAATCGTTCTTGATGGAATTTGCAGCAAAGAAACAAAAGTGTATAAAATTGAAGAAATCAATCAACAAAGCATAGAAGATTGATGCAATAGCAATGTTTGAGGGTTTAAGTTATAAAACCCTCCTCCAATTGAGCTCCAAAGCTCCAAGATCACGCCATAAATGGTGGATGAAGCTATAGCAACTCCCCCTAGGCTCATCCTCAAGCTTTTGATTGCAAGAGTTGGCTAGGGTTGAAGAGGAGATCGAAATAAGAAGGAATCCATAATTTATTTTCGATTTCCACCATGAAATCATGAAGAACGAGGGTCAAGAAGCTTACCAACAGGTTGGGGCTCGTCCTCCTGTTGATCCTAAGTCCCTTTGAGCTCATCCCAAGCAAAGGAAGAAGAAAGGGCCGAAAAAGCCTTTCAATTCATTTGGAAAAGGCACTTTTATAAGGAAATTGATGAGAGAGAAAATGCCTTATAAAAATTCAATTAATCCAAAAATTATGGCCGCCTCTTCCCCCTCAATTCCACGGATACGAGGCACCTTACTTTTCCTTTTATTCCCCTTCATTATCCTCAATTTAAAGAAAAGCAAATTAAGCACCTTAATGCTTATTATATTAATATCCCATATGTGAGTGGAAATTACTTTTCTTTATAATAAGGTGAGTGGAATTTCACCTACTTAAGATATTTTCGTTCCTTATCTTAGCAAATGAACGTCCATCCTTATTCAAAATCAACCCAAAACATTTTGGTTGAAAGCCCTTCAATTATTTTTATTCATTTTTGCCCTAAATCGAATTAGGGTTTCAATTAGGCATTATTCTTGATTATTTTAATGTCAAGATTCTCTCTCCTCCAACTTAGTTCAAATGAGGAGTCCCTCTCATTTTCTTTGCTATACATGATGCCAAGAAACATTAAGGACCTTATTGAAGTGGTAATTTTCATATTGAACCCTAGATTTTGGGTAAATTGCACTTTACTCCAAAACTAGGTTTTAATGCACAACATTGTCCAACAAGCTCTATCTTGGTGTCCAGGCTTGTAGAAACCATACTACTACATCATATTCATCCTTATGATGTCTCAACATCAGAGGAACATCTTATCATGTGAAATTTGCAAGTTAACCCCTCAACTTGGGTAATTTGCACTTTAGTCCAAAATAAGAAATCATTGCTTCAACATTGTTCAAACAGGACCAAAATTGAAACATAAGTTCCTCATGAGCCCTAATTACTTTTCAAAAGATGAGATTAAACATATAATCATCTTTCTTAATCAAAACACCTAGGGTTAAAGCATAACCCAGGCCAGGGATGTTACAAATTATAAACCCCTAACAAGGATTTCATCCCCGAAATCCCAGATAAAGGGATCATATATTATTCATTTATCATATCATCATGTCTCTACATAACACCTCATTGTTATGGAGACATCATAGAGCTTTGATCAACACAAAGTTCCTTCTCACAATATTCTCATAGAGTCAATTGAGATCTTATCTTAAAGACATATTTAGTTGTTATGTTTATGCAAAGCATAAACCCCTAACATATGATGTTCATATCATTTTATATAATCAGACTGATTTCATAGTTGACCACTCCAGGTAGCTAATATAAACCATCTGATAATTCTCAGATACCAGAATCCATTACCCTGGTATCAGTCACATGTGTTGAAAACACATCATATTCTCATCTTTCTTTTATCATATTTACAACTTTTTTGAACAGGGATCACCTCCCTTGTTCTCTTTCTCATCATATGAGGGTCATACTTTTACTTCCTCATATACACATACTGATCTGAATTCCTATCAGATCCTTCTTTCTTGTACTTAAGGTATGATACATTTATCCATACCATATTTCTTATTTCATGATACTCATTAGATTGTATCATAATGATTGCTTGATCAGGGCAATCAAAAAGATATCAATCTAAGAGTTTCCATACTCACTTTATCATCAATAGTTGTAAACCTGATCAGGGTTTACAAGTACTGAGATCAAATAGTATGCACTTACATGCTATCATATTTCTTGATTTTCATATTATCATAGCATAAGATTTAACATCCCTAGATTTTATCCAGGCATCTCTTCTATACCTCTTCCTCTTTCATAGAGGTAAGATCAATATAGAACATTTAAAAGAATACTTGAACAGAATTCAAATTCTAATTCTCATCATTTCTTCCCTATATGACAACTAATAGGGAAAACCAAATCAGCAGTCCTCCTTTTTATAACAAAAGGGGTTTAGTGTACTCAACATGTACACATTTATAACATACATTGTCCTCACATCATGGTCTTATTAGTCTTATTACTGATGCAAAAACTAAGCCATGGAATTTTACAGGTGAAAGGTTAAGACCTTTACACTTACTTAGGGGCTGCTGCCCTGGTACACTAGGCATTTATTGCACTATTTGTACCAAAAACCTTGGCTTTTTAGAACCATTAGGCAAATGTCTCTAAAATTATAGAGATCATCACCTACTTCTCAGCTTATTGCCCCTTCTTGGGCACTGCCATCACATATTTATTATATGTCTAAGCTCATGGCAGAGTCTACTTTCTTACCATAAGTTAATCTTTTTCATATTTTCCCTTGTTCCAACATGACTAAGTCATTTAGGAACTCATTTTAAGATCAAGCTTTCTGTATTAAGGACTGATTACCTAGGTTATAAGCCTAGCATCCAGTCCACTCATGTGCATTACTGTTGCCCTAATCTACCCAACAAGAGCATGATCATAGGATTCTCTATCCTGATCAGGTCTTAACGGGGATTCTCAGGCACTCATTCTATTCTTGCATGATCCCTTGCACCTCTTCTTGGTGCAACAACATTGCCCTTAGCAATGTGTTCCTTGTGCTCTCCAGTCATTTTAAACTTTACCCTTTCTCTGCACAAGCAGAAATCATTATAGGGTATACTGGAGGACACTAACACAGACTCAACAACTTAGTCCTATGTCTCTGTAGACTCAGCGAACCTAGAGCTCTGATACCACTAAATTGTAACGACACTCGCCATCGTTAAGATAACAAGTGACATTAACAATAATAAAACATGCGGAAGCAAATCATTTGCAGCAGAATTACTGAAAATCACTAAAAATTTAAAACTTTTTCAAAGAGACCCATTTATAGGAAAACTCTTTAACTAAGAACCAAAGTGTTTCCATTTCATCCTGGTTCACAAGTACACAGCCTGTACAATTCCTTTTTAAGGATTACAACATTGACTACCCTGTTACAAATATACACAGGCGGTATAAAAACTTTGAGGCACTATGCCAAAACTCCGATTGAATCATTTAAAACTCCGAGGACCTGAGAGTACAGAGACGACACATAGGACTACTATCTAAATGACTTGACAGACAATATCTCCACCTGAGATCTGATTGCTGTCCTTGTTGTTGTTGTTGCTGCTCTTTTTCTGATCTTAGGGATTTCCTTCCTTGCCTCCCATGCATACCTAAAAATGTTTCCCACGGGGGTGAGACAATTGAACAATTGCCCCAGCGAGAGATATAACTCTCCGCCAAGACATTGTTATTGCAGTTTATTAAATTAAAACTGAGCAGGGGTTACTTTTACCTTGTCAGGCAGAATTATTATCATAGAACAGAATAAGATAATCTCCTATTCTCAAGGAGAGTATTGCATCTACCCATGGTAGATAAGTAATTCATCTGTCTACTTTGCAGAGAATATAAAGAAACATAAATAAAATTTATCCGCTAAGGAATGCACAAAGAAATGCAACATCAGCCAATGAATCTCTGTATTCAATCCTTAAGCAAACATGCTATACAGCTGATTACATTTTACAGTCATATTTAAGCTCTGAGGAGATGACGTATACCGCTCATACTCCAACCGGCCATTGTGAAGTCGAAACTGGTACCATACATAGGTCTAGGGAAGAGCCGACTTCCAAGACCTCCCACGTCTCGGTCAGTGCGAGACAAAACACAGGACATCTCATGTCTCTGCTAACGTAGCTTTCCAGGGTATACTGGCAACTTCTCTACAGAGTTACAGCATCAACTGCACTCTCGTCGGCAATCGAGAGATTTCATGTTTATCTCCATCGACCAGACAAAAACATTGGGAGATGGGTACAACATCTGGCCCAATCATCGGGAGATTAGTGATACATCTATCCCGACCTGTTCATGAAGGATTTGAGAGGTTTCTTGTTTACCTCCTCACAATCACTTCAAGAGGACGTAAGGATATTTTCGCCCATTGACCCCCGTATATTCAAAAATATACAAAATCCAGGATATGCCGCGGAGCAACCTGTTTCACCATCACCTATTCCTGACGATGATGGATCTATGGTCAGAGCACTACATGAATTGATTTCACTTGATTATTTAAGTACATTATCATATTCTTTTAGCATCAGTCAAGTTCTCAAACATATTTTATTCAGATAAATGCTATAAAGAGACATGTACCACTTTCGTCAGATACTTATTCACATGGCTCAGAAGCCATTCACATCTTGTCACCTCTCACTAGGCAACAAATTTATTCACATAGCTCACAAGGCCATTCACATCTTGTCACCTCTCACTAGGCAAAAACTTTATTCACATGGCTCATAAGGCCATTCACATCTTGTCACCTCTCACTAGGCAACAACTTTATAACAAGGCTTACAAGCCCATACTAATCTTGTTACTTCTTTTCTAAGTAACAAGAACATAATGGCACATATGGCCAATGAACTCTTATCAAATAAACATCATAGCTCATACATGGCTATGATCATCACCTCATGAGACTTGCATTATTGTCACACATGATAATAGATTTATCAAGTTCACAACACATCATGCAATACAGGGTAACACCACTATTCCCTTACCAAGGTTAGGGTTTACCATCAGTTAGGGCTTTTCATCCTTTTACCCAAAGCTAGGGTTAGGATTTTCCTTTCTTATCAATTAGGGTTTCATATTTGTATTATCACTCCAACCCTAATTTATTGCTACACTCCTCTGGGAGCATTTATTGATATCCTAAGTATTCATTCATACTTATTACATTCATCATGTATCATTAAATGATTATCATCACAAGGTATGAGTTTCTCTCTCATCCTTATGTTGGAAATTAACAAAACGACCATGTTAGGTCACTTTTGAATCAACTCTAAGTCCAGCATAGAGCACTACGACCGTGCAACCAAGAACGGCCGTGCAAAGGGAAGCCACCACGGCCGTGCTACCGTACACGATCGTGCACAATGAAGCTACCACGGCCGTGCTACCTTGCACGGTCGTGCAAAGTGAATCCACCACGGCCGTGCTACCTTGCACGGTCGTGCCACAGGGGTTCACTTCATAAATCATATTCAAGTATGAATTCTATTCTTTCATTAGGGATTAGGGTTTCACATACCATCTCCCTTCTTTAGAATAGAGATTGTATATAGCATCACCCTTCATTAGGGATTTCATATCACATTGCCCATAATTAGGGTTTACTAATCATTCCCAATTTGGGTTTCTCATGAAATCACCCTCAATTAGTATTTCACATGGATACACCCTCAACTAGGGTTTCACTTGGATACACCCTCAATTAGGGTTTACTATTCATCCTAATTAGTGATTTCACATGTAGACAACCTCTTATTAGGGTTATACATGGAATCAACCTCAATTAGGGTTTTCATCATGTATTGGATCCATGCATTTGTTAAGCATTCTTAATTAGTACCATTAAGGTATCTCTCACCTAATTACATTAGGTTTCCAAAAAGGTTTGATCAATTGGACCTTCAATAACATGAGGTATCCAATTGAATTAGGGTTTCCAATGTTGATTCCTTCAATCATTGAATTCATGGAACCAATCATCAATTGGACCTATATTCATACTTCAATTGAGTTTGATAAGTCAACCTTCAACTAATTTGACCCTCAATTGACCCTCAATTGATCATCAATTAGGGTTTGAATCAACTGATTTAGGGTTTGGAATCGATGATCCATCAACACTAATCAATGCAGGATTAGTTACTTTGAAACCATTGAACCATCATTCAAATTGGGTATGACCTGACCCCAAACGGTATTGAGGTCGTTTGGATGACCTCCAAACGGTCTTGAGACCGTTTTCCCATCATATCACTCAAATCTAAGCAATCCAATTGGGGTTTGGTCCATTGGATTGATCACCAAATCAACATTGCATTGTATATCATCTTAGTACCTTTAAACCTTCAAACACCTGACCATACTCAACCCTAGACCTCCAAACGGTCTTGGGTGACCACCAAACGGTCTTGAGACTGTTTGGATGAGCTCCAAACGGTCTTGAGACCGTTTGGCTCATCCAACCTTTGGACTTTAGTGAAAAATCATCATGGATTGGTCTATCGAGTTGATCAACAAATCAGCATTGAGTTGCAATATGATTTGGTACCTTTGGACATTCAATTGATCAACTATACTTGACCCCAGACCTCCAAACGGTCTTGGGGTGATCCCCAAACGGTCTTGAACCCGTTTGGGCTAATCAACCCAAAATCTCAACTTAACTCATTGGAATTTCAGCACTGTTTTCAATTAGGGTTTGCCTAATTGAATAGCCTTCAACTCACGATTCCTTGGGAGTTAACCCCTAAAATTTGGAGAGTCATTAACCAACATAATTATGAACAGGAATCCCAAACGGTCAACGCTTGGTCAACTCAATCAAATGATCTTGAACCCGTTTTCCCAAGAAGGTCAAGTAAATCAGGTTGAAAATCAGCACTTAATCCAATTAGGTTTTCCTAATTGATTATCCTTCAACCTATGATTCCTTTGGATTTAACACCTCAAATTTGGAGGGTCATTAACCAACATCATTATGAACAGGAATACCAAACGGTCAACGCTTGGTCAACCATCTCAAACGGTCTTGAACCCGTATGCCCAAGCAGGTCAAGTTATTCAGGTTGAAAATCAGCACTTAATTCAATTCGATTTGTCTAATTGATTGGCCTTCAACCTATGATTCCTTTGGAGTTAACCCCTCAAATTTGTAGGGTCATTATCCTACATAATTAAGAACGAGATTCCCAAACGGTCAATGCTTGGTCAACTCCTTCAAATGGGTTTGAACCCGTTTGCCACCAAACGGTTTGCAACCCGTTTAGTCACCAAATGGTTTTGGTGAAACCGTTTGGTCCCAACTTTTGAGATCGTTTGCTCCCAAGATATTTGGTGAGGTTCTTTATTATGATTATGTCATCATCATCTTCCTTCGTGCACCCAAGAACAACAACCGTTCTTGATGGAATTTGCAGCAAAGAAACAAAAGTGTATAAGATTGAAGAAATCAATCAACAAAGCATAGAAGATTGATGCAATAGCAATGTTTGAGGGTTTAAGTTATAAAACCCGCCTCTAATTGAGCTCCAAAGCTCCAAGAGCACGCCATCAATGGTGGATGAAGCTCTAGAAACTCCCCCTAGGCTCGTCCTCAAGCTTTTGATTGCAAAAGTTGGCTAGGGTTGATGAGGAGATCGAAATAAGAAGGAATCCATAATTTATTTTCGATTTCCACCATGAAATCATGAAGAACGAGGGTCAAGAAGCTTACCAACAGGTTGGGGCTCGTCCTCCTCTTTCTACTAAGTCCCCTTGAGCTCATCCCAAGAAAAGGAAGAAGAAAGGGCCGAAAAAGCCTTTCAATTCATTTGGAAAAGGCACTTTTATAAGGAAATTGATGAGAGAGAAAATACCTTATAAAAATTCAATTAATCCAAAAATTATGGCCGCCTCTTCCCCCTCAATTCCATGGATACGAGGCAACTTCCTTTGCCTTTTATTCCCCTTCATTATCCTCAATTTAAAGAAAAGCAAATTAAGAACCTTAATGCTTATTATATTAATATCCCATATGTGAGTGGAAATTACTTTTCTTTATAATAAGGTGAGTGGAATTTCACCTACTTAAGATATTTTCGTTCCTTATCTTAGCAAAGGAACGTCCATCCTTATTCAAAATCAACCCAAAACATTTTGGTTGAAAGCCTATCAATTATTTTTATTCGTTTTTGCCCTAAATCGAATTAGGGTTTCAATTAGGCATTATTCTTGATTATTTTAATGTCAAGATTCTCTCTCCTCCAACTTAGTTCAAATGAGGAGTCCCTCTCATTTTCTTTGCTATACATGATGCCAAGAAATATTAAGGACCTTATTGAAGAGGTAATTTTCATATTGAACCCTAGATTTTGGGTAAATTACACTTTACTCCAAAACTGGGTTTTAATGCACAACATTGTCCAACAAGCTCTATCTTGGTGTCCAGGCTTGTAGAAACCATACTACTACATCATATTCATCCTTATGATGTCTCAACATCAGAGGAACATCTTATCATGTGCAATTTGCAAGTTAACCCCTCAACTTGGGTAATTTGCACTTTAGTCCAAAATAAGAAATCATTGCTTCAACATTGTTCAAACAAGACCAAAATTGAAACATAAGTTCCTCATGAGCCCTAATTACTTTTCACAAGATGAGATTAAACATATAATCATCTTTCTTAATCAAAACACCTAGGGTTAAAGCATAACCCAGGCCAGGGATGTTACACTCCTCCTCTACGCGTCTTCCTCAGAGAGACTAGCGTGAAAGGCACGTCTTCTTCCCTTGTTTCCTCACTCTCCAACCCGTCCAGTGGGGAGAAAGGGTTGTTAGTTTCCTAGGCAGTTTTGTTCAGCTCTGGGCTCCCTCCAAGGACTGATGTCATTGCTTCTGTGCTTGGCACCTCAACCACCCTGACTTCTGGGGTAGGAGATTCATCAAACACCACATGTGCGGAAGAAACACCCTCCTTTTTAGCCAAAAGCACCTCTGCATTCACCCTGGGATGGGTATCTACAGCTTGCTCAGATGCAACCACCTCCGGCTCCTCCATGGCACCAACTCCCCGAGGACGGCTGCGGCTACTCCTACGCCTTTGTCTTCTCCTGTGTGATTTACTTCCATCCTCCCTGCCCCTCAGAATCGGAGGGTCAGTGTGGGCAACACGTTCACCAGGGCAGTGTCCAGAAATGTGCCCAAACACTTTGCAGCGCTCGCATCGATCCGAAAGAGCATCATAAACCACCTAAATCTCAAGCGCCTTTCCGTCCAGTAGTTCTACCATAACCACCGGAGGAGGTTTCTTCTCCGCACTGATCTCCACGCAGATGTGGGCAGCACCAGCCAACTTGCCACAATTAAGGAAATCAATCACTTTGGGCTCGCCAATCCCGCAAGCGATGATGGAGATCGCTCTCCTCGTCCAATGGTGCCCGATGTCTGGAAGGGTGGCCCAGACAGGAGCCGTGGTGATTGCTGCGCGTCGGACGTCAGCCTCTGGCCTCCACTTCCTGGTGACGACCAGCTGGTTGTCGAAAAACCAGGGTCCACGCTCCAGAGCAGTGGCCAAGTCAGAGGAGGAGGTGAAACGAACCAGGACAAGTCCTCCCACCAACTGGGACAAGTGCATATCCCCAACAGGTTGCCAGGATCGCAGCATCCAGCCCTGCAGTTGTTGTGCCACCATAGGTTTACCCATGACCTAGATGATGACGGAGAAATGGTGGAACTCGTCCATCGCCTTAACTACTGGCTCTGAGAACCGCATCCAAGGCTTCTCGTCGCCGTCCTTGAACTCCGGGGCACTGGGGTCACCAGGGAGGATGATGGGCTTGAAGCTTCTGGGCACCCTCATCGGCTTATCCAGCGTGGCCGCCCAGGTTCTCCCGACCATGACATCAGTCAACGGATCATGCCAAGCGGCAGAAGGGGAAGGGGAAGGGGAAGGGGTTATGAGTGGAGGTGGAGGTCATAGCGGAGGAGCCCGCCACAGCCGAGGAAGGTGTGGCGGTCACAGCGGAGGAACCCGCCACAGCTGAGGATGGGGTGGAGGTCGCAGCGGAGGCGCCAGCGGAGGCACCCGCCGCAGCTCTAGCCCCACTCGCCATTGTAATTACTCGATCCTTTTTTCTTTAGAAAGGAAATTTCATAACTTAAAATAGTATCTATAGATGTGTCAATGGAACTGATAGAATAAATTGGACACATAAAATAATTTTTTTTGGAAGCAAGTGTGGTTAAATGATGTCCCATGTGTGGGGGGGACATGAAATTTTAATGAAATTAATTGAGCATAACTAAATACACATGTCATAGATCACATTTTGTGTATGTGCAAAGTCCTTTCTACCATTACCCAATTAAATTGGAAATTATTTGATTGGAATCTATTCAAGATTATGTATGGATTCCCTTTTACTTTTTTGTGAAACACCTACACCATCACGTAGTCGTGATTATTCTTTTTCATATAAAACTCTAAAATTTTGACATTTTTAAATTAACAATGGTCTTTTTAGAAAATGCCATACATTTCAATAAAATATTTATAAGGACCTTTTACCTTCATCTTTACCTATAAAATGAACGGTTTTGATAACAAGAATTTTAGTACCTATACTTTGGAATGAAAACTTTCATAATAGTATAAGTGTTTAACTATTTTTCCTCTCCTTTCTTTAAAATGTCAATTTGTATTTTCTTAGGTATGTAAGAACATTTTCCATTATAAATTCCTCCTGTCCAAAAAGTTTATTTTAATTGTTCATTTTGTTTTCTCTTCCTATCTTCCCCCATTGGAAGACATGTATGTATAATGGGAACATTTGTAGAGATTTGAAGATGTTTGATCCGCATCGATCATTGTAAACAATGATAGCAGTAAAAATGGTTGTACATAAGTATTATGATCCAACAGTATGAAAGTGTAATTGTTTTATTTTCTTAGATTGAATTCAAATGACCTAGCAGTTTTATTTTTACATCAAGTGGCAAACAATTCCTGACCTTCCTAATTGTAATTAGATTTAAAATTTTTGTATTGCTCTTTTTTGAACAAGGTTCTTTTTGGTTGAATATGTGTTTAAATTATTTTGAGTTTACACATAAAAAAGTTGCATTAATTTTTTTCCTTAATTCCTCACAAAAATAGAATCCTTTTTCTTTTATCATTATCTCATTGTCTTGGACTCTTGCTTGAGAAAAAAATGGACCTCATAGTTTTATGTTTGAGAAGAGGTCTCTAGATTCTGAAAAACAAACACATTAAATTTTATATTTGCACCAAAAAGCATTAAAATAATTCTTATGGATAAAAACCATTCAGTTAAGCCATAAAATAATCCATTGTGTTGATATTAAAATAGTTTAAGATAGGTAATGAAACATGATCATTGATGTAGGACATCTTGTTCACATGATAATAGGCATCAAGATATTTTGTCTTACATGGATGGGTCTACACTACATTGTAATCATCATTATTCATTTTCATGCAAAGTAGTACAATTTTTGACAATTTTAAAATTAACAAAGGACGTTTTTGGAAAGTCAGACATTTCATAAAAATTATTTATAAGATTTTTCTACCTCCATATTAATCTATAAAAATTATCCTTATTATCACAAGGATTTAAGAATGTACACTTCGGAATGAAAAATTTCATCATATAACTAGTGTTTAACTATTTTCCTCTCCTTTATTCAAAATTTTATTTTGTATTTCCTTTGGTTTGTAAGACCATTTTTCATTCTAAAATGATCCTTTTCAAAACATTATTTTTCATTAATCATTTGCTCTTCACTTCCTACTTACTAATCCATTTTGATCTAGCCTCAATTCCAACCCATGTGTGTATAATGGGACCATCTATAGAGATTGAGGACATTTGATCCACATTGATCACTATAAACAAAGACATGAACAACCAATATTGTCCACAATATCACGATCCACCAATATGAAAATTTTATTGTTTTAATTTTCTTATATTGAATTCAAATGATCTTGTAATTTTATTTTTTAATAGAGAAACAACAATTTGTTGACCCTTACCTATCACAATAATATTGTAATATCTCATTTTAAACCCATTAACTTTTTGTGTAATATGTTATTTATTTTTGTGTTTATGCATAACTACATATACATCAATTTGTTTCACTTATTTCTTATAATCTATAACCCTATTTATTTCTTCATTACCTCATTTTCTTGGCCTCAAGTTTGTGATGAAAATGGACCAAGTAGTTGTATGTGTGAGATGAGTTCTCTAGATTATGACAAACACACACGTCGAATTTTTTTATCTTTAAATCATAAACCCTTCATTTAATTCTTATAAATAAACACCAATATGTGAATCCATACTAGCATCCACTACGTTGATATTAGAATGGTTTAAGGCAGTTAATGAAAAATATTCTTATATGGAGGACATCTTGTTCACCTGATAATATAAACTAAGACAATTTATCATACTTTGGCGCGTAGCACTTGACTCAAAGGATACACTTACTTTTATGTTTGACGATTTGGTTACAAACTCTAATGGGAGAACAATCCTTAAAAAAAAAGAGGTAGTACTGAAGCATGATTCTCCACAATCAACTCTATTTTGTGCTTGGATTATACCATAAAACCTATCATTTATGAATATAATAGTTTCTCAATCACGATTTTGATTCTTGTCTACCAAGAATATACACAATCTAGGATCAACACTTTGTAGGTCTCATATCTTTATATAGACAATGTGAGACATGTAGTTTCTAAATATTTAGACTTCTATTTTGGTGCTTGTTCATGTAACTTAAATGCAACGTTTAAATATCCATCAACTAACTTTATCAAATTTCATATAAATAATATTTGTGTTCTTAAAATAGTTATTTACCTACAACTTCACCTCCTTGAGAATTTTTATAATAACTTAATTAAAATAATTAGGGATATGTAGGTGTTGCTTTCCTCGTTATCGATAAACATATATGATGTTAGGACATAAATTTCTTGTCTTTTTAAATTGGTTCTATGTATTTCATTAATCTTCCATACACTATAAAATATTCCATTAATGAGGAAATATGTTTGGTATAATTTTATAAATATTTATGGACGTTTGATAGGAATTTAATAGAGCACATAACTTGTTGATAACCATTGTATTTATGAGCTTTTCCATTTAATTTTCCATACCTTTTCCTTTACTAAAATCATTTGTTTGTATTTCACTGGCTCATTTGTACATCTGGTAAAAGCTTCCATAATGGAAATAAAGAAAAAACTTATTTTATTCAACTGCCAAATTGTAGAAAATATGCATATTTCTATATTAAGCTGACAAATAATTTTTTCTACCACTAAAATATGCTTTTTTGGAATTTATATTGCTCAAAAATATGAAAACATTTATCAATAATAACATATATGAGGAAATCTGTCAACCTATGAATCACAAATAGAACAATTTTTTTCTAGTACAAAAATTATGGGAGAACGTGTGATATATTGATACTTGAATTGAGAAAGGCCAATAATATGTTGAACAACGTAGACATGAGCCAATGTTGTTGCTCCTTTATTCAACCTAATGATAAATAGAGATTTTGATAGTTAGTACATAATTATGCCATATAGTCAGTATGTAACTTATGGACAAACATGCCAATCATGATATGTTAAAAGCTTACTAGACTTCATCTGATCCATTTTATAGTTACTAATGTAGGAAGAAGGATTTTGTTGTTATTCTCCTACTCGTGGATACTCTCTTATTCACCATATTTTTTAGAAATATTAAGATATTCCTATAATAACTTAGCCATAAAAAAAGGAAAATATTTTAAAATAAGGTGCCCAACAAGTAATTAGGAAATGTTTGTTGGATGAGAAAGAGAAAACTTCTCAAGTCACAAAAGGCCAACTTAATTTCTCTCCCCACTACTACACTTGTCTTCATTGTTAAAATATATAATAGTTGAATATTCTAGTAAAATAGAAGGAAACATATATAATTAATATATGAAAGAGAGGGTTGGTTAAATTTATTCAATTTTTCTGTTATAACAACGAGTTTGAAAGTTTGATCAGTAACATTTTGAAAATGGAGTTTTCTCCTGTTCTTGCATTTCTCTATTTCTCCTATCTATTTTTTTTATTTCTCTCCCATATCACTCATTTACCTACTTTAAAATTATAAACTTCTTAATTATGATGATTTTTATGTTGTCTAACACAATGATTATGTAATTCTCTACTTAATATGGAAGGGGTTGAAAACAACATATTTAATATAAAAAAACAAATGTTACAAAGATTTTAAATACTAAATAAATGTCTTTGTAAATGACCATGCTACAAGTTAGTATACAAATCTTTTTTTAATTGCAAAGCCAATGATACAAAGACAAAACTTATTTAAAATCTTATTTTATTTTCAGATTGATCATCTTTTTCCTCCCGAAGGGACTGGTAGCCGAATTAGTTGCCCACACTTTTGAGAAAGCATTTTTGTAAATATTTTTGCCGGATCATTTTGATTTTTCATGAATGTACAAAGAATGAGTAAACAAAGATAGATATGAAATTTTCTTGTAAGATGATATTTTTTCAAATATGAAATATTAAACTTATAGATGTTGAAATATTATGGAAACATCACATTTATCATGAAACTTAATTAGCTCTCTCCACTCCATATTTTCAAAACTAAAATTAACCATGAAACCGCCCATTCAAATCCAAGAACTTATTACTCTAATTTTTCTAACATTTCTATCCTCTAACTATAATATTTTATAAAATAATTTTGACTAATTGATCAATGTTTTCTCATTTCAAAAATAAGACATTAGCTATAAAACATAATTACCAAATCTTGAATTATTAGGATAAATTTCAAAAAAATATCTTTAAAATTTATAAAAATAAACCACTCAAATAAAATGTCATGTCAGTAAAGAGGAAATGTTTGTAGAGGTAGAAAATCAAAATTTGTCAAGACACAAAATGCCAAATTAATTTCTTTCCCAACTGATAGGTTTGGACTTTGTCATGAAAATATATAAAAGTTCAATGCACAAGGAAAGTATAAAGAAACACATAAATAATATAAGAAATATAGATTTGGATTTAATTACTATGAATTTATCTATTACAATAATTTAAAAAAAATCTAATCAGGACCGCTGATATTCAAAGTGGAGTTCTTCTCATATTTCCCTTATTTTAAGTTTATCTTAGATGTCTCCCATCCAAATACTTTACTACCCATAACCTTTATAATTATAATGGTTTTTTTATTGTTCAATATAATTATAATTATTCTTCATACATCACACTCATTATCAAACATAATTACATATCTTTAATCAATCTTCTAAAAAATATGATTGTATATGCATCCTTCATTCAAATCCAATAATCTCGTACTCCAATTCCCCTCTCATATCTTTCCTCTACTTAAAATCTTTTAATATAACATTTTTAGCTAATTGATCTACATTTCTTTGTATTATAAATGCAACATCATTAGTGAAAAATAATTACACCTCTTAACTCATATTTTATCCTTTACAAAATGTCGGTAATTATATTCCATTGAAACAACAATATCTAACATGGTTGTAGATATATACTTGTTGGTTGAAAAATAGCTTCCGCCATATTGTAAAAAGAGAGAATCTATTGGACAAAAATTTGACGTTATTTATTTTCTAGACAATATCATTGTATTATATCATTTTAGAGTTCCACATCATTCTTGATTGGCCTAACATTTCTTTACTCATTTCTTTCAAGTTCTCCTTGATTTTCTCTCACCACTCACGTTATCAAGTACATATTTTCTCATGAAACTACAACTTCCTATATCAATTAACAAAACATTCTTACGAACATGGCATTATAAGTCTTACTACCTATATTGTATATATTTTCAACACATAGAGCATCATCTTACATGAAACGGTTCCTAAGTCTCTCTCTCCTTCTAACACAAGGTTTTAAAATTCTCTCTTCCCCATAAAATATCATCACATTACCGACTATCCCCTCAACTAATGCATTTTTCTAATTCAAACAACACCACCTTATGCCAACACCGTTCTTGAATCTATGACATTCTTTTTGTATATCACTATTTCTTTTTATGGGACGAGATGACAAAATAGATCGACACTAGGATCATCAATGAAGTGGCTGCATTGGATCCCTAGTGTAACATTCAACAATATACCACAATTATCACTCATCTCATGAATTAGAGAAATAAGGGGGTCAGTCTCCTTTTGTTATCCTCTCTCTCCCTTCATCCTACCTCAAATATGAAAGACATTTCAAAATTTTAATCACTCTACCCATTTGATTATGTCCACTAGTAGATGATTTTTGTATTTCTTCAATAGCCAACAATTTATCTGATTTACATTGATGCCATGAAGTTTCCTTGAGTGTATCTCCTCGAATAGCATGATTATTTATCTTTTTTTTCTTGCGCGCACAAAAATTGCAACTCAAAGACCATTTAGAATCGATATCTTCAAACATTTAGATATGATTTTTTATTCTTTATGTGTTGAAAGAATGTTAAAGATAGACCTTCATATGGTGTGTAAATCTTTGTAGTATCTATTTATAAAATTACAATATAAAAATGTAATCCATGTTTTTAGGATAGACGACCTCTCCATTCTATATTTTTTATTTCAAACATACATAGAAAAACATTACAACTAAGTCAAGTACACTATTCTTTTATTTTTGTAGAAATACTATAAAGTATTAAATATTATTATCTTACTTTTACTTATCCAAACATTATTTATCTAATCATATTATTTTATTTTAAATTTATACTTTCTTACCATTTCTTATTAGTTTTCTCTCAGCATTCATATCTTAACCACTACATTTCTTTTCCTGTTTGGTTTCCTTTATGATTAAAGTGTAACATCAGATTTTAAAATGATGTCTCAACTCTCTCATCCCACTAATACATTTTATTTAAATATAAAAATCATAATCCTCAATTAAATATTTCTAAAATCTCTCTCCCCCACCAACACAAGGTTTGAAGTGTCTCTTCTATAGAATATAACATCATTTTACATATTATCAACTCTCTCCCTCTGAAACTAGTGCATGTTATTTTCAATTTAAACAACATAATCCCACATATGCGTACTATCTCAAACCCAAGTGATCTATAAATTTTGCATCTCTCCACCCTTGAATTCACACACCATAAGTACATTGCATTATTTTTTATCTATAAAACTATACTCTAAATTGGTTGCATGTATTTCCTACTGCCTTTGTCCCCAAATATTAGGTTGATTTTCGTTTTATATTATTTACAAACAATAAGTTCTTCTAAAAGAATATGGATGATGTATATCCTCAACCTTTTTATATATCCTTTTTTAAATTCCATGTACGGGACATAACAGCTATAAATATGTAAAATATGTATATATACATAAGTATATATATATACATATACATTTACATACATATATATTTATATATACAAATACATAGAGACAAACA
Source organism: Alisma plantago-aquatica (assembly GCA_963693085.1). NCBI lineage: Eukaryota > Viridiplantae > Streptophyta > Magnoliopsida > Alismatales > Alismataceae > Alisma > Alisma plantago-aquatica. Next base: position 962,794,218 of record OY856411.1, on the reverse strand, counting down.
CATATTGTATAAATATATATATATACAATATATTTTTGTGTGTTTACATATATATATATATTCATGTATCACTATAGTTTGGAAATTAGTAATTTTTAAATTATAAAAACACTAACGTTTTGTTTGTATGAATGTTTCTGGACTCAACCTCTCTAATTTTTATTTTAAAGTTATACAAAAACATAATCATTATAATATATATTATTTCATTTTTTTAAATTAAGAAAAATATTAAGTAATAATATCATATCTAGGGTTTGAAAATGTATAAGAAAGTATACATATATATGTATATATGTATGTTTATGAGACTCTACCTTCACTCTAGGTTTTGAGAGCTAGTGAGAAAGTTATTAGGGCATGCCACTATGATGGAAAAATGGCGACCAACAATGGATTGGCTGGTGTCTAGGAGAAATGATGAGGAGGGGCAAGAACCATGGAATGTGAGAAGAATTAGTGACTCTAGAGATAAAGCATAGAAGGAGGTTGTGAAAAGGGGATCATTGTGGAATTCATGTGGTGGTCAAAATAAGAGAGGGAGACAAAGAGGAAGCTATAGTAGATGCTCATGGTGGTGATGGTAGAGGTCGTTCAAACACCATGATACCATCTTGAATTGTGGGGTGAATCACGATAAAGACCATGGCATTTTCAAGAAGACTCTGAGAACAACATACAAGACATTGACAGTGCTAGAGAAGTAGCTCAAGCTCCAATCCTACCTTTATAAGTTCACTTGAAGGGGGTAGTTGATCGGTCATAATTTCTCTTCCAAAAAGAAGGGGATTTAGAGTAACCAGCCTTTTTATTTTTATAACTAGACACGTAGGCCTCCGCACAAATATTAACGGGGTCTGATGTAGTAGACTATGGTGAAACATAGGTATAAGGGAGGTAGTTGTTAAGATGCTTGGTTTCTTGACTTATATACACCAATCAAAGCATAAGAAAAGGTGTGTGTCCCCTATAGAATGATAATTCTCCAAGAAACATCCAACAAATAAGTAACACGAAAGATAAAACAAACGGCTAGAATGATAAAGGATAACAAAATAAATATGGAAGGAAATTTAAATTGGGTTTCACCATATAAAATATCTCACCAACAAGAAATACTCAAACCCATTCTATATCCTTAGAAATTTTACAAGCAATAATCATTAATATCAATTCCTCCTCTTATTCTTAGGAGAGATCTAGATCATAAGGTTACCTCTCTCTTGAGATGGAAAACAAACAATCACCAGGAAAACATATGATCATCAAGTTAAGCATTCCAACATTCTCATTCATTCACATAACTCCATAAGTCTTACAGATGTGTTCACACTACTCTCTCGAGGTATTAACAATTAAACAACACAAGATGGTAGCTAATCATGAAAATGAAGCATTAAGAACATGTATATATAGATGAACATTTCTAAGAGTATATATATTCTTTGGATAAGGTTATTTACATGTTGGGAGTGCCTTAGTGGCTACTTCCCACCCAAGGTAAATGACTAGCCCCTCATGGTGGTGAGTGAAAGGGAAAAATTACAAGTATGGTAAGACATATGGATGGAGATGAAAGGAGGAGAACAAATCCCATAAGAAGTTTAAAGATACACCAAAAGTAACCCAAAATGAGTCAAGGTCGATGGAGACATCTACCTCTCTAAACTTGGCAATGACATTGAAGATGGTTGGGTTCTCTATCTTCCATCTCTCAAAGAAAAAATTAGGTGTTGGTCGAAGGTGATGGAGGAACTCTGACCTTTGGACTCTCATCCTCCTAATGCAAAGAAGCGATGGAAATAGCAAATATCAACGCACTATAAGCACTTGAGCATAACTTTATATTCAATTTCTAACCATGTGATGTGAAGTGATTGACCCTTCTTCGATAGAAGGTGGTCTGCTATTTATAGTCCATGGTGCAGGACATAGGGTGTATAAAATTTGGTGTGTTGTCATTCATAGATTCTTCTCAATCATGTGAAGATTTCCATAGTACTAAATGCACCTGCATGTGATGAATTCAAACAACACTATCATGCTATGTCTACTTCTTATGACCCCTTCAAATATGGCATCCAAGTCAATGAGGCCCATCCTATTAAGCCATTTAGGGATGTATAGGGTAATTTCTAGTGATTGATTAGTTTGAAAATTTGGTTGTGTGGACATGTTCAGACATCGCCTCAAGTAAGAAGGGTTGAATGATGCACGCATACATAGATGTAATCGTAAGATTTGAATCTAGACTTGTTAGATACTTGATTTGATTATCGAGAAAAAAAAAGATAAATATGATGCATGATGTAATGAGGAGATCTGAAGTTAAAATGGATAGGAGTGCGTGCGAGTTGAATACAAACCACTTACTCTCAACAAAGTAAAAGTTTACTCATCCTTAATACAACATAAAATCTAAGATGGAGTGGAAAAATATTTTGGTTGGACAACAACATATGGTTTCTATCCGATCAACAAAATATCAACCATCTATATTTAGAAATGAAATTACATAACTTGAAATTGTATCTAGAGATGCATTAATGGAACTGATAGAATAAAATGGACACATAAAAAAAAATTAGACGCAAGTGTTGTTAGATGATGACCCAAGTGTGGAGGGACATGAAATTTTAATGACATTAAATGAGCATACAGTAAATACACATATCATAGGGCACATTATGTGTCTGTTCAAAGTCCTTTATATCGTTACCCACTTAAATTGGGGATTATTTGATTGGAATCTATTCAAGATGATGTTAGGATTCCCTTTTAGTTTTTTGCAATGCGCCTACAATGTCATGTAGTCTTGGTTATTCTTTTTTGTATAAAACACTAACATTTTGACATTTTTAAATGAACAAATGTCTGTTTAGAAAATGTCACACATTTCAACAAAATATTTATAAGGACCTTTGAACTTCATCTTTATCTATAAACATAACCGTTTTGATCACAAGGATTTAAGTACCTATACTTTGGAATGAAAATTTCCATAATAGGATAAGTGTTTAACTATTTTTCCTCTCCTTCCTTCAAAATGACAATTTATATTTTCTTAGGTATGTAAGAACTTTTTCCAATATATGTAAGAACTTCAAAATATACAAAAACATTACAACTAAGTCAAGTACACTATTATTTTATTTTTGTACAAATACTGACAAATATCTAATATTATTAAGTTATTTTTACTTATCTAGCCAATACTTCTCAAATCATATTATTTCATTTAAAATTTATACTTACTTACCATTTATTAGTAGTTTTCTCTCAGCATTCATATGCTAACCACTACATTTCTTTTCCTGTTTGGCTTCCTTTATGATTAAATTGTAACATAAAATTTGAATATGATGTCTCAAATCACGGTTATTCTTTTTAATGTAAAATAGTAAAATTTTGACATTTTTTAATTAACAAAGGTCTTTTTAGAAAATTCCATACATTTCAAAAAAATATTTATAGGGATCTTTTACCTCTTCTTTATCTCTAAAAACAACCCTTTTGATCACAAGGATTTAAGTACCTATACTTTGGAATGAAAATTTTCATAATAGTATCAATTTTTAACTATTTTTCCTGTCCTTTCTTTAAAATGTCAATTTATATTTTCTTAGGTATTTAAGAATAGTTTTCATTATAAAATTCTCCTTTCCAAAAGGTTTATTTTAATTGTTCATTTTGTTCTCTTCCTATCTTCCCCTATTGGAAGACATGTATGTACAACGGGAACATTTGCAGAGATTTGAGGATGTTTGATCCAGATTGATCATTGTAAACAACGATGTCAGTAACCATGGTTGTCCATAAGTATTATGATCCAACGGTATGAAAGTGTAATTGTTTTATTTTCTTAGATTGAATTCAAATGACCTAGCAATTTTATTTTTAGATCATGTTGCAACCAACTGTTTACCTTCCTCATTGTAATTAGATTGCAAATATTGGATTGCTGTTTGATAAATATGTTTTTTTTTTGTCGGTCCAAAAGGCGTGTTACTATATTAACAAAAACTTTGGGTACAAAAGATTTTGCATCCCCATTACAGCCCTGAATGAAGACATCCAAACACCAGAAAAAACAAACAAAATGAGCTACACAGTAGCCATCTACCTAGATAAAAGAAGAAAACACACCCGCAATGTACCTTACATCCAAACATGTTGTTTTTTGTTGAATATTTGTTTTTATTATTTTGAGTTTACACGTAAGGTACATTGATTTTTTTCCTTTATTCTCACAAAAATAAAATCCTTTTTCTTTTTTCATTATCTCATAGTCTTGGACTAGTCTTGGACTCTTGCTTGAGGAGAAAATGGACCTGGTAGTTTTATGTCTGAGAAGAGTTCTATTGAGTATTAAAAACACACACATTGATTTTTTCATATTTGTACCAAAAAGCATTTAGATAATTTTTATTGACAAACACAATTCTGTGAAGCCATAAAAGAATCCATTGCATTGAAATTTAAATGGTTTATGATAGGTAATGGAACATGATCATTGGTGGAGGACATCTTGTTCACATGATAATAGGCATCAAGATATTTTGTCATACGGGGATGGGTCTACACCACATTATAATCGTCGTTATTCTTTTTTCATGCAAAGTAGTACAATTTTTGACAATTTTTAAATTAACAAAGGTCATCTTAGGAAAGTCACACATTTCATAAAAATTATTTATAAGATTTGTCTACCTCCATATTAATCTATAAAAAGTATCCTTGTTATCACAAGGATTTAAAAATGTATACTTTGGAATGAAAATTTTTATCATATAACCAGTGTTTAACTATTTTCCTCTCCTTTCTTCAAAATTTTATTTTGTATTTCCTTAGGTATGTAAGACAAATTTTCTTTCTATAATGATCCTTTTCAAAACATTATTTTTAATTATTAATTTTCTCTTCTCTTCCTACTTACCAATCCATTTTGATCTAGCCTCAATTGCAACACATGTGTGTATAAAGGGACCAACTATAGAGATTGAGGACATTTGATCCACATCAATCACTATGCACAATGATAGGAACAACCAATATTGTCCATATTATCATGATCCACCAATATTTAAATTTTATTGTTTTAATTTTCTTATATTGAATTCAAATAATCTTGCAATTTTATTTTTTAATAGAGCAACAACAAGGTGTTGACCCTGACCTATCACAATAAGATTGCAATATCTAATTTTAAACTAGTTAATTGTTTGTGTAATATTTTATTTATTTTTGAGTTTCCACATAACTATAGATTCATCAATTTGTTTCCTTTATTTCTTATAATCTAGAACAATTTTTATTTCTTCATTACCTCATTTTCTTGGCCTCAAAATATATGATGAAAATGGACCTAGTAGTTCTATGTGAGATGAGTTATCTAGTTTATGATAAACACACAAATTGAATTCTTTTATCTTCAAAACATAAACCCTTGATTTATTTCTTATAAATAAACACCAATATGTAAATCAATACAAGCATCCACTATGTTGATATTAGAATGATTTAAGGCAGTTAAGGGAAAATGTTCTTGGATGGAGGACATCTTTTTCACCTGATAATATAAACCAAGATAGTTTGTCATAATTTGGAGTGTGGCACTTGACTAAAAGGATACACTTACTTTTATGTTTCACCATTTGGTTACAAATTCTAATGGGAGAACAATCTTATTAAAAAGAGAGGTTAGTACTAAAGCATGATTCTCCACAATCAAATTTATTTTATTCTTAGATTATACCAAAAAAACCTATTATTTATTACTATAATAGTTGGTTAATAATGATTTTGATTATCATCAACTATGAATATACACAATCCAGGATTAACACTTTGTAGGTCTCATATCTTTTTGCAGACAATGTGAGACATGTAGATTCTAAATATTTTGACTTCTGTTTTGGTTCTTGTTCATGTTACTTAAATTCAACACTGAAATATCCATGTACTAAGTTTCCCAAATTTCATATAAATAATATTTGTGTTCTCAAAATAGCTGTTTACCTACAACTTAACCTCCTTGAGAATATTTACAATAACTAAATTAAAATAATTAGGGATCTGTGGCTGTTGCTTTCCTCATTATCAATAAACATATAAGATTTTAGGGCATACATTTATTGTCTTTTTATATTGGTTCTATGTATTTCATTAATCTTCCATACACTCATGAAATATTTCATTAAAGAAGAAATATGTTTTGTATAATTTTGTGAACACTTATGGACGTTTGATAGGAATTTGATTGAGAGTATAACTTGTTGATAACCATTGTATTTATGAGCTTTTCCATTTAGTTTTCTATACCTTTTCTTTTACTAAAATCATTTGTTTGTATTTCAATGGCTCATTTGTTCATCTGGTAAAAGCTTATCAATAGTGAAAATAAAGAACCAACTTATTTTATTCAAGTGTCACATTGTAGAAATTATGCATATTTCTATACTAAGCTGACAAATAAATTGTCTACGACTATAATATCCTTTTTTGGAATTTATATTTCTCAAAAATAAGAAAGTATTTATAATAATCATATATCCGAAGAAATCTCCCAACCTTTGAATCAAAATTAGAACATTTTTTTTCTAGTACAACAATTAAGAGATAACATGTGATATATTGATATTTGAATTGGGAAAGGCTAATAATATGTTGAACAACGTAGACATGATCCCATGTGGTTGCTCCTTTATTCAATCTGATAAGAAATAGAGACTTAGATAGTTAGTACATAATTATGCCATATAGTTAGTATGTAACATATAGACAAACATGCCAATCATGAAATGTTGAAATCTTACTAGATGGGAATCGATGCTCGATAGAAGGTGGTTTGGTGGTGGTGGATCTTTCCTTCTTTGCCTATGGTTGGTTGTGCCTTTGCAAACATCTTGAACTTTAGTAGCTATGACAGATGAAGAAGACAGACTCGATGAAACTAGACTTCATGTGATCCTTTTTATAGTTCCTAATGTAGGAAGAAGGATTTTTCTATTATTCTTTACTCTCTTATTCACCAAGTTTTTGAGAATTATTGAGATATTCCTCTAATATCTTATCCATTAAAAAATGCAAATATTTTAAAATAAGGCATCCAACAATTAATTAGAAAATGTTTGTTGAATGAGAAAGAGAAAACTTTTAAAGTCGCAAAGAACTTAATTTCTTTTCTCACGCTTGTCTTCGTCGTTAAAATATATCATAGTTGAATATGCTAGTAAAATAGAATGAAACATATATAATCAATATATGAAAGAGAGAGTTGGTTAACTTTATTGAATTTTTTCCGTTACAACAATGATTTCAAAAGTTTGATCAATAACATTTTGAAAATGGATTTTTCTCCTCTTCTTGCAATTCTCACCTGTCTATTTTTTTATTTCTCTCTCATATCACTCATTTACCTACTTTCAAATCAATAGCGTCGTTAATTATGATGATTTTTATATTGTGTAACACAATGATTTATGTAATTTTCTTCTTGATATGGAAGGTGTTGGTCAAAATATATTTAATGAAAAAGTTAAAACAAATGTTACAAATATTTTAAATATCCAAACAAACTTCTTTGTAAAAGCTCGAGATAAAAATTAGTTTACCAATACTTTTTTAATTGCAAAGTCAATGATACAAAGATAAAACTTATTTAAAATCTTATTTTATTTTTAGATCAATTATCTTTGCCATCTTGAAGGGACTAGTAGCCCAATTTATTGCCCACACTTTTGAGAAGACATTTTTGTAAATATTTTTTCCAGATCATTTTGGTTTTCTTGAATGTACAAAAATGAGTAAACAAAGATACATATAATTATTATTTTTGTAATATGATAGTTTTCTCAAATATGAAATTTAACACTTATAGGTGTAGAAAAATTATGGAAACATCACATTTATTATCAAACATAATTATCTCTCTCCGGTCCATATTTTCAAAACCCATGCAATCGTCCATTCAAATCCAAGAACTTGTTACTCTAATTTGTCTAACATTTCTTTCCTCTAACTGTAATATTTAATAAAATAATTTTGACTAATTGATCAACGTTTCCTTATTTGAAAATATGACATTAGCTATAAAAAATAATTATCAAATCTTTCTTTGAATTATGAGGATAAATTTCCAAATAATATCATTAAAATAAATAAAAATAAGCCACTCAAATTAAATGCCCTGTCAGTAAACAAGAAATGTTCACAGGGAGAGAAAATCAAAATTTGTCAAGACACAAAATGCCAAATTAATTTCTTTCCCAACTGATAGGTTTGGACTTTTTCATGAAAATATATAAAAGTTTAACGCACGAGAAAAATATAAGGCAACACATAAATTATATAGGAATGATAGATCTGGATCTATTTGTGATAATTTTGTCATTATAACAATATTTATTTGGATTTTGTGTAATCAGGATCGGTGATATACAAAGTGGAGCTCTTCTCATATTTCCTTTATTTTAAGTTTGTCTTATATATCTCCTATCCAAATACTTTACTACCCATAACATTTATAATATAATGGTTTTTGTATTGTTCAATATAATTACATTTTTTTTAATACATCACACTCATTATCAAACATAATTACATATCTTCAATCAAACTTCTCAAAAATATAATTGTACATGCATGATTCATTCAAATCCAAGAATCGCCTACTCTGATTCCCCTCTCATATCTTTCCTCTACCTAAAATCTTTTAATCTAACAGTTTTTGCAACATCAACAGTAAAAAAATAACTACACCTCTCAACTCATACTTTATCCTTTACAAAAAGTCAATAGTTATATTCCTTTAATTAGTCGTATCTAACATGGTTATAGACATATATTCATTGTTTGAAAATAGCTTATGTCATATTCTAAAACGAGAGAATCTATTGGAAAGAATTTGACGTTGTTTATTTTCTAGACAATATCATCGTATTATACCATTTTGGAGTTCTACACCATTCTTGATTGGTCTAACCTTTCTTTACTCATTTCTTTCAAGTTCTAATTGATTTCCTCTCAACACTCACGTTCTCAAGTATAGTTTTTCTCATGAAACCAGTGGCGGAGCCAGAATCGTAAACTGGGTGAGGCACAAGTAGAAGATAAAAATTTTAGAAACTACAACATTATGTATGCAATATTAGACCAAAAGAACCAGCAGAAGCAAGATAAATCAAATAAACGATCACATAAATCCAAAGTCAAAACTAATGATGATTGCATGAAAATTAGAAAAAAGATAGGAAACACATTCTACAAAAATATTTATCAACATAACACATTTTGTAAAACATCTTCCAAAAGAGCACACTTTAGTCTAAAAATGACACTTCGTGTGAAGCTTTTAGTATTCATGATCCAAAAACACCACAAATATTGACGTGTTCATTTTAAAATAATTTAAAAAAAAATAAGTCGAACACGCCACATTGAATGGTGCTTTCACTTGGCAAACAATAGTGACATCAAGTTGAAAACGCCAATCATAGTGGCATTTTGGCATTTTTTACATTTATTTATTTTTTTCAAAAAAAATTATTTAAAAATTAACACGCAAATATTTGTAACGTTTTCCATTCCCGGATACAAAAAGTGCCATTTTCAGTGTGGGTTCCACACAATGTGCTATTTCAAGAAATATTTTACAAAGTGTGTTATGTTGATTAATATTTTTATAAAAGTGTGCCAAATTAGTTTTTTTTTAAAGATATAGCTGCAAACTGAATACAAGTGAATGAAAGAACCTTCAAAATGATTCCTTCGAAGTGATGCAAAAGTTGAGGACAAACACTCAATGTACTTCTTGGCTTCTTGAGTCTTCATTCAGTCTTTCCTGTGACATGTTTAGGTGATCTGCTGGTACTTTGGCGAAGCCACCATCCGTCAGCGTGTATATTATCTTTTTGTTTCTATATAATAAAAAGAATAAAATGGATTCTTTCACTACTACACAAATGGCTTATAAAGTCGGTTTTCAAGGTGTCGGTTGTATACAAAAACCGACACAGAAAACCTACTATGTCGGTTTTGAACATAAACCGACATCCAATATGTGAAGGTCGACCAGACATGGGTACCGCTTTCAATAAGTGTCGGTTATTTAATAAACAACCGACACTTAAAATCAACCGCCAAAACCAAAATTCCAGCGAAAAAATTACCTTTAAAATTGGACATATGTCGTCGGGTTTTTAATAAATAACTAACAACTAAAGGGTATGCGCGAGACAGGAATAGTTGTCGGTTGTCTTTTATTTATAAACCGACGAATATTAAGTAGTATAGTTGTCGGTTTTTGTCAAAGAGCCGACACTGTTGGTTTAGTTGTCGGTTTTGTTAAATAACCGACACATATTGTCAACTTAATAGCCCCGCGAACAGAACTTTTCCCCATTGTCTCTGTTTCATTGCCGTGCGCTAGGGTCTGGCGATTTCCCCCGATTGCTCCCGCCGTCGCACGTCGCTCGCCGCCGTCGCCGTCACTGCCGTCACCGTCGTCGCCGTCGCCGCCGGTTGCTGGTCTCCTCGACGCCCTCGCCGCCGGTTGCTGGTCTCCTCGACGCCCTCGCTGCCACCGGTAGAAGCAGCTACGGTGCTCTCCTCGTCACCGCCGCCCCCGCCGGTAAAAGCAACTTTTCTCCTCCGCCAGCTTCCTGCAAGGTAACCCACAAAAGCTACACCCCCTTTTCTCCTCTGACTTGCTTTTCTCTGCCGCTGCCGACCTAGAACTCACCCAGGCGGCGCCTAAGCAGGTGCCAGGGCACGCCTAGGGTCCCAAGCCCAGGTGCCCTGCCTAGCTAGGCCTCTGGGCGGATGCTTGGGCGGCGCCAGGGCACGTTTAGGCTGCTGCTGGGGTTTGGATTCATCTACTGGATACCCAAAACATGCACTGATTTCACCAAGTCACCCCAAAAGCCATGAAAAATATTTTGATTGTGTTTATTTATGTACTGATTTCACCAAGCTAGTGGATTTTTTTAAAAGTTATTTACTGATTGTGTTTATTTAATTATGTACTGATACATATGTGTTATACCAATCTGATAGTCCATGATAGAACAAAGCATAATGATGTTGACTGCAACTTTGTGCGTCATGCTATTCTGAATTAAGTGTATATTTACTTCATAATTGAATGTTTAAGTAAGTTATAGATATCTTGATGATGAACTATAATGCACACATGTGACATGCTTGGAATGTAAATGATGAACTGTAATGCACACATGTTTAACTTGTTTTATTGTTGAGTATATTGAGAATCCTAATCACTCTTCTTGCTTAATGATGAACTGTAATGCACATATGTGACATGCTTGGAATGTAAATGATGAACTTTTCCCTAAATTGCCTAGATCTTAGGGTATCTCTAGATCTTAGGGTATCTCTACCATCCTAACTATGAAATTGGTAACTTGTTTCCTTTTTGAGTATATTGACAATGTTAATCACCTAACTTGAAGAACTAGGATATGAATGATGAAACTAGGATTGTAGGTATAAGAATGACAGCACACGTATTTGTTGGCCTAGAAACCCGTCCAAGATTTACTCATTAGGAGTAAATCTTGGATAGTCCCCGGTTTGGGACTGTTCTTGAACACCTAATCTCACTTAGGATGTAAGTGTATAATGTGTATTGGGTTTTTGAGAAAATTTCAGTAGCATTTCCCCGTTTGTTCTCTAAGTACATATGTACTTAGAGAACATCAGGGAAATGTTGCCGAAATTTTCTCGAAAACCCAATACACATTATACACTTACTAGTGAGATTAGGTGGTCAAGAATGGGATAGGTGGTACACATTTATTATATATAAGAATGACAACACATGTATTTGTTGGCCTAGAAACCCGTCCAAGATTTACTCATTAGGAGTAAATCTTGGATAGTCCCCGGTTTGGGACTGTTCTTGAACACCTAATCTCGCTTAGGATGTAAGTGTATAATGTGTATTGGGTTTTCAAGAAAATTTCGGCAGCATTTCCCCGTTTGTTCTCTAAGTACATATGTACTTGGAGAACAGCGGGGAAATGCTGCCGAAATTTTCTTGAAAACCCAATACACATTATACACTTACTAGTGAGATTAGGTGTTCAAGGATGGGATAGGTGGTACATGTACATTTATTATATATAAGAATGACATCACATGTATTTGTTAAACCTAGACCGTAATCTTGTTGTAATATATACTTGTTTTCTCTTTGATCATAGAGCTTTACAATTTTGTTGTGATATATACTTTGTTGTAATAATGTGAACTTTACAATGTGAGATTTACACTTTGAATTACTACTTTACAATGCGAACTTTACAATATTTACAATTTGAATGTGAATTTGCAGATGGCTGACCATTCTCCTGATGACTGTGCTGATGACTACCGTGAGGGTGAGGACATCAATGCGCCGCCTCACAATGTAAGTTTTAAAAATATATCATACATTTATATCTATATGTCCATTTATAGTTATATCTTGTAAATGTGAATTATTTTGTCAAATTTTAGGTTGATGATGCACAGGTACCATCTGAAGCACTTGAGGCACTTGATCAACAACAACAACAAGTTGACAAGAGAAGGGGCATCACTATGATGAAGAAGTTAATTGCGCAAAAGGGCAATGGACCCAAACTTGTTGTGGATTTCGATAATGCAGGAAATGCATGTGGTGTGAATCGCAATTCATTTATTTCATATCTTGGGTTTGTTACTCGTAGCCATTGCGGTTGTCTCTTAGATTCTTGGCATAAAGTTTCTAAGGAGAAGAAAATTTTAATATGGAGGGATTTATGTGTGAGTTATTATTAATTTGCAATTCTGTTTTGTAGATTACTAAATTTTTGGATACTAGTTAATAGCAATTCTATTTTGCAGAGTATATTTGAATTGGATGAAAAGCTGCATCGTAAATGCGTGATGCAACGCTGTGGGAGAGTCCTAAGGAACTATAGGACAAATATCACCAGAGAATACATAAAAGAAGCTGACAAGAGGAAGAAGACAACCAATGAATAGTGGAACTTCCTAGACAAAGAAGAATGGGACGCGTTTGTCACTTCAAGACAAACTGATGAATTCAAGGTATTAGGCATCAGTCTCAATCTCATTAATTAATATATGTTGTATTCACTTATTCAAGATTAACATTTAGTATTACTAACCAAATCATTAATTTGCATACTAACTAGGCCCTCAGTGAGGCACAAAGATCAAGGCGTGCACTGAATGTGCATGACCACAGAATGGGTCCAAAGGGGTATGCAGACATTCGCCAAAGACTACAGGATGAGGCTACTGCTGCTCAGTCTGCTGCTACTCAGGAGTCCTCTACCGTAGGTAGCACACCTCTGCCTCGCCATGATATCTGGATAGCTGGGAGGCAAAATAAGAAGGGAGAAATAACTAAGGCTGCAACTACTGAGGCGGCTGCAAAAATGGTAAAATACAACTCTTACAGCAATCATTCGAATATTGATTATTTGTGTTGTTTACTTAAGTACAAATTTTTGTTTTGGCGATTAGCAGGAGCTGCAAGAGCTGAGGAAACAAGGAAAGTTCATCCCTGAGGGAACAAAGGATGAATTGACAGTTGCTCTGGATAACCCAGAGCATCTTGGACGTGTTAGGGCTGCAGGCGCTGGTGTGGGCATCAAATCTTTTTTTGGGTCATCCCAGCGCAAACATGTCCCAAAAGCGGGACTTTCACAAGAAGAGGTAACATATTCTTTCTTTATAATGTTACTGTAAAAGAGAATTCAAAAATTAGAATTTGACGTTTCTTTTATCCATGTATAGGTGGATAAGCTATTTGACAGGAAACTCGAAGAAGCAATGAAAAAGTGGCAGGCATCTCAGACTGCCACTTACCAGACAATACCTACTGCAGACTCTACTCCTACTCCTACTGCAGAGGTTGGGAGTAATCCTGTAGAACCACCACCTAGCACATCCACTGTAAGTATTTTTATGACATAGTAACTAGTTTTTTAATTCAAGATGATACGTATATATGAAATTGTAGTCGTTTCAAAAAAAGTTGATATGTATATATGTATATAACATTCTTTACATAAAAATTTGTAGGGGTTGAAGCCATGTCGTCTAAAAAGTAAAGAATATGTCATGGCAGAGGCGTCGACTTACCCATCCCTACCAGGGGAAACGTGTCACGGGTCTCCAGTACCAGCTGGTTGGATTCGGGTGAGCCCGATACATATATTCCCCCAATTTCTGGAACTTCCACTGCCATATGCCCACCCAGATTGTGAAATGCTTGGTGAGGCACTAGGCGGAGTGATATTGTGGCTAAAAGCGGATGTCTTATTTACTGATAAGGTATGGTAAATTTACATTACGTTCAATTGTTAGTGTGTGAATATGCTGGCAGTTGATCTGAAATTATATATATATACAGGTTAAAAAGAAGACACCCACAGCATCTAGGCCTCCACTTCCACCTCCTGCATTACCTAGTTGGGTTCCACAGGACCTACCTGTCCCGTTAGGTCCTAACTGTAGGGGTATGGCAGTATGGTTAGGGGAACATGATATAAACTCCCCTATAACTGTTTCTTCTGATTCAGATTCTACACGTCAGTCATACGAAACAAAACTATTTATACAAGATATATTGGAGTTGTTTCGATATGATTGGCTAAATACATCTGTGATAGAGCTATGGATAAGGTGAGATATTCTTTATACATCCATATACCTTGTGTATGATCTGGTGACCTGGTTTCTTATTTATTAATGCATGTGTAATTAATACATATTTTGCAGCTACTTAGACAACATATGTGCAGATTTTGGATTTGAACATGTAGGGTTTTTGATTCCATCCTTGATTAGTCTAGTAGCTAAAGACCCTACATCAGTTCAACAATACTGCTGTGAGTCTTTTTCAAATTTTGCTGTAAAAAAGAAGACAGTGATAATGGCTCCATTCAATGTAGAGTAAGTTTACTTTTGCTTATTATAATTTGGACTTAAGAAAATTACATTTTATTGTGGATTTTGAGTTATTAATTTTTAACTTTTTTTCCTCTAGGGGTAGGCATTGGGAGTTATTGGTTATTGCCCCCAAGATGTTCACTGTGTATTATCTAGATCCTAAGGGGGGTAAATTGAATACAAGATTTGGACACATAATGAAAATGACAATATTTCGGTGAGAAATATTTCATTTTTCATATCCGTTAACATATGTTATTACATTACTATTTAATTGCAATGTTTTGTGTTACATTAACATGTAGGGGTTTTGAGGAGTACAAAAAGGCTGGAGGAAAGGTCCCCATGAAAAAGAACCAGCCAATAATTTGGAAGAACGTGCAAGTAAGTTCCCGACTGCAATATATGTATATATTATTTATGTGAACAATGCTTAATTAGTTGTATTTTTTAATATTTTGTATGTTTGAATTTATAGTGTGCTACACAAGACAACGGATGGGCATGTGGATACTATGTCCTGCGATATATGCACATGATTATCAAACATGTCGTACTGGATATCGAATGTATTGCTCAGGTATTATATAGTCTCATTAGATAATATGATCGAAATATATCAATCTTATTTATAGCTCATTAATTATATATATACATCATTCTCTTTACAGGTGTTTAAAGCTAACCCCATTACAGGAAAGGACTTACCAAATGTTAATGCTCCCTATACAATGGGAGAATTAAATGAAGTAAGAGAAGAATGGGCAACAACCATACAATTAGTGGGGGCTTTAAAATATAATTGGGATCCTGATAGCGAATAATGACTAAACAATGATACTTTGTAAATGAATTTCTGAATTATAATATATGTGTGAATGTTTCTACATGTCTGGATGTTTCTACATGTGTCTGAGTGAAAATGAATGAAAGTGTTGGTTGCTATATGAATGTTTCTACATGTGTGAATGTGAATGAATGGAACTACAAATTGCTAGCATTTGTGAATGTTTATAAATGTGTGAAAATAAAATGGAACTGTAGGTTGCATTGCTAAATGCATGTGCTACTTTTTTATTGTTAATTTTGCAGTTTTGCGGCCTGTTGTCGGCTGATATCAATGGATGTCGTAAAACCTGCAGTTCATAACTGAACTGAACAGGTTTCTCATCCTGCGACCAGCCACAGCAGGTTTGCAGACTGATGTCAAAAAAAAAAAACCAATAGGCGTCGGTTATTTGTAAATAACCGACACATAATGATATAGTGTCGGTTTTTTACAAATAACCGACGTCTATTTCGTGTGGCGCGAAGATATATGGCGTCGGTTATTTGTAAATAACCGACACTGATAGTGCCCAAGATGGCGCCCTTTCTGTGGCGTGGAGGGTTTGGGCGTCGGTTTCTTACCTAATAACTGACGCCTATAGTCCCATGATGACGCATTTTCGGTGGCGCGCGAAGTGTTTGGGCGTCGGTTTTGGAACCGACGCCTAATGGGTGGACTTTTAGTGTCGCCCACATAGGTGTCACTTAGAAACCGAAACTAAAGGCTTTAAATAACCGACACTAAAGGTAGGTTCTGTAGTAGTGTTTGATTGGAAGCCTGATGGTCGAGGAGAAAAGGACTTGGTATGGAGAGGCACTCGTGATGATTCTGAAACAGAAATCTAAAACAAACCAAACAAAATGAAAAACCGTCTCGAACCCAATGCATCATAGAAAAATGAAATTGGAGAGAGAAAATATACATCCGCACTTGCATTGCAGCATAACTGTTGAAAAACGAAACACCATATTTCAAACTTAAAGAAATAGCTCCTGCTTTTAAGGCACGACTGAAAAGGATGTGGAGAACAATTATAACGGAAAGCAATTATCACTGTATATAATCAAGAGTCTTAATTACTGACCAATAAACATATGCATATTTAGTAGAGTTACAAAATTTAGGGTGAGGCACCGGCCTCATGGTGCCTTAATGTGGCTCCGCCACTGCATGATGAAACTACAACTTCCTTTATCAATTACCAAGACATTCTTACGAACATGGTATCCTAAGTTGCACTCCCTCTATTGTATAAATTTTCAACTCATAGAGCATATCTTACATGAAATAGTTCCTATATATGTATGTCTCTCCCATAACACAAGGTGTTAAAATTCTCGCTTCCCTATAAAATATTATCACCTTACTGACTAACCCATCAACTAATGTATTTTTCTACTTTTAACAACAACACCTTATGTCAGCAGCATTCTCGAATCTATGACATTCTATTTTTATATAACTATATCTTTTTATCACCATTGGGATGAGATAACAAAATAGATCGACGAGGATCATCAATGAAGTGACTGCATTGGATCCCTAGTGTAACATTCAACAATATACCAAAATTGTCACTCATATCATGATTTTGAGCAACACGAAGGTCACTCTCCTTTTGTTATCCTCTATCTTCTTTAATCCACCTCAAATTTGAAAGACCAGCAAAGAGTTAGCCATTGAGTGAGTCCTGAGGAAGTTTCAAGTTTATCCAAATTTCAATCACTCTTCCCCTTTGATTGTGTCCACTACTAGATGATTTTTGTATTTCTTAAATAGCAAGAATTAATATTTGATTTACCTTGATTCCATGAAGTTTCCTAGAGTGTATCTCCTCAACTATCATGATTATTTGTCTTTTTACTTGTGCACACAAAAATTGCAACTCTAAGACCATGTAGAATCTATATCTTCAAACATTTATGTATGATTTTTTTATTTGTTATGCATTGAAAAAATGTTAAAGATATACCTTCATATGGTGTGTAAATATTTGTGGTATCCATTTATAATATTACAATATAAAAATATAATCCAAGGTTTTGGGACTTACGACCTCTCCATTCTATTTTATTATTTCAAAATTTCAAACATACAAAGAAAAACATTACAACTAAGTCTAGTATACTATTCTTTTATTTTTGTAGAAATACTAACAAATATCAAATATTATTAAGCTATTTTTACATATCTAGACAATACTTTTCTAATCATGTTATTTCATTTAGTATTTATACGTTCCTACCATTTTGTATTAGTTTTCTCTTAGCATTCATATGTTAACCACTACATTTTTTTCCTGTTTGGCTTCCTTTATGATTAAAGTATAACATCATCTTACATATTATCAACTCTCTCTCCAAAACTAGTGCATGTTATTTTCAATTTAAACAACATAATCTCATATATGTGTACTATCTCAAACTCCAGTGATCTATCAATTTTACATCTCTCCACCCTTGACTTCACACACCATAAGTATATAGTAGTATTCTTTATCTATAAAACTATACTCTAAATTGGTTGCATGTATTTTCTAAAGTCTTTGTCCCTGACTATTATGTTGATTTTGGTTCTCTATTATTTACAAACAATAAGTTTTACTCAAAGAATATGGACAATTCACATCCTCAAACTTTTTATATATCCTTTTTTAAATTCCATGTATGGGACAAAATAGTTATATACATATATAAAATATGTATATATATATAAGTTTGCATTTACACATAGATTTACATACATATATATTTATATATACAAATATATAGAGACACACACATATTGTATAAATATATATATATATAATATTTTTGTGTGTATTTACATATATATGTGATTAAGAGAGAAAGATTCTCCCCACACGTGGCGGAGGCCGAATGCCAAGGAGGGGGGTAAATCAAGGTAGTAACTTCCATACGAACTCGGGTCTAATCCAGGGGATACCATGTTTGACAACTTGAGACACTCATTGTCGGCTTGTGTTTATATATATATATATATATATATATATATATATATATATATATATATATATATATATATATTATTGTATCACTATAATTTGAAAATTAGTATTTTTTAAATTATAAAAAAACCTGTGTTGTTTGTAAGAAAGTTTTAGGACATAGGCTCTCTAATTTTTATTTTAAAGTTCTACATAAAACTATAATCATATAACATATATCATTTCATTTTTTAATTTAAGAAAAAGTATAAAGTAATTAATATCATATCTAGGGTTTGAAAAACATATAAGAAAGTATACATATATACATACACACACACAGATATATATATATATATATATATATATATATATGTATGTATATATATATGTATGTATATATATATATTTAAACACACACACACAGATATATATATATATATATATATATATATATATATATATATATATATATATATATGTTGATGAGACTCTACCTTCTCTCTAGGTTTTGAGAGATAGTGAGATAGTGATTTGGGGCTTGCCACTGTGATGGCAAAATGACGACCAACAAGGGGTTGGTTGGTGTCTACGAGCCTAGGTTTTGAGAGCTAGTGATACAGTGATTTGGGGCTTGCCACTGCGATGACACAATGATGACCAACAAGGGATTGGTTGGTGTCTAAGAGCAATGATGACGAGGGATAAGAACCATTGAATGTTAGAATAATTAGTGACTCTAGAGATAAAGCATAGAAAGGAGGTTGAGAAAAGGGGATCATCACGGATTCCATGTGGTGGTCATAATAATAGTGGGAGACGAAGAGGAAAGTATAGCAGATGCTCATAGTGGTGATGGTAAATATAGTTCAAACACAATGGTACCGTCTTTGATTGTGGGGTGAATTGCAATAAAGACCATGGAATTTTCATGAAGACTAACTAACAACATACAAGGCATTGACAATGCAAGAGAAGTAGCTCAAGCTCCAAGCCTACCATTGTAAGTTCACTTGAAGGGGGTAATTGATCAGTCCAAATTTATCTTCCAAAAAGGAGGGGATTTAGAGTAACTAGACTTTTATTTTTGTAACCTGACATTTGGACCCCCACATAGATATTAACAGAGTTTGATGTATTTGATTGTTTTCGAACATAAGGACAAGGGTGGTAGTTGTTAAGATGTTTGGTTACTTGACTTATCTACACCAATCAAAGCATAAGACAAGGTGTGTGTCTCCTATGGAATGTTGATTCTGCAAGAAACATGCAACAAACAAATAAAGTAAAATTAAAGATAAAATAAAGAGCTAGAATGATAAAGGATAAGAAAATAAATATGGAAGTAAACTTAAATTGGGTTTCACCATATAAAATCTCTCACCAGCAAGAAATACTCAAACCCATTCTAATCCTTAGTAATTTTACTAGAAATAATCATGAGTATCAACTTCCTCCTCTCTAGTTCTTTTGATACATCTAGATCATAAGGTTACCTCTCTCTTGAGATTAATTACAAACAATCACCAGGAAAACATATGATTATTAGCTTAAGAATTCTAACATTCTCATGCATTCATGTATCTCCATAAGTCTTACATATAGGTTAGCACTACTCTCTTGAGGTATTAACAATCAAACAACATGATATGGTAGCTAATCATCCAAGTGAGGCTTTAAGAACAATAATATTTAGATAAACATTGCTAAGAGCATATATTCAATGGATAAGTGTATTTACATGTTGGGAGTGCCTTAGTGGCTACTACCCACCCAAGGAAAATGACTAACCACTCATGGTAATGGGTGACATTGCAAAATTACAAGTACAACGAGACATGGGGATGGAGATGGAAGAAGGAGAACAGATCAGAGAAGAAGATTTAAGATACACCAATAGTAACCCAAAATGACTCAAGGTCGATGGAGACCTCCACCTCTCTAAACATTGCAATGGCATTGAAGACGGTTGGGTCTATTATCTTCCATCTCTTGAAGAAAAAATTATGTGTTGCTCAAAGGCGATGGAGGAACTCAGACCTTTGGACTCTCATCCTCCTAATGCAAAGAAGGCAAAGATCAATGAATTAGAAGCACTTGAGCATAACTTCATATTCAATTTCTAACCACCTGATGTGAAGTGATCTACCCTTCCTCGATAGAAGGGGGACTTCTATTTATAGCCCACAGTGCAAGAATTAGGGTGTACGGAATTTGATGTGTTGTCAATTGTAGATTCTTCTCAATCATATGCTGATTTAAATAGTACCTAGTGTACCTACATGTGATGATTGCAAGCAACATGATCATGCTCTCTCTACCTCTTATGGCCCCTAAAAATATTGCATCCAAGTCAACGAGGCCTATCCCATTAACCCATATAAGGTTGTATAGGGTACTTTCTAGCCATTGATTAGTTTTAAATTTGGTTGGTTGGGCATGTTAAGGTGTCACCTCAAGTAAGAAGGGTTGAATGATGTACGCATACATATATGTAATCGTAAGATTTGAATCTAGACTATCTAGATACATGATTTCATTATCGAGAAAAAGAAAAAATATTATAAAAATTAGATAAATATGATGCGAGATGCAATGAGGAGATCATAAGTTAAATAGGATATGAATGGATGCGATTTGAATACATATCACTTACCCTCGACAAAGTAAAAGTTTACTCATCGCTAAGAAAACAAAAAATCTAAGATGGAGTGGAAACACATTTTGGTCGGACCACAAATGTGGTGTCTTCTAAAAAGAATGATGGTACATGCATCCTTCATTCAAATATAACAATCTCCTACTTTGATTCCCCTATCATATCTTTCCTCTACCTAAAATATTTTAATCTAACAATTTTGGCAAATTGATCTACATTTCTTTATATTTAAAATGCATCATCAATAGTGAAAATAATTACACCTCTCACCTCAAACTTCATCCTCTACAAAATGTCAATAATTATATTCCATTGAATCAGTCGTATCTAACGTGCTTGTAGATACATATTCATTGTTTGAAAAATAGCTTATGCCATATTATAAAAAGAGAAATTCTATTGAAAAAAAATTGTAGTTGTTTATTTTCTAGACAATATCATCATATTAAATCATTTTGGAGTTCTACACCATTCTTGATTGGCCTAACGTTTCTTTACTCATTTCTTTCAAGTTCTCATTGATTTTCTCTCACCACTCACGTTCTCAAGTATATATTTTCTCATGAAATTACAACTTCCTAAATCAATTAACAAGACATTCTTATGAACATGGTATCCTAAGTCTTACCCTCTGTATTGTATAAATTTTCAACACATAGAGCATCATCTTACATGAAATAATTTCTAAGTCTCTCTCTTCATCTAACATAAGGTTTTAAAATTCTCTCTTCCCCATAAAATATCATCACCTTACTGACTATCCCCTCAACTACTGAATTTTTCTAATTCAAACAACACCACCTTATGTCAACACGGTTCTTGAATCTATGACATTCTGTTTTTATATCATTATTTCTTTTTATAATCATTGGGATGAGATGACCAAATAGATCGACACTAGGATAATCAAAGAAGTGACTACATTGGATCCCTAGTGTAACACTCAATAATATACCACAATTGTCACTCACTCACTCATCTCATGACTTGGAGAAACAAGGGGGTCACTCTCCTTTTGTTATCCTCTCTCTCCTTTCATCCTACCTCAAATTTGAAACACATTTCCAAACTTTAATCACTCTTCCCCATTGATTGTGTCCACTAGTAGATGATTTTTATATTTCTTCAAAAGAAAGCAATAATATCTGATTTACCTTGATGTCATGAAGTTTCATTGAGTGTATGTCCACAACTACCATAATGATTTATCTTTTTTTTCCTTGCACACACAAATATTGTGACTCAACGACCATGTAGAATCTATATCTTCAACCATTTATATATGATTTTTTATTCTTTCTATATTGAAAAAATGTTAAAGATATACCTTCATATGGTGTGTAAATATTTTTAGTATCTATTTATAATATTACAATATAAAAACATAATCCAATTTTTTAGGACATACAACCTCTCCATTCTATATTTTTTATTTCAAAATTTCAAACATACATAGAAAAATATTACAACTAAGTCAAGTACACTATTCTTTTATTTTATAGAAATACTAACAAATATCAAATATTATTAAGTTACTTTTACTTATCTAATCATATTATTTCATTTAAAATTTATACTTTCTAACCATTTCTTATTAGTTTTCTCTCAACATTCATATGTCAAGCACTACATTTCTATTCATGTTTTGTTTCCTTTATGACTAAAGTGTAACATAAAATTTGAAAATGATGTCTCAACTCTCTCATCCCACTAATACATTTTATTCAAATATAAAAAGTTTAATCCTTAATAAAATAGTTCTAAAATCTCTCTCCCCCACCAACACAAGGTTTGAAGTGTCTCTTCTGTAGAATATAACATCATCTTACATATTATCAACTCTCTCTCTGAAATTAGTGCATGCTATTTTCAATTTAAACAACATAATCCCACATATGTGTACCATCTCAAACTCTAGTGATCTATCAATTTTACATCTCTCCTTCCTCAACTTCACACACCATAAGTTTTTTTTAAAATAACTCAATATCATTAAAAATAGGCCATACGACATCTACAAGATAGAGATCTCTCATCAACTAACCAAGAAAAAACTCCTTTTGTGGAAAGACATAGCACAAGACTCAGATTGGGATGCGATAGATAAATTTCTGCACCGTCCACCTCTTGTAGTGGTTGTCTAAAATAGCTATCTGGGATGGAATTCATCAATATACATGAGCCTATGAGTACATCGGGAGAGGAGTTTCCATTGCCATCGACAGAGACCTGTGAGATACCACCCATAGAGATCACTATCTCATCCATGCTAGAGGTCGCCAGACAAAAAGAGAGCTCAACCCAAACCACAATAAGAAAAATAGACATCTTGCTGCTAACAACATAAAGGCAAAAAAAGAACAACAGTTGAGGCCAATCAAGAAGCTGCCTAAGCTCACAGAACGCTCACACATGCAATTACTCAAACAACTTGAGTGCATCACCCTGGATCTCTGAGAAGGAGGCAAAAAGCTCCACTTGCGCATACTTAGAGGAGAAAAGGCCTACGAGGATTGAAGGTGGGAGGTAGAAAGCACCGGGTAACCCCACCACCACTCTTGAGCACCCCTGCAAGAAGGGGGAGAGAGCATCCTCCTAAAGCACATAACCCGGTTTCTCTCCCTCTGGTGGTGCACCATGGAGTCACCCAACCTCGTTGTCCATCCATAGGAGCACCCGATGCCACGACCTACAATAAGACCCAGACAGAACAAGAGAGGCTCGACCAGCAGCCCGCCACCGCCTAGAGCTCACCACCACCCGTCACCGTCCTCCCAGATCCGGGTAGCCTTCCGAAAGTGAATCCACTGGGGGGCACCTTCTCACGAGTAGGAAACCCATGCACCGCGGAGAAATAAGAAACAACCACGCCATGGGAAGATGGCTCACACCTAGAGAACCTAAGGATCTTTGGCCGAGCATTAGGGAGAAGGGGAGGCGCCCAGGGGAGAGGGTTCCAGCCAGATGAGCGCCAGCCCCCCCCCCCAGAGAAAGAGCACCACCGTCGGGGACTACTCGATCTCTCTGCGATCGCAAACCCTAGTAGAGGCCCTTCTTTTCACACACCATAAGTAAGTACATTGCATTATATTTTATCTATAAAAATATACTCTGAATTGGTTGCATGTATTACCTAAAGTCTCTGCCCTAGCTATAATGTTGATTTTGGTTTTCTATTATTATAAACAATAAGTTCTTCTCAAAGAATATGGACAATGTATATCCTCAAACTTATTATATATATATATATATATATATATATATATATATATATATATATATATATTAATTCCATGTTTGGGACAAAACAACTATACATATATAAAATATGCATATATATAAGTATATATATACACATACATTTACATATATATTTATATATACAAATACATAGAGACACACACATATTGTATAAATATATATATATATATATATATATACAATATATTCTTATTTGTGATTATATATATATATATATTCATGTATCACTACAGTTTGGAAATTAGCATTTTTAAAATTATAAAAAACACTAATGTGTTGTTTGTAAGAATGTTTTTGGACTCGGGCTCTCCAATTTTTATTTAAAAGTTCTACAAAAAACATAATCATTGTAATATATATTATTAGATTTTTTAATTAAGAAAAATATTAACTAATTAATATCATATCTAGGGTTTGAGAAACATATAAGGAAGTATACAAATATATATATACATATATATATATATATGTTTATGAGACTCTATCTTCTCTCTAGGTTTTGAGAGCTTGTGAGAAAGTGATTCGGGCTTGCCACCATGATGGCACAATGGTGACCAGCAATGGGTTGGCCAGTGTCTATGAGAAATGATGAGGAGAGCTGATAATAATGGAATGTGAGAAGAATTAGTGACTCTACAAATAAAATATAGAAGGACGTTGAGAAAAGGGGATAGTTGTGGATTTCATGTGGTGGTCATAATAAGAGAGGGAGACGAAGAGGCAACTATAGAAGACGCTCATGGTGGTGATGGTAGAGGTCATTGAAACAACATGGTACCATCTTTAATTATGGTGTGAATCACAATAAAGACCATGGTATTTTCAAAAAGACTGCAAGAACAACATGCAAGACATTGACAATTCTAGACAAGTAGTTCAAGCTCCAAGCCTACCATTATAAGTTCACTTGAAGGGGGTAGTTGATCGGTCACAATTTCTCTTCCAAAAAGAAAGGGATTTTGAGGTACCAGACTTATATTTTTATAACTCAACACTTAGGCCTCCCCACATATATTAACGGGGTCCAATGTAGTAGATTGTGGTCAAATATAGGGACAAGGGTGGTAATTGTTAAGATACTTGGTATTTTGACTTATATACACCAATCAAAGAATAAGATAAGGTGTGTGTCCCTTATAGAGTGATGATTCTCCAAGAAACATCCAACAAACAATTAAAGTAAAATGAAAGATAAAACAAAGAGCTAGAATGATAAAGGATAAGAAGATAAATATGAAAGGAAACTTAAATTGGGTTTCACAATATAAAGTCTCTCACCAACAAGAAATTCTCAAACCCATTCTATATCCTTAGAAATTTTACAAGCAATAATCATTAGTAGCAACTCCTCCTCTCTTTTTATTAGGATAGATCTAGATCATAAGGTTACCTCTATCTTGAGATGGCAAATAAACAATCACCTCGAAAACATATGATCATTAGGTTAAGCATTCAAACATTCTCATTCATTCATATAACTCCACATGTCTTACATATGTGTTAACACAACTCTCTCGAGGTATTAACAATCAAACAACACAAGATGGTAGCTAATCATGAATGTGAAGCATTAAGAACAAGAATATGTAGATAAACATTTCTATGAGTATATATTATATGGATAAGGGTATTTACATGTTGGGAGTGCCTTAGTCACTAATTCCCACCCAAGGTAAATGACTAGACACTCATGGTGGTGAGTGACATTGAAAAATTACAAGTATGGCGAGACATGGGGATGGAGATGGAAGGAGGAGAAAAGATTAGAGAAGAAGTTTAAAGATACACCAAAAGTAACCCAAAATGAGTCAAGTTCGATGGAGACTTCTATCTCTCTAAACATGGTGATGGCATTTAAGATGGTTTCGCTCATTATCTTCCATCTCTCAAAGAAAACATCATGTGTTGGTCAAAGGCGATGGAGGAAGTCCAACCTTTGGACTCTCATCCTCCTAATGTAGAGAAACGATGGAAGTAGCAAAAATCTACAGAATAGAAGCACTTAGCATAACTTTATATTCAATTTCTAATCACGCGATGCTAAATTATCAACCCTTCTTTGACAGAAGCCAGTCTGCTATTTATAGCCCACGGTGCGGGACATAGGGTGTACAAAATTTGGTGTGTTGCAATTTGTAGATTCTTCTCAATCATGTGTAGATTTCCATAGTACCAAATGTACTTGCATGCGATGAATTCAAACAACACTATCATGCTATCTCTACCTCTTATAACCACTTCAAATATTGCATCCAAGTGAATGAGGCCCATCATATTGAGCCATTTAGTGATTATAGGGTACTTTCCAGAGATTGATTAGTTTTGAAATTTGGTTATGTGGGCATGTTAAGGCATCACCTCAAGTAAGTAGGGTTGAATGATGCACACATGCATAGATGTAATCATAAGATTTGAATCTAGACTTGTTAGATACTCATTTTGATTATCAAGAAAAAGAAAAAATAATAAAAAATAGATAAATATGATGCAAGATGCAATGAGGAGATTTGAAATTAAAATGGATAGGTGTGGGTGTGAGTTTAATACATACCACTTACTCTTAACAAAGTACAAGTTTACTCATACTTGATAAAACACAAAATCTAAGATGGAGTGGAAAAATATTTTGGTTGGACCACAACATATGGTTTCTATCCAATCAACAAAATATCAACCATCTACATTTAGAAAGGAAATTTCATAACTTAAAATTGTATCTATAGATGCGTCAATGGAACTTATAGAATAAATTGGACACATAAAATAAATTTTTTTGGAAGAAAGTGTTGTTAAATGATGTCCCATGTGTGGAGGGACATGAAATTTTAATGAAATTAACTGAGCATATACTAAATACACGTCATAGATCACATTTTGTGTATGTGCAAAGTCCTTTCTATCGTTACCCAATTAAATTGGGGATTATTTGATTGGAATCTATTCAAGATTATGTCTGGATTCCCTTTTAGTTTTTTGTGAAACACCTACACCGTCACGTAGTCTTGGTTATTCTTTTTCATATAATACTCTAAAATTTTGACATTTTTAAATTTACAATGGTCTTTTTAGAAAATGTCATACATTTCAACAAAATATTTATAAGGACCATTTACCTTCATCTTTATCTATAAAAAGAACGGTTTTGATAACAAGAATTTTAGTACCTATACTTTGGAATGAAAACTTTCATAATAGTATTAGCGTTTAACTATTTTTCCTCTCCTTTCTTTAAAATGACAATTTATATTTTCTTAGGTATGTAAGAACATTTTCCATTATAAAATCCTCCTGTCCAAAAAGTTTATTTTAATAGTTCAGTTTGATTTCTCTTCCTATCTTCCCCCATTGGAAGACATGTATGTATAATGGGAACATTTGTAGATATTTGAGGATGTTTGATCCACATCGATCATTGTAAACAATGATAGCAGTAAAAATGGTTGTACATAAGTATTATGATCCAACAGTATGAAAGTGTAATTGTTTTATTTTCTTAGATTGAATTCAAATGACCTAGCAGTTTTATTTTTCCATCAAGTGGCAACCAATTTTTGACCTTCCTAATTGTAATTAGATTTCAAATTTTTGGATTGCTCTTTTTTGCACAAGTTGCTTTTTGGTTGAATATTTGTTTAAATTTTTTGAGTTTACACATAAAAAAGGTGCATTGGTTTTTTTCCTTAATTCCTCACAAAAATAGAATCATTTTTCTTTTATCATTATCTCATTGTCTTGGACTCTTGCTTGAGCAAAAAATGGACCTAGTAGTTTTATGTTTGAGAAGAGGTCTCCAGATTCTGAAAAAAAAACACATTAAATTTTGTATTTGTACCAAAAAGCATTAAAATAATTCTTATGGATAAAAACCATTCAGTTAAGCGATAAAATAATCCATTGTGTTGATATTAAAATAGTTTAAGATAGGTAATGAAACATGATCATTGATGTAGGACATCTTGTTCACATGATAATAGGCATCAAGATATTTTGTCTTACATGGATGGGTCTACATGACATTGTAATCATCATTATTCATTTTCATGCAAAGTAGTACAATTTTTGACAATTTTAAAATTAACAAAGGACGTTTTTGGAAAGTCAGACATTTCATAAAAAATATTTATCAGATTTTTCTACCTCCATATTAATCTATAAAAATTATCCTTGTTATCACAAGGATTTAAGAATGTATACTTCGAACTGAAAATTTTCATCATATAACTAGTGTTCAACTATTTTCCTCTCCTTTATTCAAAATTTTATTTTGTATTTACTTTGGTTTGTAAGACCATTTTTCATTCTAAAATGATCCTTTTCAAAACGTTATTTTTCATTAATCATTTGCTTTTCACTTCCTACTTACTAATCCATTTTGATCTAGACTCAATTCCAACACATGTGTGTATAATGGGACCAGCTATAGAGATTGAGGACATTTGATCCACATTGATCACTATAAACAAAGACAGGAACAACCAATATTGTCCATAATATCATGATCCACCAATATGAAAATTTTATTATTTTAATTTTCTTATATTGAATTCAAATGATCTTGCAATTTTATTTTTTAATAGAGAAACAACAATGTGTTGACCCTTACCTGTCACAATAATATTGTAATATCTCATTTTAAACCCATTAACGTTTTGTGTAATCTGTTATTTATTTTTTTGTTTCTACATAACTACATATACATCCATTTGTTTCATTTATTTCTTATAATCTATAACCCTTTTTATTTCTTCATTACCTCATTTTCTTGGCCTCATGTTTGTGATGAAAATGGACCAAGTAGTTGTATGTGTGAGATGAGTTCTCTAGATTATGACAAACACACACATCGAATTTTTTTATCTTTAAATCATAAACCCTTCATTTAATTCTTATAAATAAACACCAATATGTGAATCCATACAAGCATCCACTATGTTGATATTAGAACGGTTTAAGGCAGTTAATGAAAAATATTCTTATATGGAGGACATCTTGTTCACCTGATAATATAAACCAAGATAATTTATCATACTTTGGCGCGTAGCACTTGACTCAAAGGATACACTTACTTTTATGTTTGACTATTTGGTTACAAACTCTAATGGGAGAACAATCCTTTAAAAAAGAGAGGTTAGTACTAAAGCATGATTCTCCACAATCAACTCTATTTTGTGCTTGGATTATACCATAAAACCTATCATTTATGACTATAATAGTTTCTCAATCACGATTTTGATTCTCGTCTACCAAGAATATACACAATCTAGGATCAACACTTTGTAGGTCTCATATCTTTATATAGACAATGTGAAACATGTAGTTTATAAATATTTAGACTTCTATTTTGGTTCTTGTTCATGTAACTTAAATGCAACGTTGAAATATCCATCAACTAACTTCACCAAATTTCATATAAATAATATTTGTGTTCTTAAAATAGTTATTTACCTACAACTTAACCTCTTTGAAAAATTTTATAATAACTTAATTAAAATAATTAGGGATCTGTAAGTGTTGCTTTTCTCGTTATCAATAAACATATATGATGTTAGGACATAAATTTCTTGTCTTTTTAAATTGTTTCTATGTATGTCATTAATCTTCCATACACTATAAAATATTCCATTAATGAGGAAATATGTTTGGTATAATTTTAGAAATATTTATGGACGTTTGATAGGAATTTAATAGAGAATATAACTTGTTGATAACCATTGTATTTATGAGCTTTTCCATTTAATTTTCCATACCTTTTCCTTTACTAAAATCAATTTGTTTGTATTTCACCGGCTCATTTGTACATCAGGTAAAGCTTATCCATAATGGCAATAAAGAAACAACTTATTTTATTCAATTGTCAAATTGTAGAAAATATGCATATTTTTATATTAATCTGACAAATAATTTTTTTCTACCACTACTATATGCTTTTTTGGAATTTATATTGCTCAAAAATATGAAAACATTTATCAATAATAACATATATGAGGAAATGTATCAACCTATGAATCACAAATTGAACAACTTTTTTTCTAGTACAAAAATTATGGGAGAACGTGTGATATATTGATACTCGAATTGAGAAAGGCCAATAATATGTTGAACAATATAGACATGAGCCAATGTGGTTGCTCCTTTATTCAACCTAATGAGAAATAGAGATTTCGATAGTTAGTACATAATTATGCCATATAGTCAGTATGTAACTTATAGACAAACATGCCAATCATGATATGTTAAAAGCTTACTAGAAGCAATGAAATGATGACTTGCACGTGAGCATGCTAACATCTCTACCTTTGGACACCTGATCTTTACAATTTCTTAGACATTGACGTTCCCTCGAGGCATATACATTGATCTATAAGTTTCTTATAGACAACACAAAGTTGTTCACTGTTCTCATTGTTTCTAGTCCTGTCAGAATTTTTGCAGCCTGGTGGATCTTTCTTTATTTTCCTATGGTTGGGTGTGTCTTGGCAAACATCATGAACTTCAGTAGCTACGACAGATGAAGAAGATAGACACGAAGAAACTAGTTTTGTTATATTGATCTACTATCTTTTCTAGATCTACTATCTTTTCTAGACTTCATCTTATCCTTTTTCTAGTTACTAATGTAGGAAGAAGGATTTTGTTGTTACTCTCCTATTCGTGGATACTATCTTATTCACCATGTTTTTTAGAAATATTCAGATATTCCTCTAATAACTTAGCCATAAAAAAGGAAAATATTTTAAAATAAGGTGCCCAACAAGTAATTTGGAAATGTTTGTTGCATGAGAAAGAGAACATTTCAAGTCACAAAAGGACAACCTAATTTCTCTCCCCACTCCTACACTTGTCTTCATTGTTAAAACATATCATAGTTGAATATTCTAGTAAAACATAAGGAAACATATATTATTAATATATGAAAGAGAGGGTTGGTTAAATTTATTCAATTTTTTTATTATAAGAACGATTTTGAAAGTTTAATCAGTAACATTTTGAAAATGGAGTTTTCTCCTCTTCTTGCATTTCTCTGTTTCTCCTATCTATTTTTTTATTTCTCTCCCATATGACTCATTTACCTACTTTAAAATTATAAACTTCTTAATTATGATGATTTTTATGTTGTCTAACACAATGATTATGTAATTCTCTTCTTAATATGGAAGGGGTTGAAAACAACATATTTAATATAAAAAAACAAATGTTACAAAGATTTTAAATACTAAATAAATGTCTTTGTAAATGACCATGCTACAAGTTAGTATACAAATCCTTTTTTTAATTGCAAAGCCAGTGATACAAAGACAAAACTTATTTAAAATCTTATTTTATTTTTAGATCGATTATCTTTTTCCTCCCGAAGGGACTGGTAGCCGAATTAGTTGCCCAGACTTTTGAGAAAGCATTTTTGTAAATATTTTTTCCGGATCATTTTGATTTTTCATGAATGTACAAAGAATGAGTAAACAAAGATATATATGAAATTTTCTTGTAAGATGATATTTTTTCAAATATGAAATATTAAACTTATAGATGTTGAAATATTATGGAAACATCACATTTATCATCAAACTTAATTAGCTCTCTCCGCTCCATTCAAAACTAAAATTAAACATGCAACCGCCCATTCAAATCCAAGAACTTATTACTTTAATTTTTCTAACATTTATATCCTCTAACTATATTATTTTATAAAATAATTTTAACTAATTGATCAACGTTTTCTCATTTCAAAAATAAGGCATTAGCTATAAAGCATAATTACCAAATCTTTCTTTGAAGTATTAGGATAAATTTTCCAAAAAATATCTTTAAAATTAATAAAAATAAACCACTCAAATAAAATGTCATGTCAGTAAAGAGGAAATGTTTGTAGGGGTACAAAATCAAAATTTGTCAAGACACAAAATGCCAAATTTATTTCTTTCCCAACTAATAGGTTTGGACTTTGTTATGAAAATATATAAAAGTTCAATGCACAAGGAAATTATTATGCAACACATAAATAATATAAGAAAGATATATTTGGATTTAATTACGATAAATTTATCTATTACAATAATTTAAAAAAAAATCTAATTAGGACCGCTGATATTCAAAGTGGAGTTCTTCTCATATTTCCCTTATTTTAAGTTTATCTTAGATGTCTCCCATCCAAATACTTTACTACCCATAACCTTTATAATTATAATGGTTTTTTTATTGTTCAATATAATTATAATTATTCTTCATACATCACACTCATTATCAAACATAATTACATATCTTTAATCAATCTTCTAAAAATATGATTGTATATGCATCCTTCATTCAAATCCAATAATCTCCTACTCCAATTCCCCTCTCATATCTTTCCTCTACTTAAAATATTTTAATATAACATTTTTAGCTAATTGATCTACATTTCTTTGTATTAAAAATGCATCATCAATAGTGAAAAATAATTGCACCTCGTAACTCATATTTTATCCTTTACCAAATGTCAGTAATTATATTCCATTGAAACAACAATATCTAACATGGTTGTAGATATGTACTCGTTGGTTGAAAAATAGCTTCTGCCATATTGTAAAAAGAGAGAATCTATTGGACAAAAATTTCACGTTATTTATTTTCTAGACAATATCATTGTATTATATCATTTTAGAGTTCCACATCATTCTTGATTGGCCTAACATTTCTTTACTCATTTCTTTCAAGTTCTCATTGATTTTCTCTCACCACTCACGTTATCAAGTACATATTTTCTCATGAAACTACAACTTCCTATATCAATTAACAAAACATTCTTACGAACATGGCATCCTAAGTCTTACTACCTCTATTGTATATATTTTCAACACATAGAGCATCATCTTACATGAAACAGTTCCTAAGTCTCTTTCTCCCTCTAACACAAGGTTTTAAAATTCTCTCTTCCCCATAAAATATCATCACATTACTGACTATCCCCTCAACTAATGCATTTTTCTAATTCAAACAACACCACCTTATGCCAACACCGTTCTTGAATCTATGACATTTTATTTATATATCACTATTTCTTTTTATCACCAATGGGACGAGATGACCAAATAGATCGACACTAGGATCATCAATGAAGTTCCTGCATTGGATCCCTAGTGTAACATTCAACAATATACCACAATTATCACTCATCTCATGAATTAGAGAAATAAGGTGGTCACTCTCCTTTTGTTATCCTCTCTCTCCTTTCATCCTACCTCAAATATGAAAGACATTTCCAAATTTCAATCACTCTACCCCTTTGATTGTGTCCACTAGTAGATGAACTTTGTATTTCTTCAATAGCAAACAATATATCTGATTTACGTTGATGCCATGAAGTTTCCTTGAGTGTATCTCCTCAACTACCATGATGATTTATCTTTTTTTTCTTGTGTGCACAAAAATTGCAACTCAAAGACCATTTAGAATCGATATCTTCAAACATTTAGATATGATTTTTTATTCTTTATGTGTTGAAAGAATGTTAAATATGGGATTAAGAGAGAAAGATTTCTCCCCCCTCTCCCATAACCCGTCGCGGAGGTCGGACGCCCGGGAGGGTGATAAATCAAGAGATGTGTGGTTTTGAACATGGGTCCCTTCAATGGGGAAAGAATGTTAAACATAGACTTTCATATGGTGTGTATATCTTTGTAGTATCTATTTATAAGATTACAATAAAAATGCAATCCATGTTTTTAGGAAAGACGACCTCTCCATTCTACATTTTTTATTTCAAAATTTCAAACATTAATAGAAAAACATTACAACTAAGTCAAGTACGCTATTCTTTTATTTTTATAGAAATACTAACAAGTATCAAATATTATTATGTTACTTTTACTTATCTAAACAATATTTATCTAATCATATTATTTTATTTTAAATTTATACTTTCTTACCATTTCTTATTAGTTTTCTCTCAGCATTCATATGTTAACCACTACATTTCTTTTCCTGTTTGGTTTCCTTTATGATTAAAGTGTAACAGCAAATTTTAAAATGATGTCTCAACTCTCTCATCCCACTAATACATTTTATTTAAATATAAAAATCATAATCCTTAATAAAATATTTCTAAAATATCTCTCCCCCACCAACACAAGGTTTGAAGTGTCTCTTCTATAGAGTATAACATCATTCTACATATTATCAACACTCTCCCTCTGAAACTAGTGCATGTTATTTTCAATTTAAGCAACATAATCACACATATGCGTACTATCTCAAACCCCAGTGATCTATAAATTTTGCATCTCTCCTCCCTTGACTTCACACACCATAAGTACATTGCATTATTTTTTATCTATAAAACTATACTCTGAATTGATTGCATGTATTTCCTACTGCCTTTGTCCCCAAATATTATTTTGATTTTGGTTTTGTATTATTTACAAACAATAAGTTCTTCTAAAAGAATATGGATGATGTATATCCTCAACCTTTTTATATATCCTTTTTTAAATTCCATGTATGGGACAGAACAACTATAAATATGTAAAATATGTATACATACATAAGTATATATATACATATACATTTACATACATATATATTTATATATACAAATACATAGAGACAAACACATATTGTATAAATATATATATACAATATATTTTTGTGTGTTTACATATATATATATATATATTCATGTATCACTATAGTTTGGAAATTAGTATTTTTTAAATTATAAAAAGCACTAACATGTTGTTTGTATGAATGTTTCTGGACTCAACCTCTCTAATTTTTATTTTAAGGTTCTACAAAAACATAATCATTATAATATATATTATTTGATTTTTTTAAATTAAGAAAAATATGAAGTAATTAATATCATATCTTGGGTTTGAGAAACATATAAGAAAGTATACATATATATGTATATATGTATGTTTATGAGACTCTACCTTCACTCTAGGTTTTAAGAACTAGTGAAAAAGTGATTAGGGCATGCCACTATGATGGGAAAATGGTGGCCAACAATGGATTGGCCGATGTCTACGAGAAATGATGAGGAGGGGCAAGAACCATGGAATGTGAGAAGAATTAGTGACTCTAGAGATAAAGCATAGAAGGAGGTTGAGAAAAGGGGATCATTGTGGAATTCATGTGGTTGTCATAATAAGAGAGGAAGATGAAGAGGCAACTATAGTAGATGCTCACGGTGGTGATGGTAGAGGTCGTTCAAACACCATGATACCATCTTTAATTGTGGGGTGAATCACAATAAAGACCATGGAATTTTTAAGAAGACTGTGAGAACAACATACAAGACATTGACAATGCTAGAGAAGTAGCTCAAGCTCCAATCCTACCATTGTAAGTTCACTTGAAGGGGGTAGTTGATCAGTCACAATTTCTCTTCCAAAAAGAAGGGGATTTACAGTAACCAGAATTTTGATTTTTATAACTCAACACATAGGCCTTCGCACAAATATTAACGGGGTCCGATGTAGTAGACTATGGTGAAACATAGGTATAAGGGAGGTAGTTGTTAAGATGCTTAGTTGCTTGACTTATATACACCAATCAAAGCATAAGAAAAAGTCTTTGTCCCCTTTAGAATGATGATTCTCCAAGAAACATCCAACAAATAAGTAAAGTAAAATGAAAGATAAAATAAAGGGCAAGAATGATAAAGGATAAGAAAATAAATATGGAAGGAAACTTAAATTGGGTTTCACCATATAATATCACTCAACAACAAAAAATACTAAAACTCATTCTATATCCTTAGAAATTTTACAAGCAATAATCATTAGTATTAATTCCTCCTCTATTGTTCTTAGGACAGAGCTAGATCATAAGGTTACCTTTCTCTTGAGATGGCAAACAAACAATCACCAAGAAAACATATGATCACCACTAGGTAACTCTTCAAAGAGAATAACATCCATCCCTCACTTGGTATTAGATACATGGGTGAAGGATTGTTACCAGCAGTGGATTTTGTTGATCCAGTAACAGATGGGTGGGTGAGATGGATACCTAGGTCATAGTATCTGGTATACTCACCCGCACCATAAGCATTTGTAGTAGAGTCCTCAGTACTTAGTGGTCCATAGAGTCGCATTGTCAGGTTGTGTGCCCTTTCGGGGATAATGACCCGCCCCTTGAGAATTATCTGTAAGATAGGGTGCGTCATTCCAACATTCTCATTCATTCACGTAACTCCATAAGTATTACATATGTGTTAACACTACTCTCTCGAGGTATTAATAATTAAACAACACAAGATGGTAGCTAATCATGAAAGTAAAGCATTAAGAACATGTATATATAGATGAACATTTCTAAGAGTATATATATTCTTTGGATAAGGTTATTTACATGTTGGGAGTGACTTAGTGGCTACTTCCCACCCAATGTAAATGACTAGCCCCTCATGGTGGTGAGTGACAGGGCAAAATTACATGTATGGCAAGACATGGGGATGGAGATGAAAGAAGGAGAACAAATCACCGAAGAAGTTTAAAGATACACCAAAAGTAACCAAAAATGAGTCAAGATCGATGGAGACCTCCGCCTCTCTAAACTTGGTGATGGCATTGAAGATGGTTGGGTTCTCTATCTTCCATCTCTCAAAGAAAAAATCAGGTGTTGGTTGAAGGCGATGGAGGAACTCTGACCTTTGGACTCTCATCCTCCTAATGCAAAGAAGCGATGGAAATAGCAAAGATCAATGCACTAAAAGCACATGAGCATAACTTTATATTCAATTTCTAACCACGTGATGTGAAGCAATTGACCCTTCTTCGATAGAAGGTGGTTTGCTATTTATAGTCCACGGTGCCGGACATAGGGTGTATAAAATTTGGTGTGTTGTCATTCATAGATTCTTCTCAATCATGAAACGATTTTCATAGTACCAAATGTGCCTGCATGTGATGAATTCAAACAACACTATCATGCTATGTCTACTTCTTATGACCCCTTCAAATATGGTATCCAAGTCAATGAGGCCCATCCTATTAAGCCATTTAGGGATGTATAGGGTACTTTCTAGTGATTGATTAGTTTGAAATTTTGGTTGTGTGGGCATGTTAAGGCGTCACCTCAAGTAAGCAGGGTTGAATGATGCATGCATACATAGATGTAATTGTAAGATTTGAATCTAGACTTGTTAGATACTTGATTTGATTATAAAGAAGAAAATAAGATAAATACGACGCAAGATGCAATGAGGAGATTTGAAGTTAAAATGGATAGGAGTGGGTGTGAGTTGGATATAAACCACTTACTCTCAACAAAGTAAAAGTTTACTCATCCTTAATACAACAAAAAATCTAAGATGGAGTGGAAAAATATTTTGGTTGGACCACAACATATGGTTTCTATCCGTTCGGCAAAATATCAACCATCTATATTTAGAAAGGAAATTTCATAACTTGAAATTGTATCTAGAGATGCATTAATGGAACTCATAGAATAAAATGACACATAAAAAAAATTGGATGTAAGTTTTGTTAGATGATGACCCAAGTGTGGAGGGACATGAAATTTTAATGACATTAAATGAACATACACTAAATACACATGTCATAGGGCACATTTTGTGTCTCTGCAAAGTCCTTTCTTCCGTTACCCAATTAAATTGGGGATTATTTGATTGGAATCTATTCAAGATGATGTTAGGATTCCCTTTTAGTTTTTTGCAATGCGCCTACAGCGTCATGTAGTCTTGGTTATTCTTTTTTGTATAAACACTAAAATTTTGACATTTTTAAATGAACAAATGTCTTTTTAGAAAATGTCACACATTTCAACAAAATATTTATAAGGACCTTTGCACTTCATCTTTATCTATAAACATAACCATTTTGATCACAAAGATTTAAGTACCTATACTTTGGAATGAAAATTTTCATAATAGTATAAGTGTTTAACTATTTTTCCTCTCCTTTTTTCAAAATATCAATTTATATTTTCTTAGGTATGTAAGAACTTTTTCCATTATAAAGTCCTCATGTCCAAAAGATTTATTTTAATTGTTCATTTTTCTTTCTCTTCCTATCTTCTTCGATTGGAAGACACGTATGTACAATTGGAAGATTTGCAAAGATTTGAGGATGTTTGATCCACATCAATCATTCTAAACAACAATAGCAGTAACCATGGTTGTACATAAGTATTATGTTCCAACAATATGAAAGTGTAATTGTTATATTTTTTCTAGATTGAATTCAAACGACCCAGCAATTTTATTTTTACATCAAGTGGCAACCAACTACTGACATACCACATCATAATTAGATTGAGAAATTTTGGGTTGCTCACAAAAATAGAATCCTTTTTCTTTTTTTCATTACCTCATTGTCTTGGACTCTTTCTTGAGGAGAAAATGGACCTGGTAGTTTTATGTCTAAAAAGAGTTCTCTAGATTATGAAAAACACACACATTGAATATTTTCATATTTGTATAAACACCATTCAGTGAAGCCATAAAAGAATCCATTGTGTTGATATTAAAATAGTTTAATACAGGTAATGAAACATGATCATTGATGGAGGGCATCTTGTTCACATGATAATAGGCATCAAGATATTTTGTCATACGTGGATGGGTCTACACCACATTGTAATCATCTTTATTCTTTTTCATGCAAAGTAGTACAATTTTTGACAATTTTTAAATTCACAAAGGACATTTTTCAAAAGTCACACATTTCATTAAAATTATTTATAAGATTTTCCTACCTCCATATTAATCACTATAAATTATCCTTGTTATCACAACAATTTAAGAATGTATACTTTGGAATGAAAAATTTCATCATATAACCAGGGTTTAACTATTTTGCTCTCCTTTCTTCAAAATTTTATTTTGTATTTCTTTAGGTATGTAAGACCATTTTTCTTTCTTAAATGATCCTTTTCAGAATATTATTTTTAATTATTCATTTGGTCTTCTCTTCCTACTTACTAATCCATTTTGATCTAGCCTCAACTGCAGAACATGTGTGTATAATGGGACTAACTATAGAGATTGAGGACATTTGATCCACATAGACCACTATAAATAATGATAGGAACAACCAATATTGTCTGTAATATCATGATCCACAAATATTAAAATTTCATTGTTTTATTTTTCTTATATTGAATTCAAAATGATCTTGCAATTTTATTTTTTAATAAAGAAACAACAAGGTGTTGACCCTTACCTATCACACTAAGATCGCAATATCTCATTTTAAACCTGTTAACTTTTTGTGTAATATTTTATTTATTTTTGAGCTTCCACGTCATTATATAAACATCAATTTGTTTCATTTATTTCTTATAATCTAGAACCCTTTTTATTTCTTCATTATCTCATTTTCTTAGCCTCAAGTTTGTGATAAAAATCGACCTAGTAGTTCTATGTGTGAGATGAGTTATCTAGATTATGACAAGCGCACACATTGAATTTTTTCATCTTTAAACCATAAACTCTTCATTTAATTTTTATAAATAAACACCAATATGTGCATCCATACAAGCATCCACTATGTTGATGTTAGAACGGTTTAAGGCAGTTAATGAAAAATGATCTTGGATGGAGGACATCTTGTTCACCTGATAATATAAACCAAGATAATTTGACATACTTTGGCGTGTAGCACTTGACTACAAGGATACACTTACTATTATGTTTGACTATTTGGTTACAAATTCTAATGGAAGAACAATCCTTAAAAAGAAAGATGTTAGTACTGAAGCATGATTCTCCACAATCAACTCTATTTTGTTCTTGGATGATACCATAAAACCTATCATTTAAGACTATAATAGCTGAATCACGATTTTGATTCTCATCTACCAAGAATATACACAATCCAGGATCAACACCTTGTAGGTCTCATATCGTTTTGTAGACAATGTGAGACATGTAGTTTCTATATATTTTGACTTCTATTTTGGTGCTTGTCCATGTAACTTAAATACAACACTGAAATATCTGTCAACTAACTTTTTGAAATTTCATATAAATAATATTTGTGTTCTTTAAATAGCTATTTACCTACAACTTAACCTCCATGAGAATTTTAATAATAACTAAATTAAAACAATTAGGGATTTGTGGGTGTTGTTTTCCTCGTTAGCAATAAACATATAAGATTTTAGGATATAAATTTCTTGTCTTTTTATATTGGTTCTATGTATTTCATTAATCTTCCAAACACTCTAAAATATTTCATTAATCTTCCAACACCAAAATATCTGTCAACCTTTGAATGAAAATTAGAACAATTTTTTCTAGTACTAAAATTATGCAAGAACATGTGATATATTGATACTCAAATTGAGAAAGGCCAATAATATGTTGAACAATGTGGACATGAGCCCATGTAGTTTCTCCTTTATTCAACCTGATGAGAAATAGAGACTTAGATAGTTATTACATAATTATACCATATAGTTAGTATGTAACATATAGACAAACATGCCAAACATGAAAAGTTAAAAGCTTATTGTAAGCAATGGAATGACCACTCGCACATGAGCATGCTAACATCTATATTTTTGGACACCTAATCTAGACACTTTCTTAGACATTGACGTTCCCTCAACGCATATACATTGATCTATAAGTTTCTGATAGACAACACAAAGTTGTTTACTATTCTCAAGGTTTCTAGTCCTATCAAAATTTTTGCAATTCTTCAAGGCGGGAACAGATTCTCGATAGAAGGTGGTTTTCTAGTGGTGGATCTTTCCTTCTTTGCCTATAGTTGGTTGTGCCTTGGCAAATATGAATAAGATAAACACGAAGAAACTAGTTTTGTTATATTGATCTACTGCCTTTTCTAGACTTCATGTGATCCTTTTTATAGTTGCTAATGTAGGAAGAAGGATTTTGTTGTTACTCTCCTATTCACAAATACTCTCTTATTCACCAAGTTTTTTAGAATTTTTAAGATATTCCTTTGATGACTTAACCATTAAAAAAGGAAAATATTTTAAAATAAGGTGCCCAACAAGTAATTAGGAAATGTTTGTTGGATGAGAAACAGAAAACTTTTCAACTCACAAAAGGCCGACTTAATTTCTTTCCCCACTCCTACGTTTGTCTTCGTCGTTAAAATATATCATAGTTTAATATTCTAGTAAAACAAAAGGAAACATATATAATCAATATGTGAAAGAGAGTTGGTTAAATTTATTGAATTTTTCCATTATAACAATGATTTTAAAAGTATGAACAATAACAGTTTGAAAATGAAGTTTTTTCCTCTTCTCGCATTTCTCCGTTTCTCCTATCTATTTTTTATTTCTCTCCAATATCACTCAATTACCTACTTTAAAATCAATAACCTTCTTAATTATGCTGGTTTTTTATATTGTCCAACACAATGATTATGTAATTCTCTACTTGAAATGGAAGGGGATGGCCAAAACATAATTAACGAAAAAAATAAAACAAACCTTACAATGATTTTAAATACTAAACAAACATCTTTGTAAAGGCCCGAGCTACAAGTTAGTTTTCCAATCCTTTTTAAATTGCAAAGCCAATGATACAAATACAAAATTTATTTAAAATCTTATTTGATTTTTAGATCTTTTCCTTCCCGAAGGGACTGGTAGCCTAATTAGTTGCCCACTCTTTTGAGAAAGCATTTTTGTAAATGTTTTTTCTAGATCATTTTGATTTTTCTTGAATGTACAAAGAATGAGTAAATAAAGATAGATATGAAGTTTTCTTGTAAGATGATATTTTCTCAAATATGAAATATTACACTTACAGATGTAGAAATATTATGGAAACATCATATTTATTATCAAACTTGATTAGCTCTCTCCGCCCCATATTCTCAAAACTAAAATTAAACATGCAACCATCCAATCAAATCCAATAACTTCTTACTCTAATTTGTCTAACATTTCTTTCCTCTAACTATAATATTTTATAAAATAATTTTGACTAATTTATCAACGTTCCCTCATTTCAACAATAAGATATTAGCTATAAAACATAATTACCAAATATTTCTTTGAATTATTATGATAAATTTCCAAAAAATATCTTTAAAATATATAAAACTAAGCCACTCAAATACAATGTCATGTCAGTAAAAAGGAAATGTTTGCAGGGGAAAAATCAAAATTTGTGATGACACAAAATGCCAAATTAATTTCTTTCCCAACTGATAGGTTTGGACTTTGTCATTAAAATATATAAAAGTTTAACGCACAAGGAAAATATAAAGAAACATATAAATAATATAGGAAATATAGATTTGTATTTTTTTCTGATAATTTTGTTTATAACAATAATTTTTTAGATTTTTTCTAATCAGGACCGCTAATATTCAAAGTGGAGTTCTTCTCATATTTCCCTTATTTTATGTTTCTCTTAGATATATCCCATCCAAATACTTTACTACCCATAACCTTTATAATTATAATGGTTTTTGTATTGTTCAATATAATTATATTTATTCTTAATACATCACACTCATTATCAAACATAATTACATATCTTAAATCAATCTTCTAAAAAATATGATTGTACATGCATCCTTCATTCAAATCCAAGAATCTCCTACTCTTATTCCCCTCTAATATATTTCCTCTACCTAAAATCTTTTAATCTAATAGTTTTGGCTAATTTATATACATTTATTTATATTAAAAATGCAACATCAATCGTGAAAAATAATTACACTTCTCAACTCATACTTTATCCTTTACAAAATGTCAGTAATTATATTGCACTGAATCAGTCGTATGTAACATGGTTATAGATA
The DNA here is from genome assembly GCA_963693085.1 of Alisma plantago-aquatica. Lineage (NCBI taxonomy): Eukaryota > Viridiplantae > Streptophyta > Magnoliopsida > Alismatales > Alismataceae > Alisma > Alisma plantago-aquatica. Next base: position 962,750,821 of record OY856411.1, on the reverse strand, counting down.
TATATTCATTTTTTGAAAAATAGCTTCTACCATGTTGTAAAAAGAGAGAATCTATTGGACAAAAATTTGAGGTTGTTTATTTTCTAGACAATATCATTATATTATATCATTTTGGAGTTCTACACCATTATTGATTGGCCTAACATTTCTTTACTCAATTCTTTCAAGTTCTCATTGATTTTCTCTCGCCACTCACGTTCTCAAATATATTTTTTCTCATGAAAGTACAACTTCCTATATCAATTAACAAGACATTCTTATGAACTTGGTATCCTAAGTCTTACTCCCTCTATTGTATAACTTTTCAACACATAGAGCATCATCTTACATGAAACAGTTCCTAAGTCTCTCTCTCCCTCTAATACAAGATTTTAAAATTCTCTCTCCCCCATAAAATATCATTACCATACTGACTGTCCCCTCAACTAATGCATTTTTCTAATTCAAACAACACCATCTTATGTCAACATTGTTCTTGAATTTATGACATTCTATTTTTATATCACTATTTCTTTTCATCACCATTGGGATGGGATGACCAAATAGATCAACACTCATATCATCAATGAAGTGACTGCATAGGATCCCTTGTGAAACATTCAACAATGTATCACAATTGTCACTCATTTCATGATTTGGAGAAATAAGGGGGTCACTCTCCTTTGGTTTTCCTCTCTCTCCTTTCATCCTACCACAAATATGAAAGACATTTCCAAATTTCAATGACTCTTCCTGTTTGATAGTGTCCAATAGTAGATGAAGTTTCCTTGAGTGTATCTCCTCAACTACCATGATTATTTATCTTTTTTTTTCCTTGTGCACACAAAAATTGCAACTTAAAGACCATGTAGAATCTATATCTTCAAACATTTATATATGATTCTTTATTCTTTATGTGTTGAAAAAATGTTATAGATATAATATGGTGTGTAAATATTTTTAGTATCTATTTATAATATTACAATATAAAAATGTTATCCAAGTTTTTAGGAAATACGACCTCTCCATTCTATATTTTTTATTTCAAAATTTGAAACATACATAGAAAAACATTACAATTAAGTCAAGCACACTATTCTTTTATTTTTGTACAGATACTAACAAATATATAATATTATTAAGTTATTTTTTCTTATCTAGCTAATACTTCTCAAATCATATTATTTCATTTAAAATTTATACTTACTTACCATATATTAGTAGTTTTCTCTCAGCATCCATATGCTAACCACTACATTTCTTTCCCTGTTTGGCTTCCTTTATGATTAAAGTGTAACATCAAATTTGAATATGATGTCTCAAATCGCGGTTATTCTTTTTAATGTAAGACAGTAAAATTTTGACATTTTTTAATTAACAAAGGTCTTTTTAGAAAATATCATACATTTCAACAAAATATTTATAAGGATCTTTTACCTTCATCTTTATCTCTAAAAACAACCCTTTTGATCACCAGGATTTAAGTACCTATACTTTGGAATGAAAATTTTCATAATAGTATCAACATTTAACTATTTTTCCCATCCTTTCTTTAAAATGTCAATTTATATTTTCTTAGGTATGTAAGAATATTTTTCATTATAAATTCTCCTTTCTGAAAGGTTTATTTTAATTGTTAATTTTTTTTTCTCGTCCTATCTTCCCCTATTGGAAGACATGTATATACAACGGGAACATTTGTAGAGATTTGAGGATGTTTGATCCAGATTGATCATTGTAAACAACGATGTTAGTAACCATGGTTGTCCATAAGCATTATGATCCAACAGTATGAAAGTGTAATTATTTTATTTTCTTAGATTGAATTCAAATGACCTAGCAATTTTATTTTTAGATCAAGTTGCAACCAACCGTTGACCTTCCTCATTGTAAATAGATTGCAAATATTGGATTGCTCATTGATAAACATGTTGTTTTTGGTTGAATATTTGTTTATATTATTTTGAGTTTACACGTAAGGTACATTGATTTTTTTCCTTTATTTATCACAAAAATAAAATCCTTTTTCTTTTTTCATTACCTCATATTCTTGGACTAGTCTTGGACTCTTGCTTGAGGAGAAAATGGACCTGGTAGTTTTATGTCTGAGAAGAGTTCTCTTGAGTATTAAAAACACACACATTGAATTTTTTCATATTTGTACCAAAAAGCATTTAGATAATTTTTATTGACAAACACAATTTAGTGAAGCCATAAAAGAATCCATTGCATTGATATTAAAATGGTTTATGATAGGGCATATCTTACATGAAATAGTTCTTATATATGTATGTCTCTCCCACTAACACAAGGTTTTAAAATTCTCTCTTCCCCATAAAATATCATCACCTTACTGACTAACCCATCAACTAATGCATTTTTCTACTTCAAACAACAACACCTTATGTCAACACCATTCTTGAATCTATGACATTCTATTTTGACATAACTATTTCTTTTTATCACCATTGGGATGAGATAAAAAAATAGATCGACACTAGGATCATCAATGAAGTGACTGCATTGGATCCCTAGTGTAACATTCAACAATATACCAAAATTGTCACTCATCTCGTGATTTTGAGCAACACGAAGGTCACTCTCCTTTTGTTATCCTCTATCTCCTTTGATTGTGTCCACTAGTAGATGATTTTTGTATTTCTTAAATAGCAAGCAATAATATCTGATTTACCTTGATTCCATGAAGTTTCCTAGAGTGTATCTCCTCAACTATCATGATTATTTATCTTTTTTCCTTGTGCACACAAAAATTGCAACTCTAAGACCATGTAGAATCTATATCTTCAAACATTTATGTATGATTTTTTTATTTGTTATGCATTGAAAAAATGCTAAAGATATACCTTCATATGGTGTGTAAATATTTGTGGTATCCATTTATAATATTAAAATATAAAAATATAATCCAAGGTTTTGGGACTTACGACCTCTCCATTCTATTTTATTATTTCAAAATTTCAAACATAAAAAGAAAAACATTACAACTAAGTCAAGTATACTATTCTCTTATTTTTGTAGAAATACTAACAAATATCAAATATTATTAAGCTATTTTTACATATCTAGACAATACTTATCTAATCATGTTATTTCATTTAGTATTTATACTTTCCTACCATTTCATATTAATTTTCTCTCAGCATTCATATGTTAACAACTACATTTTTTCCTATTTGGCTTCCTTTATGATTAAAGTATAACATCATCTTACATATTATCAACTCTCTCTCCAAAACTAGTGCTTGTTATTTTCATTTTAAACAACATAATCTCACATATGTGTACTATCTAAAATTCCAGTGATCTATCAATTTTGCATCTCTCGACCCTCGACTTCACACACCATAAGTACATTGCAATATTATTTATCTATAAAACTATACTCTAAATTGGTTGCATGTCTTTTCTAAAGTCTTAGTCCCTGACTATTATGTTGATTTTGGTTCTCTATTATTTACAAATTAACAATAAGTTTTGTTCAAAGAATATGGACAATTCATATCCTCAACCTTTTTATATATCCTTTTTTAAATTCCATGTATCGGAAAAAATAACTATATACATATATAAAATATGTATATATATAAGTTATCATTTACACATAGATTTACATACATATATATGTATATATACAAATATATACAGACACACACATATTGTAAAAATATATATACAATATATTTTTTTGTGTATTTACATATATATGTGATTAAGAGAGAAAGATTCCCCCCACACCTGTGGCAGAGATTGAATGCCAAGGAGGGGGGTAAATCAAGGCAGTAATTGTGATACGAACTCGAGTCTATTTGCTAGGGGACACCGTGCTTGACAACTTGAGACACTCCTTGTAGGCTTGTGTTTACATATATATATTATTATATCACTATAATTTGAAAATTAGTATTTTTTAAATTATAAAAAAACACTCACGTGTTGTTTGTAAGAATGTTTTAGGACTTCGGCTCTCTAATTTTTATTTTAAAGTTCTACATAAAACTATAATCATATAACATATATCCTTTCATTTTTTAATTTAAGAAAAAGTATAAAGTAATTATTATCATATCTAAGGTTTCAAGAACATATAAGGAAGTATACATACACACACACACACACAAGCACAAACACACACACACACACACACACACACACACACATATATATATATATATATATATATATATATATATATATATATATATATATATATATTGATGAGACTCTACCTTCTCTCTATGTTTTGAGAGATAGTGAGATAGTGATTTGGGGCTTGCCACTCTGATGGCACAATGACGACCAACAAGGGGTTGGTTGGTGTCTACGAGCCTAGGTTTTGAGAGCTAGTGAGACAGTGATTTGGGGCTTGTCACTGCGATGACACAATGACGACCAACAAGGGGTTGGTTGGTGTATACGAGCAATGATGAGGAGGGACAAGAACCATGGAATGTGAGAATAATTAGTGACTCTAGAGATAAATCATAGAAAGGAGGTTGAGAAAAGGGGGATCATCACGGATTTCATGTGGTGGTCATAATAATAGAGGGAGACGAAGAGGAAAAGTATAGTTGATGCTCACAGTGGTGATGGTAGAGATAGTTCAAACATAATGGTACCATCTTTGATTGTGCGGTGAATCACAATAAAGACCATGGAATTTTCATGAAGACTGACTAACAACGTACAAGACATTGACAATGTAAGAGAAGTAGCTCAAGCTCCAAGCCTACCATTGTAAGTTCACCTAAAGGGGGTAATTGATCAGTCCAAATTTATCTTCCAAAAAGGAGGGGATTTAGAGTAACTAGACTTTTATTTTTGTAACCTAACACTTGGGCCCCCACATAGATATTAACAAAGTTTGATGTACTTGATTATTGTCGAACATAAGGACAAGGGTAGTAGTTGTTAAGATGTTTGGTTACTTGACTTATCTACACCAATCAAAGCATAAGACAAGGTGTGTGTCTCCTATGGAATGTTGATTCTGCAAGAAACATGCAACAAATAAATAAAGTAAAATAAAAGATAAAATAAAGAGCTATAATGATAAAGGATAAGAAAATAAATATGGAAGTAAACTTAAATTGGGTTTCACCATATAAAATCTCTCACCAGCAAGAAATACTCAAACTCATTCTATATCCTTAGTAATTTTACTAGCAATAATCATGAGTATCAACTTCCTCCTCTCTTGTTCTTTAGATACATCTAGATCATAAGGTTACCTCTCTCTTGAGATTAATTACAAACAATCACCAGGAAAACATATGATTATTAGATTAAGAATTCTAACATTCTCATACATTCATGTAACTCCATAAGTCTTACATATAGGTTAGCACTACTCCCTTGAGGTATTAACAATCAAACAACACGAGATGGTAGCTAATCATATAAGTGAGGCTTTAAGAACAATAATATTTAGATAAACATTGCTAAGAGCATATATTCAATGGATAAGGGTATTTACATGTTGGGAGTGCCTTAGTGGCTGCTACCCACCCAAGGAAAATGACTAACCATGCATCGGAATAGTGTATTTGATAGACTGGTAAATATAACAATGAAGGTGGCCCAAGAAGGGACACCCATACAAGGAGGCCTCCAGGTGTGAGAAGCATCGGGCCAGAAGGCTAATGAGGAGCCTCAAGATATATCACATGTGTGTGGAGGACACGTCGCATGCCCGAATGGCCAAGGTGTGGGGTGCATCCTGACACCCCTCAATAACTACAAAAAGGGTATGTGTGCGTGGGGGGTGACTCTTCAAAAAACCCCTAGAAGCCCATGGTCTCTATACAAGTTATCTAAAGACTAAAGGAAATCCCCCACATCCTACAGATGTGGGCAGGGATAGTGGAGCTCCACCCACGTGTCTCGGAAAGGCAACGCGTGGCCTTGACAATCAGGTCCCGACACTCTACAGAGGTGAGGACTTGTTGGTTTTGTCACCTTTTGTTTCTCATTGTAACGGGTGACATTGTAAAATTACAAGTACAATGAGACATGGGGATGAAGATGGAAGGAGAATAGTTGAAAGAAGAAGATTTAAGATACACAAATAGTAACTCAAAATGACTCAAGGTCGATGGAGACCTCCGCCTCTCTACACATTGCAATGTCATTGAAAATGGTTGGGTCTGTTATCTTCCATCTCTTGAAGAAAAAATTACGTGTTTCTCAAAGGTGATGGAGGAACTCTGACCTTTGGTCTCTCATCCTCCTAATGCAAAGAAGGAAAAGATCAATGAATTAGAAGCACTTGAGCATAACTTCATATTCAATTTCTAACCACCTAATGTGAAGCACTCTACCCTTCCTCGATAGAAGGGGGACTGTTATTTATAGCCCACAATGCAAGAATTTGGGTGTACGGAATTTGGTGTGTTGTCGTTTGTAGATTCTTATCAATCATATGTTGATTTAAATAGTACCAAGTGTACCTACATGTGATGATTTCAAACAACATGATCATGCTCTCTCTACCTCTTATGACCCCTTCAAATATTGCATCCAAGTCAACGAGGCCCATCCCATCGATCCATATAAGGCTATATAGGGTACTTTCTAGCCATTTATTAGTTTTAAAATTTGGTTGGGTGGGCATGTTAAGGCGTCACCTCAAGTAAGAAGGGTTGAATGATGTACATATACATATATGTAATCATAATATTTGTATCTAGACTATCTAGATACATGATTTCATTATCTAGAAAAAGAAAAAATATTATAAAAATTAGATAAATATGATGCGAGATGCAATGAGGAGATCATAAGATACATAGGATATGAATGGATGTGATTTGAATACATACCACTTAGCCTCGACAAAGTAAAAGTTTACTCATCGCTAAGAAAACAAAAAATCTAAGATGGAGTGGAAACACATTTTGGTCAGACCACAAGATGTGGTTTCTTCTAAAAAGAATGATTGTACATGCATCCTTCATTCAAATATATGAATCTCCTACTTCAATTCCCCTCTCATATCTTTCCTCTACCTAAAATCCTTTAATCTAACAATTTTGGCAAATTGATCTACATTTCTTTATATTAAAAATGCAACATCAATAGTGAAAAATAATTACACCTCTCACCTCAAACTTCATTCTTTACAAAATGTCAATAATAATATTCCATTGAATCAATTGTGTCTAACATGCTTATAGATATGTATTCATTGTTTGAAAAATACCTTCTTCCATATTATAAAAAGAGAGATTCTGCTGAAAAAAATTGTAGTTGTTTATTTTCTAGACAATATCATCATATTACATCATTTTGGAGTTCTACACCATTCTTGTTTGGCCTAACATTTCTTTACTCATTTCTTTCAAGTTCTCATTGATTTTCTCTCACCACTCACGTTCTCAAGTACATATTTTCTCATGAAATTACAACTTCCTATATCAATTAACAAGACATTCTTATGAACATTGTATCCTAAGTCTTACCCTCTCTATTGTATAAATTTTCAACACATAGAGCATCATCTTACATGAAACAGTTCCTAAGTCTCTCTCTCCCTCTAACATAAGGTTTTAAAATTCTCTCTTCCCCATAAAATATCATCACCTTACTGACTATCCCCTCAACTACTAAATTTTTCTAATTCAAACAACACCACCTTATGTCAACATGGTTCTTGAATCTATGACATTCTATTTTTATATCACTATTTCTTTTTATAATCATTGGGATGAGATGACCAAATAGATCGACACTACGATCATCAAAGAAGTGATTGCATTGGATCCCTAGTGTAACATTCAATAATATACCACAATTATCACACATCTCATGATTTGGAGAAACAAGGGGTCGCTCTCCTTTTGTTATCCTCTCTCTCCTTTCATCCTACCTCAAATTTGAAACACATTTCCAAACTTTTATCACTCTTCCCCATTGATTGTGTCCACGAGTAGATGATTTTTATATTTATTCAATAGAAAGCAATAATATATGATTTACCTTGATGTCATGAAGTTTCATTGAGTGTATGTCCTCAACTACCATGATGATTTATCTTTTTTTTCCTTGATTACACAAATATTGTAACTCAAAGACCATGTAGAATCTATATTTTCAAGCATTTATATATGATCTTTTATTCTTTCTGTGTAGAAAAAATGTTAAAGATATTCCTTCATTTGGTGTGTAAATATTTGTAGTATCTATTTATAATATTACAATATGAAAACGTAATCCAAGTTTTTAGGACATACGACCTCTCCATTCTATATTTTTTATTTCAAAATTTCAAACATACATAGAAAAACATTATAACTAAGTCAAGTAAACTATTCTTTTAATTTTATAGAAATACTAACAAATATCAAATATTATTAAGTTATTTTTACTTATCTAATCATATTATTTCATTTAAAATTTATACTTTCTAACCATTTCTTATTAGTTTTCTCTCAGCATTCATATGTTAAGCACTACATTTCTATTCATGTTTTGTTTCCTTTATGACTAAAGTGTAACATAAAATTTGAAAATGATGTCTCAACTCTCTCATCCCACTAATACATTTTATTCAAATATAAAAAGTTTAATCCTTAATAAAATAGTTCTAAAATCTCTCTCCTCAACCAACACAAGGTTTGAAGTGTCTCTTCTATAGAATATAACATCATCTTACATATTATCAACTCTCTCTATGAAATTAGTGCATGCTATTTTCAATTTAAACAACATAATCCCACATATGTGTACTATCTCAAACTCATGTGATCTATCAATTTTACATCTCTCCTTCCTCGACTTCACACACCATAAGTTTTTTTTTTAAAATAACTCGATATCATTAAAAATAGGCCATATGACATCTACAAGATAGAGATCTCTCATCAACGAACCAAGAAACAACTCCTTTTGTGGAAAGGCATAGCATAAGACTCAGATTGGGATGTGATAGGTAAAATTCTGCACCATCCACCTCTTATAGTGGTTGTCTAAAACAGCTATCTGGGATGGAATTCATCAATCTACATGAGCCTATGAGTACATCAGGAGAGGAGTTTGCATTGCCATCGATAGAAACCTGTGAGATACCACCCATAGAGATCACTATCTCATCCATGCTAGAGGCTGCCAGACAAAAAGAGAGCTTAACCCAAACCACAATAAGCAAAATAGACATCTTACTGCTAACAACATAAACCCAAAAAATGGCAAGAAAAGAACAACAATTGAGGCCAATCAAGAAGCTGCCTAAGCTCACAGAACGCTCACACATGCAATTACTCGAACAACTTGAGTGCATCACCCTGGATCTCTGAGAAGGAGGAAAAAAGCTCTGCTTGCACATACTCAGAGGAGAAAGGGCCTATGAGGATTGAAGGTGGGAGGTAGAAAGCACCGGGTAACCCCACCACCACTCTTGAGTAGCCCTGAGAGCAGGGGGTGAGAGCAACATCCCAAAGCACATAACTTGGTTTCTCTCCCTCTGCCGGTGCACCATGGAGCCACCCAACCTCGTCGTCCGTCCACAGGAGCACCCGATGCCATGACCTGCAACAAGACCAACATAGAATAAGAGAGGCTCGACCAGCAGCCCGCCGCCACCTAGAGCTTGCCACCACCCGTCGCCGTCCTCCCAGATCTGGGCCGCCTTCTGAAAGTGAGGCCACCGGGGGGCACCTTCTCATGAGTAGGAAACCCATGCGCCGCAGAGAAAGAAGAAACAACCATGCCATGGGAAGATGGCTCGCACCTAGATAACCTACGGACTTTTTGTTGGGTTTTAGGGGAGGCAGAGAAGGCAGCAGAAACAAAAAAAAATTCTCCCCCAAACCAAGAACAAGGAAACGCGTCAACGTCTATATAATAGGAAAGGATGGTTTGTGGAATTATACCTTGTCCCGAGGCTTGCTCGTCGATAATACCTCATGCCTTGTGCGGTCTTCACCTCCTATCTTGGACGGTGTCTGTGCAGCTCTTGGTCGTACCGGGACTGACGGGATTGAAGGTTGTCCTCCTAGCGGTAGAAACCTCCCGCCTCTGAAGTAGTCCACACGGACCACCTGGAACTCCAATCTCCTTGTCCCATAAGGAATTGGAAGGAGTCGCACCCTCCTATCAGTGTACTAGTCGCCAACACACTCTCCTGCTACCAGTTGCAACTGCAGTTGTCTTTCCCTTGTTGTGCCTCCCTTATCGGGTATCACTTGCTCGGGCTCTCTCTTGGTTACCAAAACCAAAGAGAACGACAACTTCACAGAGCAACTGGTTGTACTGGGTTGTACTTTGAGAAGCCCCCAATACCCCTATATATATAGGAGGGTCATGGGACAGGGTTCTCCATCCCGGGCAATGCGGGACTAAAAGCAGGAGTATAAGGGTTCAAGATTTTCCACAAAACAACCAACTCGCAACCTGAACCGATCGTTTCACAACTAAAACGGTCGGTTGGGTACCTGGACCGGCCGGTTGACATCTCAACCGATTGATTGGGACCCATGAACCGATCGGTTCACTTCTGAACCGGACGGTTCGTGGCCCTGGTCAGTTCCCGATTGACTTTTTCTCTTTTGTTTCTAATTGGTATCAAATACCAATCATTGTTCCAATCAAATTGGGCAAGTGAAACGCAAGGAAAATTCTCACCAATCTTACTTTCCCAAGTTGCTCGGTTGCACCAGTTGAATCGATCGTTTCAACACTTAAAGCAATCATCTCACCCTGATCATGAGTCGATCGACTCACTATCTGAGCCGACCGGTTCACCAAGCTGAGCTGATCGGTTCATCTCATGAGCCGATCAGTTGGGAGTGCAAATTGTGCAGAATCAGTCAATTGTGGTTTCAATCAATCTGATACTCTAATTAATCAGGCCAACACCTTGAACATTATGATACTCAGCTATCAATTGATTGAGTGTTTAATTGAACTACTAAACTCCTTTAGCAATCAATCTAAACATTGTTTGTGGACAAAACTCCTCTTCCAGGTTAAATCCTATGTGTGTGACCCTGCAGGTCCATTTCACGTTGGCAGTGAAAGTCCATAACACTTATGACTTCACAAGCAAAGATCGGTGCCTAGTCACACATTAGTGCTACCCAAGTGAAAGTAGAAAGTTGGAGAACAACTTTCAATCCTACAATCCGTGAATGGTGTTACAGCGAATGTATAATTCCTTTGTCACTGCTATCCCGAACGAACTCGAGGCATGGAACAGTCATCCTTTCAACGTTCATTCACTTTCTTGATCTCAGAGCAGATTGGAAGAGATATGTATGACATCAATATCACATACTCATTCACACATGTGTGTGCATGCCTATTTCAATCCTACTCATCAAGTGGCCTTGGATATCAAACTCCCTCAGGAGGGACAAATCCCATATCTATCACTCACCCCTCAAAAGCCCCATGTGTCAAAGCCACCCAATCATCACCTTTATAACAACCCATGTTTCAGGTTTACGTTTGATGATGTCAAAGTGTGCCCAACGACATGTGTTGAGTGTAGTGATTTCAGGTCAAAGAATCACACTCACCACCATCACTGTGAGTAATGACTGTGACTACTATGTCATGGTTCCATGTGTCAAACTCACGGTGGGTTTGTCTGGTACACTTGTTCTCTAACAAGTACCTATGTGTTTGGTATGATATCTCTATATCATGACTAATGAGATTCTGTCATCAACCAATACCACAATCTAGTCTTGTATGTCATTGTTGTCTATCTACCTTCCACAATGACATCTGACTAGGGACATAACAAGAATGTACAAACTCTTAGCATCTGTATGATCTCATCGTTCAGGTCCTGAACCTGAAGGCATACGTCATTGAGTACTATCATTCTCTAGACATTCAATCTGTTCTATCACTATCTCATATGACTGAACCAGAAAGAATTGGAAGCTTGCCTTTGATGTTTATCAAATCAATCTTAATGTATCCCACCAATCATCCCATGATTGGCTCTCAGGGCATACATACCAATAGACTCCCACTTGCACTGTGAACCAATCACCCTTGAATCATATTCATAGTGATCTTCAAACATGTCCCACATGTTATTGTGCTCTTATGCAAACATAGTGAGTTATGGCAACACCTTGCCAAAGTCAGTATTAATTGCATGTTTCTCATCTCTTCATTGTACGTCATACGTATGAGATGGAGTTGTCGTAATATGCGATCTAGTATTCCTGTGCTAACCTTAAGCCACATTGCATGATCAAGGATTCCATACTTGTCATCAATGAGCGCAATATCTATAAGTTCATCTCATGAACTTCCAGATCCATATAGTATCCACTGTTGTTCTCTAACACATAGATACTCGACATTTCCTTTTAAACGGCTTTATTGGAATGTTTCAAATTATCAACAAACTTTCACTTTATATATCCCATATATATTTTGCGATTAATTTTCTGACCTTTTCGGAAGTTCGCATCAATGTAACTCTTTACATCGAACTCTTCCTTATCTCCATAGAACTAGTACTTATCAAGTACTTATCAAGTTCTTATGGTTTCCAATAACCCTTACTGGAAGTAGACAGACATCCACTCGTCATGTCCCACATACGAGTTATCAGGATGAGCACATCATATTGTCATGGCCTACATACAAGATGATGAATGCATTTTGTTCTTCCCATGTAAGATAATGGGATGATTACATACATGATAGATCCATATCTATTCTTAGTGTTCCCATTCTTCATAAGAATTGGACACTTGGCCATGGGATACTAACTCCATGTAATATGGACAAGTTTTTTTCCCACTGAATCTGTGCATACTGAACCCTTCAGTACAGATTGCCAATGTATGCTTTCTCTTTTCAGGTCAAGAGGTTTTCAAGAACTATCTCTATAGATCTCTATTCCTATCACATAGGAAACATCTCTATCTTCCTTAAAGATAATTTCCACTTTTGGATTTCCATTCTAGAACATTTCCATTTCACATCAATATGTGGAATGTGAACACACTCCCACTAAATCACAGATCCCTTCTTTATCTTTGAGATATCAGTCAAACCCTTTGACTATATCATCAAAGTAAAGATCCAATTCTGAGTTGCTTGTACTCAATCAATCACATTGATTAGTCCATTGTAACTTATAGACTTCATTGGCATTAGTGGATTCATAAACCTTATAGGTTGTGTCACGTACACATCCTTATTCTATTCCTCATAGGAATGTAGTTTTAGTATCCATATGCCAAATGTCTTAGTCATTAACTTGCAATCAACAAGCATCATCCTTCTCAAAATGTTATCCATGTATCTTAACACTTAAGACTTATTCACACTTATGGATTTCATCCCAATGAGTGCTACCATCAAGGTCATACCTTATGGTTCATATGGATGTCATTTAGGATGTAACGGTCATAAACCATAACTCAAAATTCCATTCCTCATATTCATCTAGATAGTTGACTCATCACATGAACAACTCATCACATAGATAATTGAGGTGTATCTGTTAAGGATATAAAAACTCACAACTCCTTGTGATTCTGAATGTCCTTTATTAGTGTGGGGTATTCTTTTATTAAGAAGAATTCAGTTATTTGATAATCATTCTCTAACTCCTTAGAGTATGATTCCTAATTGATTTAGACATCACCATGCCTTAATCATGAGTTCACTATGATACACTATCATAATCACTCAAAAGGATCTCAAACATTTGGTCTAAGTATTTCATTCATTGATCTCATCAAGAATTAACACTTAACCAAATTTGCACTTCATCTATGATAATCTTGAATACTTCAAGATATTCATATTGGTATATCTCTAAACACCATTTGAAGTATTAGCATTTGTTCCAACAGGTATGTAAATACATCACATGTATCGTACCTAATAGGATAATCATTCTTCCACTACCTCTAGTTAAGATTGATTAATCATGTCCAAGATATTCATGTCTCTTATTGGTTCTCTAACCAAAAGAGTCTATATTTATCCATTACATGGAAACTAGAAATGAATTTCTCATTATTGATGCTAATTTGATTGTTTGAGTTATCTATAACTTTTAGGCATCATTTTATCTTATGCATATCAAATACCACAAGATAAACAAGGCATTTCCATAAAGATCATATCTTTAGAAATTGAAACATCTCTTTATTGATTGCCATCATTTCCATACAATATGCAAAAATAAAGTGTTTCTATCTATTGGCAAATATGAAATAATAGTTCATAACTGTATTACATGCCTTTTAGGTTGAAAACAAACTAAAGTACTCCTATCTATGGTGGCAACACTTGCCCCATTTATTGAGTGCTTTACACTTTACATCTTGGTATCATATACCTCAAAAGTGTTACAAGTTTATTTTCATGACACCTTTAAGTAGAGACGTTTGTCGCCTCCTTCTTCTTTTGTTCTTCCAGATAGAGAGGACAATTCCTTTTCCAATGTCCTGGCTTTTGACAGTGGTGGCAATTTCCTTTCTTGGTCACACCTCCCTTGTCCTTGAGAACTGAAGATGACTTGGGCTCCTGGCTAGCATCAGAACCTTTCTTAGCTTTGCCCTTGCCCTTTCGCTTGGACTTGCCTTTCTTGCTCATGATCACCATCATAGACTTAGGCTTGTCCTTCTTCATCTGTATCTCGGCTGTCCTCAACATGTCTAACAACTCTGAAAGTGGCCTATCAAAGTTGTTCATGTTGTAGTTCATCACAAACTGACTGTAGGATTCTGGCAACGATTGCAGTATCACGTCAGTAGCCAACTCTTGGCTCAGTGGAAATCCCAGTCTTGTCAGGTTCTCCACATACCCAATCATCTTGAGTGTGTGAGGCCCAACTGGATCTCCTTCTGTCATGACGCACTTGAACAGTGCCCATGAGACATTGTATCTCTCTTGTCGTGCTTGATCTTCATACATGTTTCTAAGATGTTGAATCATCTCAATAACACCCATGTTCTCATGTTGTCTCTACAACTCATGGTTCATAGAGCACAACATCAAGCACTTTGCATCAATGGCATCATCAGAATGCTTCTTGTAAGCATCCCTTTCTGCCTTTGGTGCATTAGGAGCAGGTTCCTCTGGAATTGGAGTATCCAGGACATAGAGCTTTCGCTCTTGAGTGAGAACAATTCTCAATGTCCTATACCAGTTGTGGAAGTTTGTCCCATTTAGCTTGTCCTTTTTAAGGACCGATCGCAAAGAAAAGTGATTGGTGTTTGTTGCTATTTGCACTACAAAAGGAAATATGCAATTTTAGTCCAAAAACTCATTTTTGACTTTATTTGATTGATTTGAAAAGTTGACAATATAATTAGGCCTTTAATTAATTATCGCTCCCACTATTTTAGTTCAAATTGATAGCCCTCACCATCAATTTGGAAGATTGCAGCGTACAACCTTCTAGTGGGCAAGATCCTAAAATCCTCTAAGTCATGGACCAGCTAGGGCTATCACCCACAACATAGATCTCTCAGGTAGGCAACTCTTGCCAATTGCATCATATGCAACTCTTGATAATATGTCATATGCAACTCCTTGCCATGATCATCTCCATGCCTCAAGGTACTAGATCCCATCTAGATCACCTTGTTAAGTTCGACCCAAAGCAAACACGATGAATATGCACCCTGCTGGGGCAGACCCACACATTCATCCTTCACGCTTCCACAAGATAGATGGTGCACCACGCTAGGGCGTGCCCACACTTGGTCGATCAAGCTTTTCACGTGTGTCACATTTGGAAGGCATCTAAAACTTAATATTTTAATGAGGGATTTGGTTTTTATATACATATACATATCCAATCACCACAATACATAGTATATATCACATACATGCTATATCCCACAGAAACCATGCAAAATGATAAAAGCGATGATTATGGCCATCCTAATGTGATTCCTCGAGCCAAGAGGAATCACAATCATCTAGGTCTACATCACATGTAACATGTACAAGATTAACTTTGTGCTTTGCCTTTCTGGGTTTGATCAACTCATCACATGAATGATCGACTCACCATCAGGCCGGTCGGCTGGGTGCCACCAGCCGATCGGTTGGCTCCTCCAACCGATCGGTTCGCCTGGTCATCATACATCTCATCATGGCTGCCACCCGCTCGTCTCACTCCTCAAACCGGTCATCAACCGAACGGATCACTCCTTGAACCGATCGTCTTGAACGTCAACCGATCGGTTCACGCCTTGAACCGATCATCGCATCTGTCGTCAGGATGTCGGCCGTTCTTCGACATAACAGGAAATAAAATCTATCCTATTTTACATTGTTAAAAGAGAAACCTCGAGTTACATTCGAGGGGAGCAAAGGTAGGAAAGAAATATTGAATTATTTGGAGTTACATCAGGAATAGGAGAAGGAAGATTGGTGCGCAGACCGAGATGTAGGCAACCACATACAACCATACACAGATAGGGTTTATTGTCCATAACCACCCTATACATCCACCACAAAACTCGTTTAAGGGCGACGCGTATCGAGTTCATTCATAATACATATCATATATGTAATTGGGATTTGTGGATTTAGGATTGGACATGCATAAAGCCAATTTTATTCGCATCGTATGCAATAAATAAAGGTGACATACCAAAATCGATCATATCGATATTCCAAAAGTATAGAGAAGTTGACGTGGCTCTGATACCACTGTTGGGTTTTAGGGGAGGCAGAGAAGGCAGCGGAAACAACAAAAAAAATTCTCCCCCAAACCCAGAACAAGGAAACGTGTCAACGTCTATACAATAGGAAAGGATGGTTTGTGGAATCATACCTTGTCCTGAGGCTTGCTTGGCAACAATACCTCGCACCTTGCACGATCTTCACCTGCTATCTTAGACGGTGTCTGTGCATCTCCTGGTCGCACCGGGACAGACGGGATTGAAGGTTGTCCTCCTAGTGGCAGAAACCTCCCGCCTCTGAAGTAGTCCACACGGACCACCTGGAACTCCAATCTCCTTGTCCCACAAGGAATTGGAAGGAGTCACACCCTCCTATCAGCGTACTAGTCACCAACACACTCTCCTGCTACCAGTTGCAACTGCAGTTGTCTTTCCCTTACTATGCCTCCCTTACCAAAACAAGAGTGAACGACAACTTCACAGAGCAACTGGTTGCACTGGGTTGTACTTTGAGAAGCCCCCAATACCCCTATATATATAGGAGGGTCATGGGACAGGGTTCTCCATCTCGGGCAATGAAGGACTAAAAGAAGGAGTAGAAGGGTTCGAGATTTTCCACAAAACAACCAACTCGCAACCTAAACCGATCGTTTCACAACTGAAACGGTCGGTTGGGGACCTGAGCCGGTCGGTTGACACCTCAACCGATCGGTTGGGACCCATGAACCGGTTGGTTCACTTCTGAACCGGTCGGTTTGTGGCCCTGGTCAGTTCCCAATAGACTTTTTCTCTTTTGTTTCTAATTGGTATCAAATACCAATCCTTGTTCCAATCAAATTGGGTAAGTGAAACGCAAGGAAAATTCTCACCAATCTTACTTTCCCAAGTTGCTCGGTTGCACTAGTTGAATCGATCCTTTCAACACTTGAAGCAATCGTTCCACCCTAATCATGAGCTGATCGACTCACTATCTGAGCCGACCAGTTTACCAAGTTGAGTCGATCGGTTCATCTCATGAGCCAATCGGTTGGGAGTGCAGATTGTGCAGAATCAGTCAATTGCGGTTTCAATCAATCTGATACTCTAATGAATCAGTCCAACACCTTGAACATTATGATACTGAGCTATCAATTGATTGAGTGTTTAATTGAACTACTAAACTCCTTTAGCAATCAATCTAAACATTGTTTGTGGACAAAACTCCTCTTCCAGGTTAAATCCTATGTGTGTGACCCTGCAGGTCCATTTCACGTTGGCAGTGAAAGTCCATAATACTTATGACTTCACAAGCAAAGAGCGGTGCCTAGTCACTCATCAGTGTTACCCAAGTGAAAGTAGAAAGTTGGAGAACAACTTTCAATCCTACAATCCGTGAATGGTGTTACAACAAATGTATAATTCCTTTGTCACTGATATCCTGAATGAACTCGAGGCATGGAACAATCATCCTGTCAATGTTCATTCACTTTCTTGATCTTTGAGCAGATTGGAAGAATGTATGACATCAATATCACATACTAATTCACACATGCATGTGCACGCCTATTTCAATCCTACTCATTAAGTGGCCTTGGATATCAAACTCCCTTAGGAGGGATAAATCCCATATCTATCACTCACCCCTCAAAAGTCCCATGTGTCAAAGCCACCCAATCATCACCTTTATAACAACCCATGTTTGAGGACTACATTTGATGATGTCAAAGTGTGCCTAACGACATGTGTTGAGTGTAGTGATTTCAGGTCAAAGAATCACACTCACCACCATCACTGTGAGTACTAACTGTGACTACCATGTCATGGTTCCATGTGTCAAACTCACGGTGGGTCTGTCTGGTACACTTGTTCTCTAACAAGTACTTATGTGTTTGGTTTGATATCTCTATATCATGACTAATGAGATTCTATCATCAACCAATACCACAATCTAGTCTTGTGTGTCATTGTTGTCTATATACCTTCCACAATGACATCCGACTAGGGACAACAAGAATGTACAAAATCTTAGCATCTGTATGATCTCATCATTCAGGTCCTGAACCTAAAGGCATACGTCATTGAGTATTGTCATTCTCTAGAAATTAAATCTGTTCTATCACTATCTCAGATGACTGAACCAGAAAGAATTGGAAGATTGCCTTTGATGTTTATCAAATCAATCTTAATGTATCCCACCAATCATCCAATGATTGGCTCTCAGGGCATACATACCAACACTTTGGCCGAGCGTGAGGGAGAAGGGGAGGTGCCCAGGGGGAGAGGGTTCCAGCTAGACAAGCGCCAGCCACCTCCCCCCGAGAAAGAGCACCACCGTCGGGGACTACTGGATCACTCTGCGATTGTGAACCCTAGAAGAGGCCCTTCTTTTCACACACCATAAGTAAGTACATTGCATTATATTTTATCTTTAAAAATATACTCTGAATTGGTTGCATGTATTACCTAAAGTCTCTGCCCTAGCTATTATGTTGATTTTGGTTTTCTATTATTTATAAACAATAAGTTCTACTCAAAGAATATGGACAATGTATATCCTCAACCTTATTATATATTTTTTTATTCCATATATGGGACAAAATAGATATACATATATAAAATATGCATATATATAAGTATATATAGACACACATACATTTACATATATATTTATATATACATAGAGACACACACATATTGTATAAATATGTATATACAATATATTCTTATTTGTGATTATATATATATATATATATATATATATATATATATATATATATATTCATGTATCACTACAGTTTGGAAATTAGTATTTTTTAAATTATAAAAAACACTAATGAGTTGTTTGTAAGAATGTTTTTGGACTCAGGCTCCCTAATTTTTATTTGAAAGTTCTAAAAAAACATAATCATTATAATATATATTATTAGATTTTTTTTAATTAAGAAAAAATATTAACTAATTAATATCATATCTAGGGTTTGAGAAACATATAAGAAGTATACATATATATGTATATATATATATGTTTATGAGACTCTATCTTCTCTCTAGGTTTTGAGAGCTAGTGAGAAAGTGATTAGGGCTTGTCACCATGATGGCACAATGGCGACCAGTAATGGGTTGGCCAGTGTCTACAAGAAATGATGAGGAGAGGTAATAACAATGGAATGTGAGAAGAATTAGTGACTCTACAGATAAATTATAGAAGGACCTTGAGAAAAGGTAATAGTTGTGGATTTCATGTGGTGGTCATAATAAGATAGAAAGACGAAGAGGAAACTATAGAAGGCGCTCATGGTGGTGATGGTAGAGGTCCTTGAAACACCATGGTGCCATCTTTAATTATGGGGTGAATCACAATAAAGACCATGGTATTTTCAAGAAGACTACAAGAACAACATGCAAGACATTAACAATGCTAGACAAGTAGCTCAAGCTCCAAGCCGACCATTATAATTTCACTTGAAGGGGGTAGTTGATTGGTCACAATTTCTCTTCCAAAAAGAAGGGGATTTTGAGGCACCGAACTTATATTTTTATAACTCAACACTTAGGCCTCCGCACATATATTAATGTGGTCCAATGTAGTAGATTGTGGTCAAATATAGGGACAAGGGTGGTAATTGTTAAGATGCTTGGTATTTTGACTTATATACACCAATCAAAGAATAAGATAAGGTGTGTGTCCCTTATAGAGTGATGATTCTCCAAGAAACATCCAACAAACAAGTAAAGTAAAATGAAAGATAAAACAAAGAGCTAGAATGATAAAGGATAAGAAGATAAATATGAAAGGAAACTTAAATTGGGTTTCACCATATAAAGTCTATCACCAACAAGAAATTCTCAAACCCATTCTATATCCTTAGAAATTTTACAAGCAATAATCATTAGTATCAATTCCTCCTCTCTTGTTCTTCGGATAGACCTAGATCATAAGGTTACCTCTATCTTGAAATGGCAAATAAACAATCACCAGGAAAACATATGATCTTCAGGTTAAGCATTCAAATATTCTCATTAATTCATATAACTCCACAAGTCTTACATATGTGTTAACACAACTCTCTCGAGGTATTAACAATCAAACAACACAAGATGGTATCTAATCATGAAAGTGAAGCATTAAGAACAAGAATATGTAGATAAACATTTATAAGAGTATATATTATATGGATAAGGGTATTTACATGTTGGGAGTGCCTTAGTCGCTAATTTCCACCCAAGGTAAATGACTAGCCACTCATGGTGGTGAGTGACATTGAAAAGTTACAAGTATGGTGAGACATGGGGATGGAGATGGAAGGAGGAGAACATATTAGAGAAGAAGTTTAAAGATACACCAAAAGTAACCCAAAATGAGTCAAGGTTTATCGATACCTCAAGCTCTCTAAACATGGCGATGACATTGAAGATGGTTTCGTTCATTATCTTCCATCTCTCGAAGAAAACATTATGTGTTGGTCAAAGGTGATGGAGGAACTCTAACCTTTAGACTCTCATCCTCCTAATGCCGAGAAGCGATGGAAGTAGCAAAGATCAACAAAATAGAAGCACTTAAGCATAACTTTATATTCAATTTCTTACCACGTGATGCAAAATGATCGACCCTTCTTCGACAGAAGGAAGTCTGCTATTTATAGCCCACGGTGCGGGACATAGGGTGTACAAATTTTGGTGTGTTGTCATTTGTAGATTCTTCTCAATCATGTGTAGATTTCCATAGTACCAAATGTACTTGCATGTGACGAATTCAAACAACACTATCATGCTATCTCTATCTCTTATAACCCCTTCAAATATTGCATCCAAGTGAATGAGGCCCATCATATCGAGCCATTTAGTGATGTATAGGGTACTTTCTAGTGATTGATTAGTTTTAAAATTTGGTTGTGTGGGCATGTTAAGGCATCACCTCAAGTAAGTAGGGTTGAATTATGCACACATACATAGATGTAATCATAAGATTTGAATCTAGACATGTTAGATACTCATTTTGATTATCAAGAAAATGAAAAAATAAAAAAATAGATAAATATGATGCAAGATGCAATGAGGAGATTTGAATTAAAATGGATAGGTGTGGGTGTGAGTTTAATACATACCACTTACTCTTAACAAAGTAAAATTTTACTCGTACTTGATAAAACACAAAATCTAAGATGGAGTGGAAAAATATTTTGGTTGGACCACAACATATGGTTTCTATCCAATCAAAAAAATATCAACCATCTACATTTAGAAAGGAAATTTCATAACTTAAAATTGTATTTATAGATGCGTCAATGGAACTGATAGAATAAATTGGACACATAAAATAATTTTTTTTGGAAGCAAGTGTTGTTAAATGATGTCCCATGTGTGGAGGGACATGAAATTTTAATGAAATTAACTGAGCATACACTAAATACACATGTCATAGATCACATTTTGTGTATGTGCAAAGTCCTTTCAACCGATACCCAATTAAAATTGGGATTATTTGATTGGAATCTATTCAAGATTATGTCAGGATTCCCTTTTAATTTTTTTTGAAACACCTACACCGTCACGTAGCCATGGTTATTCTTTTTCGTATAAAACTCTAAAATTTTGACATTTTTAAATTAACAATGGTCTTTTTAGAAAATGTCATACATTTCAACAAAATAATTATAAGGACATTTTACCTTCATCTTTATCTATAAAAAGAATGACTTTGATAACAAGGATTTTAGTACCTATACTTTGGAATGAAAACTTTCATAATAGTATAAGTGTTTAACTATTTTTCCTCTCCTTTCTTCAAAATGTCAGTTTATATTTTCTTAGGTATGTAAGAATATTTTCCATTATAAAATCCTCCTGTAAAAAAAGTTTATTTTAATTGTTCATTTTGTTTTCTCTTCCTATCTTCCCCCATTGGAAGACATGTATGTATAATGGGAACATTTGTAGAGATTTGAGGATGTTTGATCCACATCGATCATTGTAAACAATGATAGCAGTAAAAATGCTTGTACATAATTATTATGATCCAATAGTAATAAAGTGTAATTGTTTTATTTTCTTAGATTTAATTCAAATGGCCTAGCAGTTTTATTTTTACATCAAGTGGCAACCAATTTCTGACCTTCCTCATTGTAATTAGATTACAATTTTTGGATTGCTCATATTTGAACATGTTGCTTTTTGGTTGAATGTTTGTTTTAATTATTTTGAGTTTACACATAAAAAAGGTGCATTGACTTTTTTCCTTAATTCCTCAGAAAAATAGAATCCTTTTTCTTGTATCATTATCTCATTGTCTTAGACTCTTGCTTGAGCAGAAAATGGACCTAGTAGTTTTACGTTTGAGTAGAGTTCTCTAGATTATGAAAAACAAACACATTGAATATTTTTATATTTGTACCAAAAAGCATTAAAATAATTCTTATGGATAAAAACCATTCATTTAAGCCATAAAATAATCCATTGTGTTGATATTAAAATAGTTTAAGATAGGTAATGAAACATGATCATTGATGTAGGACATCTTGTTCACATGATAATAGGCATCAAGATATTTTGTCTTACATGGATGGGTCTACACCACATTGTAATCATCATTATTCATTTCATGCAAAGTAGTACATTTTTTTACAATTTTAAAACTAACAAAGGACATTTTTGGAAAGTCAGACATTTCATAACAATTATTTATAAGATTTGTCTTCCTCCATATTAATCTATAAAAATTATCCTTGTTATCACAATGATTTAAGAATGTATACTTTGGAATCAAAAATTTCATCATATAACCAGTGTTTACTATTTTTCTCTCCTTTATTCAAAATTTTATTTTCTATTTCCTTTGGTATGTAAGACCATTTTTCATTCTAAAATGATCCTTTTCAAAATGTTATTTTTCATTAATCATTTTCTCTTCACTTCCTACTTACTAATCCATTTTGATCAAGCCTCAATTCCAACACATGTGTATAATGGGACCAGCTATAAAGATTGAGGACATTTGATGCACATCGATCACTATAAACAAAGATAGGAAAAACTAATATTGTCCATAATATCACGATCCACCAATATGAAAATTTTATTGTTTTAATTTTCTTATATTGAATTCAAATGATCTTGCAATTTTATTTTTTAATAGAGAAACAACAAGGCGTTGACCCTTACCTATCACAATAATATTGTAATATATCATTTTAAACCCATTAACTTTTTGTGTAATATTTTATTTATTTTTGTGTTTCCGCATAACTACAAATATATCAATTTGTTTCATTTATTTCTTATAATCTATAACCCTTTTTATTTCTTCAGTACCTCATTTCCTTGGTCTCAAGTTTGTGATGAAAATGGACCAAGTAGTTCTATGTGTGAGATGAGTTCTCTAGATTATGACAAACACACACATCGAATTTTTTTATCTTTAAATCATAAACCCTTCATTTAATTCTTATAAGTAAACACCAATATGCGAATTCATACAAGCATCCACTATGTTTATATTAGAACGGTTTAAGGCAGTTAATGAAAAATATTCTTAGATGGAGGACATCTTGTTCACCTGATAATATAAACAAAGACAATTTATCGTACTTTGGCACGTAGCACTTGACTCAAAGGATACACTTACTTTTATGTTTGACTATTTGGTTACAAACTCTAATGAAAGAACAATCCTTAAAAAAAGAGAGGTTAGTACTGAAGCATGATTCTCCACAAACAACTCTATTTTGTGCTTGGATTATACCGTAAAACCTATCACTTATGACTATAATAGTTTCTCAATCATGATTTTGATTCTCGTCTACCAAGAATATACACAATCCAGGATCAACACTTTGTAGGTCTCATATCTTTTTATAGACAATGTGAGACACGTAGTTTCTAAATATTTGGACTTCTATTTTGGTGCTTGTTCATGTAGCTTAAATGCAACGTCGAAATATCCATCAACTAACTTTACCAAATTTCATAGAAATAATATTTGCGTTCTTAAAATAGTTATTTACCTACAACTTAACCTCCTTGAGAATTTTTATAATAACTAAATTAAAATAATTAGGGATATGTAGGTGTTGCTTTCCTCGTTATCAATAAACATATACGATGTTAGGACATAAATTTATTGTCTTGTTATATTGGTCTTATGTATTTCATTAATCTTCCATACACTATAAAATATTCCATTAATGAGGAAATGTGTTTGGTATAATTTTATAAATATTTATGGATGTTTGATAGGAATTTAATAGAGAATATAACTTGTTGATAACCATTGTATTTATGAGCTTTTCCATTTAATTTTCCATACATTTTCCTTTACTAAAATCATTTGTTTGTATTTCACTGGCTCATTTGTACATCTGGTAAAACCTTATCCATAATGGAAATAAAGAAACAACTTATTTTATTGAATTGTCAAATTGTAGAAAATATGCATATTTCTATATTAAGCTGACAAATAATTTTTTTCTACCGCTATTATATGCTTTTTTGGAATTTATATTGCTCAAAAATATGAAAACATTTATCAATAATAACATATATGAGGAAATCTGTCAACCTATGAATCAAAAATAGAACATTTTTTTTCTAGTACAAAAATTATGGGAGAACGTGCGATATATTGATACTCGAATTGAGAATGGCCAATAATATGCTAAACAATGTAGACATGAGCCAATGTGGTTGCTCCTTTATTTAACCTAATGAGAAATAGATATTTTGATAGTTAGTACATAATTATGCCATATATTCAGTATGTAACTTATAGACAAACATGCCAATCATGATATGTTAAAAGCTTACTAGAAGCAATGGAATGACCACTCGCACGTGAGCATACTAACATCTATACTTTTAGACACCTTATCTTGACAATTTCTTAGACATTGATGTTCCCTCGATGCATATACATTGATCTATAAGTTTCTTACAGACAACACAAAGTTGTTCACTATTCTCATTGTTTCTAGTCCTGTCATAATTTTTGCAGCCTGGTGGATCTTTCTTTTTTTTCCTATGGTTGGTTTTTCCTTGGCAAACATCATGAACTTCAATAGCTACGACAGATGAAGAAGATAGACATGAAGAAACTAGTTTTGTTATATTGATCTAATATCTTTTCTAGACTTCATCTTATCCTTTTTATATTTACTAATGTAGGAAGAAGGATTTTGTTGTTACTCTCCTATTCATGGATACTCTCTTATTCACCATGCTTTTGAGAAATATTAAGATATTCCACTAATAACTTAGCCATAAAAAAGGAAAATATTTTAAAATAAGGTGCCCAACAAGTAATTAAGAAATGTTTGTTGCATGAGAAAGAGAAATCTTTTCAAGTCACAAAAGGCCAACTTAATTTCTCTCCCCACTCCTACACTTGTCTTCATTGTTAAAATATATCATAGTTGAATATTCTAGTAAAACATAAGGAAACATATATAATTAATATATGAAAGAGAGGGTTGGTTAAATTTATTCAAATTTTCCATTATAACAACGAGTTTGAAAGTTTGATCAGTAACATTTTGAAAATGGAGTTTTCTCCTCTTCTTGCATTTCTCTATTTCACCTATCTATTTTTTTAATTCTCTCCCATATGACTCATTTACCTACTTTAAAATTATAAACTTCTTAATTAAGATTATTTTTATATTGTCTAACACAATGATTATGTAATTCTCTACTTAATATGGAAGGGGTTGAAAACAACATATTTAATATAAAAAAACAAATGTTACAAAGATTTTAAATACTAAATAAATGTCTTTGTAAATGACCATGCTAAAAGTTAGTATACAAATCTTTTTTTAATTGCAAAGCCAATGATACAAAGACAAAACTTATTTAAAATCTTATTTTATTTTTAGACCGATTATCTTTTTCCTCTCGAACGGACTGGTAGCCGAATTAGTTGCGCACACTTTTGAGAAAGCAATTTTGTAAATATTTTTTTCGGATCATTTTGATTTTTCATGAATTTACAAAGAATGAGTAAACAAAGATAGATATGAAATTTTCTTGAAAGATGATATTTTTTCAAATATGAAATATTAAACTTATAGATGTTGAAATATTATGGAAACATCACATTTATTATCAAACTTAATTAGCTCTTTCCGCTCCATATTTTCAAAACTAAAATTAAACATGCAACCATCCATTCAAATCCAAGAACTTATTACTCTAATTTGTCTAACATTTCTATCCTCTAAATATAATATTTTATAAAATAATTTTGACTAATTGATCAACGTTTCCTCATTCCAAAAATAAGACATTAGATATAAAACATAATTACCTAATCTTTCTTTGAATTATTAGGATAAATTTCCAAAAAAATATCTTTAAAATTTATAAAAATAAACCACTCAAATAAAATTTCATGTCAGTAAAGAGGAAATGTTTGTAGGGGTAGAAAATGAAAATTTGTCAAGACACAAAATTCCAAATTTATTTCTTTCCCAACTGATATGTTTAGACTTTGTCATGAAAATATATAAAAGTTCAATGCATAAGGAAAGTATAATGCAGCACATAAATAATATAAGAAAGATAGATTTGGATTTAATTATGATAAATTTATCTATTACAATAATGTTAAAAAATTCTAATCAGGACCGTTGATATTCAAAGTGGAGTTCTTCTCATATTTCCCTTAGTTTAAGTTTATCTTAGATATCTGCCATCCAAATACTTTACTACCCATAACCTATATAATTATAATGGTTTTTGTATTGTTCAATATAATTATAATTATTCTTCATATATCACACTCATTATCAAACATAATTACATATCCTTAATCAATCCTCTAAAAAATTGAATTGTATACACATCCTTCATTAAAATACAAAATCTCCTACTCCAATTCCCCTCTCATATCTTTCCTCTACTTAAAATCTTATAATATAACAATTTTAGCTAATTGATCTACATTTCTTTGTATTAAAAATGCAACATCAATAGTAAAAAATAATTACACCTCTTAACTCATATTTTATCCTTTACAAAATGTCAGTAAATATATTCCATTGAAACAACAATATCTAACATGGTTGTAGATATATACTCGTTGGTTGAAAAATAGCTTCTTCCATGTTGTAAAAAGAGAGAATCTATTGGACAAAAATTTGACGTTATTTATTTTCTTGACAATATCATTGTATTATATTATTTTGGAGTTCCACACCATTCTTGAGTGGCCTAACATTTCTTTACTCATTTATTTCAAGTTCTCATTGATTTTCTCTCACTACTCACGTTATCAAGTACATATTTTCTCATGAAACTACAACTTCCTATATCAATTAACAAAACATTCTTACGAACATGGCATCATAAGTCTTACTACCTCTATTGTATATATTTTCAACACATAGAGCATCATCTTACATGAAACAGTTCCTAAGTCTCTCTCTCCCTCTAACACAAGGTTTTAAAATTCTCTCTCCCTCTAACACAAGGTTTTAAAATTCTCTCTTCCCCATAAAATATCATCACATTACTGACTATCCCCTCAACTAATGCATTTTTCTAATTTAAACAACGCCACCTTATGCCAACACTGTTCTTGAATCTATGACATTCTATTTTTATATCACTATTTATTTTTATCACCAATGGGATGAAATGATCAAATAGATCGACACTAGGATCATCAATGAAGTGACTGCATTGGATTCCTAGTGTAACATTCAACAATATACCACAATTGTCACTCATCTCATGAATTAGAGAAATAAGGGGGTCACTCTCCTTTTGTTATTCTCTCTCTCCTTTCATCCTACCTCAAATATGAAAGACATTTCCAAATTTCAATCACTCTACCTCTTTGATTGTGTCCACTAGTAGATGATTTTTGTATTTCTTCAATAGCAAACAATATATCTGATTTACGGTGATGCCATGAAGTTTCCTTGAGTGTATCTCCTCAAATACCATGATGATTTATCTTTTTTTCTTGCGCGCACAAAAATTGCAACTCAAAGACCATTTAGAATCGATATCTTCAAACATTTAGATATGATTTTTTATTCGTTATGTGTTGAAAGAATGATAAATATGGGATTAAAAGAGAAAATTTTCTCCCCCCTCTCCCATAACCCGTCGCGGAGGCTGGACTCCCGAGAGGGTGATAAATCAAGAGATGTGTGGTTTTGAACCCGGGTCCCTTCAATGGGGAAAGAATGTTAAATATAGACCTTCATATGGTGTGTAAATCTTTGTAGTATCTATTTATAATATTACAATATAAAAATGCAATCCATGTTTTTAGGACAGACGAGCTCTCCATTCTATTTTTTTTATTTCAAAATTTCAAACATTAATAGAAAAACATTACAACTAAGTCAAGTACACTATTCTTTTATTTTTGTAGAAATACTAACAAGTATCAAATACTATTATGTTACTTTTACTTATCTAAACAATATTTATCTTATCATATTATTTTATTTTAAATTTAAACTTTCTTACCATTTCTTATAAGTTTTCTCTCACCATTCATATGTTAACCACTACATTTCTTTTCATGTTTGGTTTCCTTTATGAGTAAAATGTAACAGCAAATTTTAAAATGATGTCTCAACTCTCTCATCCCACTAATAAATTTTATTTAAATATAAAAATCATAATCCTTAATAAAATATTTCTAAAATTTCTCTCCTCCACCAACACAAGGTTTGAAGTGGCTCTTCTATAGAGTATAACATCATTTTACATATTATCAACTCTCTCCCTCTGAAACTAGTGCATGTTATTTTCAATTTAAGCAACATAATCCCACATATGCGTAATATCTCAAACCCCAGTGATCTATAAATTTTGCATCTCTCCTCCCTTGACTTCACACACCATAAGTACATTGCATTATTTTTTATCTATAAAACTATACTCTGAATTGATTGCATGTATTTCCTACAGCCTTTGTCCCCAAATATTATTTTGATTTTGGTTTTGTATTATTTACAAACAATAAGTTCTTCTAAAAGAATATGGATGATGTATATCCTCAACCTTTTTATATATCCTTTTTTAAATTCCATGTATGGGACAGAACAACTATAAATATGTAAAATATGTATACATACATAAGTATATATACATATACATTTACACACATATATATTTATATATACAAATACATAGAGACAAACACATATTGTATAAATATATATATACAATATATTTTTGTGTGTTTACATATATATATATATATATATATATATATATATATTCATGTATCACTATAGTTTGGAAATTAGTATTTTTTAAATTATAAAAAACACTAACATGTTGTTTGTATGAATGTTTCTGGACTCAACCTCTCTAATTTTTATTTTAAGGTTCTACAAAAACATAATCATTATAATATATATTATTTCATCTTTTTAAATTAAGAAAAATATTAAGTAATTAATATCATATCTAGGGTTTGAGAAACATATAAGAAAGTATACATATATATGTATATATGTATGTTTATGAGACTCTACCTTCACTCTAGGTTTTGAGAGCTAGTGAGAAAGTGATTATGGCATGCCACTATGATGGCAAAATGGTGACCGACAATGGATTGGCCGGTGTCTACGAGAAATGAGGAGGAGGGGCAAGAACCGTGGAATGTGAGAAGAATTAGTGACTCTAGAGATAAAGCATAGAAGGAGGTTGAGAAAAGGGGATCATTGTGGAATTCATGTGGTGGTCATAATAAGAGAGGGAGATGAAGAGGCAACTATAGTAGATGCTCACGGTGGTGATGGTAGAGGTCGTTCAAACACCATGATACCATCCTTAATTGTGGGGTGAATCATGATAAAGACCATGGCATTTTCAAGAAGACTGTGAGAACAACATACAAGACATTCACAATGCCAGAGAAGTAGCTCAAGCTCCAATCCTACCATTGTAAGTTCACTTGAAGGGGGTAGTTGATCGGTCACAATTTTTCTTCCAAAAAGAAGGGGATTTAGAGTAACCGAACTTTTTATTTTTATAACTCGACACGTAGGCCTTCGCACAAATATTAGCGGGGTCCAATGTAGTCGACTATGGTGAAACATAGGTATAAGGGAGGTAGTTTTTAAGATGCTTGGTTGCTTGACTTATATACACCAATCAAAGCATAAGAAAAGGTGTATGTCCCCGTTAGAATGATGATTCTCCAAGAAACATCCAACAAATAAGTAAAATGAAAGATAAAACAAAGGGCTAGAATGATAAAGGATAATAAAATAAATATGGAAGGAAACTTAAATTGGGTTTCACCATATAAAATCACTCAACAACAAAAAATACTCAAACTCATTCTATATCCTTAGAAATTTTACAAGCAATAATCATTAGTATCAATTCCTCCTCACTTGTTCTTAGGACAGATCTAGATCATAAGGTTACCTCTCTCTTGAGATGGCAAACAAACAATCACCAAGAAAACATATGATCATCAAGTTAAGCATTCCAACATTCTCATTCATTCACGTAACTCCATAAGTCTTACATATGTGTCAACACTACTCTCTCGAGGTATTAATAATTAAACAACACAAGATGGTAGCTAATCATGAAAGTAAAGCATTAAGAACATGTATATATAGATGAACATTTCTAAGAGTATATATATTCTTTGGATAAGGTTATTTACATGTTGGGAGTACCTTAGTGGCTACTTCCCACCCAAGGTAAATGACTAGCCCCTCATGGTGGTGAGTGACAGGGCAAAATTACAAGTATGGCAAGACATGGGGATGGAGATGAAAGGAGGAGAACAAATCACCGAAGAAGTTTAAAGATACACCAAAAGTAACCCAAAATGAGTCAAGATCGATGGAGACCTCCGCCTCTTTAAACTTTGCGATGGCATGAAGATGGTTGGGTTTTCTATCTTCCATCTCTCAAAGAAAAAATCAGGTGTTGGTCGAAGGGGATGGAGGAACTCTGACCTTTGGACTCTCATCCTCCTAATGCAAAGAAGCGATGGAAATAGCAAAGATCAACGCACTAAAAGCACTTGATCATAACTTTATATTCCATTTCTAGTCACGTGATGTGAAGCAATTGACCCTTCTTCGATAGAAGGTGGTTTGCTATTTATAGTCCACGATGCGGGACATAGGGTTTATAAAATTTGGTGTGTTGTCATTCATAGATTCTTCTCAATCATGTAACGATTTCCATAGTACCAAATGTTCCTGCATGTGATGAATTCAAACAACACTATCATGCTATCTCTACTTCTTATGACCCCTTCAAATATGGTATCCAAGTCAATGAGGCACATCCTATTAAGCCATTTAGGGATGTATAAGGTACTTTTTAGTGATTGATTAGTTTGAAATTTTGGTTGTGTGGGCATGTTAAGGCATCACCTCAAGTAAGCAGGGTTGAATGATGCATGCATACATTGATACATAGATGTAATCATAAGATTTGAATCTAGACTTGTTAGATACTTGATTTGATTATAAAGAAAAAAAATAAGATAAATATGATGAAAGATGCAATGAGGAGATCTGAAGTTAAAATGGATAGGAGTGGGTGCGAGTTGAATACAAACCACTTACTCTCAACAAAGTAAAAGTTTACTCATCCTTAATACAACACAAAATCTAAGATGGAGTGGAAAAATATTTTGGTTGGACCACAACATATGGTTTCTATCCGATCAGCAAAATATCAACCATCTATATTTAGAAAGGAAATTTCATAACTTGAAATTGTATCTAGAGATGCATTAATGGAACTGACAGAATAAAATGGACACATAAAAAAAATTGGATGCAAGTGTTGTTAGATGATGACCCAAGTGTGGAGGGACATGAAATTTTAATGACATTAAATGAGCATACACTAAATACACATGTCATAGGGCCCATTTTGTGTCTGTGCAAAGTCCTTTCTACCGTTACCCAATTAAATTGGGGATTATTTGATTGGAATCTATTCAAGATGATGTTAGGATTCTCTTTTACTTTTTTGCAGTGCGCCTACAATGTCATGTAGTCTTGGTTGTTCTTTTTTGTATAAAACACTAAAATTTTGACATTTTTAAATGAACAAACGACATTTTAGAAAATGTCACACATTTCAACAAAATATTTATAAGGACCTTTGAACTTCATCTTTATCTATAAATATAACCGTTTTGATCACAAAGATTTAAGTACCTATATTTTGGAATGAAAATCTTCATAATAGTATAAGTGTTTAACTATTTTTCCTCTCCTTTCTTCAAAATGTTAATTTATATTTTCTTAGGTATGTAAGAACTTTTTCCATTATAAAGTCCTCCTGTCCAAAAGGTTTATTTTAATTGTTCATTTTGTTTTCTCTTCCTATCTTACCCGATTGGAAGACACATATGTACAATTGGAAGATTTGCAGAGATTTGAGGATGTTTGATCCACATCAATCATTGTAAACAACAATAGCAGTAACCATGGTTGTACATAAGTATTATGTTCCAATAATATGAAAGTGTAATTGTTATATTTTTCTAGATTGAATTCAAATGACCCAGCAATTTTATTATTACATCAAGTGGCAACCAACTGCTGACATACCACATCATAATTAGATTGAGAAATTTTGGGTTGCTCACAAAAATAGAATCTTTTTTGTTTTTTCATTACCTCATTGTCTTGGACTCTTTCTTGAGGAGAAAATGGACCTGGTAGTTTTATGTCTAAGAAGAGTTCTCTAGATTATGAAAAACACACACATTGAATATTTTCATATTTGTATAAACACCATTCAGTGAAGCCATAAAAGAATCCATTGTGTTGATATTAAAATAGTTTAAGACAGGTAATGAAACATGATCATTGATGGAGGGCATCTTGTTCACATGATAATAGGCATCAAGATATTTTGTCATACGTGGATGGGTCTACACCACATTGTAATCATCTTTATTCTTTTTCATGCAAAGTAGTACAATTTTTGACAATTTTTAAATTCACAAAGGACATTTTTCAAAACTCACACATTTCATTAAAATTATTTATAAGATTTTCCTACATCCATATTAATCTCTATAAATTATCCTTGTTATCACAACGATTTAAGAATGTATACATTGGAATGAAAAATTTCATCATATAACCAAGGCTTAACTGTTTTGCTCTCCTTTCTTCAAAATTTTATTTTGTATTTCTTTAGGTATGTAAGACCATTTTGCTTTCTAAAATGATCCTTTTCAGAACATTATTTTTAATTATTCATTTGGTCTTCTCTTCCTACTTACTAATCCATTTTGATCTAGCCTCAACTGCAACACATGTGTGTATAATGGGACTAACTATAGAGATTGAGGACATTTGATCCACATAGACCACTATAAATAATGATAGGAACAACCACTATTGTCTGTAATATCACGATCCACAAATATTAAAATTTCATTGTTTTAATTTTCTTATATTGAATTCAAAATGATCTTGCAATTTTATTTTTTAATAGAGAAACAACAAGGTGTTGACCCTTACCTATCACACTAAGATCGCAATATCTCATTTTAAACATGTTAAATTTTTGTGTAATATTTTATTTATTTTTGAGCTTCCACATCACTATATAAACATCAATTTGTTTCATTTATTTCTTATAATCTAGAACCCTTTTTATTTCTTCATTATCTCATTTTCTTAGCCTCAAGTTTGTGATAAAAATCGACCTAGTAGTTCTATGTGTGAGATCAGTTATCTAGATTATGACAAGCGCACACATTGATTTTTTTCATCTTTAAACCATAAACTCTTCATTTAATTCTTATAAATAAACACCAATATGCGCATCCATACAAGCATCCACTATGTTGATGTTAGAATGGTTTAATTGCAGTTAATGAAAACATGTTCTTGGATGGAGGACATCTTGTTCACCTGATAATATAAACCAAGATAATTTGTCATACTTTGGCGTGTAGTACTTGACTACAAGGATACACTTACTTTTATGTTTGACTATTTGGTTACAAATTCTAACGGAAGAACAATCCTTAAAAAAAAAAAGAGGTTAGTACTGAAGCATGATTCTCCACAATCAACTCTATTTTGTTCTTGGATGATACCATAAAACCTATCATTTAAGACTATAATAGCTGAATCACGATTTTGATTCTCATCTACCAAGAATATACACAATCCAGGATCAACACCTTGTAGGTCTCATATCGTTTTGTAGACAATGTGAGACATGTAGTTTCTAAATATTTTGACTTCTATTTTGGTGCTTGTCCATGTAACTTAAATGCAACACCGAAATATCAACTAACTTTCTAAAATTTCATATAAATAATATTTGTGTTCTTTAAATATCTATTTACCTACAACTTAACCTCCTTGAGAATTTTTATAAAAACTAAATTAAAATAATTTGGGATTCGTGGGTGTTGATTTCCTCATTAGCAATAAACATATAAGATTTTAGGATATAAATTTATTGTCTTTTTATATTGGTTCTATGTATTTCATTAAACTTTACAAACACTCTAAAATATTTCATGAATAAGGAAATATGTTTGGTATAATTTTGTAAATATTTGTGGACGTTTTATAGGAATTTAATTGAGGATATAACTTGTTGATAACCATAGTATTTATGAACTTTTCCATTTAGTTTTCCCTACCTTTTCTTTTACTAAAATAATTTTTGTATTCCACTGGCTTATTTGTACATCTAGTAAAAGCTTATCCATAAAGGAAATAAACAAACAACTTATTTTATTCAATTGTCACATTGTAGAAAATATGCATATTTCTCTACGAAGCTGACAAATAGTTTTTTTTACCCCTACAATATGATTTTTTTTTGGAATTTATATTGTTCAAAAATATGAAAATATTTATCAATAATAACGTATCTGAGGAAATCTGTCAACCTTTGAATGAAAATTAGAACAATTTTTTCTAGTACTAAAATTATGCAAGAACATGTGATATATTGACACTCAAATTGAGAAAGGCCAATAATATGTTGAACAATGTAGACATGAGCCCATGTGGTTGCTCCTTTATTAAACCTGATGAGAAATAGAGACTTAGATAGTTATTACATAATTATACCATATAGTTAGTATGTAACATATAGACAAACATGCCAAACATGAAAAGTTAAAAGCTTATTGTAAGCATTGGAATGACCACTCGCACATGAGCAAGTTAACATCTATACTTTTGGACACCTAATCTGGACACTTTCTTTGACATTGACGTTCCCTCGACGCATATACATTGATCTATAAGTTTCTTATAGACAACACAAAGTTGTTCACCATTCTCATGGTTTCTAGTCCTATCAGAATTTTTGCAGCTCTTCAAGGCAGGAACAAATTCTCGATAGAAGGTGGTTTGCTAGTGGTGGATCTTTCCTTCTTTGCCTATGTTTGGTTGTGCCTTGGCAAATATGATATGAATAAGATAAACATGAAGAAACTAGTTGTGTTATATTGATCTACTGCCTTTTCTAGACTTCATGTGATCCTTTTTATAGTTGCTATTGTAGGAAGAAGTATTTTGTTGTTACTCTTGTATTCATAAATACTCTCTTATTCACCAAGTTTTTAAGAATTATTAAGATATTCCTCTGATAACTTAGCCATTAAAAAAGGAAAATATTTTAAAATAAGGTGCCCAACAAATAATTAGGAAATGTTTGTTGGATGAGAAAGAGAAAACTTTTCAACTCACAAAAGGCCAACTTAATGTCTTTCCCCACTCCTACGCTTGTCTTCGTCGTTAAAATATATCATAGTTTAATATGCTAGTAAAACAAAAGGGAACGTATATAATCAATATATGAAAACAAGTTGGTTAAATTTATTGAATTTTTCCATTATAACAACGATTTTAAAAGTTTGAACAATAACATTTTGAAAATGGAGTTTTTTCCTCTTCTCGCATTTCTCCATTTCTCCTGTCTATTTTTTGTTTCTCTCCCATATCACTCATTTACCTATTTTAAAATCAATAACCTTCTTAATTATGTAGGTTTTTATATTGTCCAACACAATGATTATGTAATTCTCTACTTGAAATGGAAGGGGATGGCCAAAACATAATTAAAGAAAAAAATAAAACAAACATTACAATGATTTTAAATACTAAAAAAACATCTTTGTAAAGGCCCTAGCTACAAGTTAGTTTTCCAATCCTTTTTTAATTGCAAATCCAATGATACAAAGCCAAAATTTATTTAAAATATTATTTGATTTTTAGATCGATTATCTTTTCCCTCCTAAAGGGATTGGTAGCCTAATTAGTTGCCCACTCTTTTGAGAAAGCATTTTTGTAAATATTTTTGCCAGATCATTTTGATTTTTCTTGAATGTA
Organism: Alisma plantago-aquatica; assembly: GCA_963693085.1. Classification (NCBI taxonomy): domain Eukaryota; kingdom Viridiplantae; phylum Streptophyta; class Magnoliopsida; order Alismatales; family Alismataceae; genus Alisma; species Alisma plantago-aquatica. Next base: position 962,713,896 of record OY856411.1, on the reverse strand, counting down.
CAAAGAATGAGTAAATAAAGATAGATATGAATTTTTCTTGTAAGATGATATTTTCTCAAATATGAAATATTACACTTACAGATGTAGAAATATTATGGAAACATCATATTTATTATCAAACTTGATTAGCTCTCTCCGCTCCATATTCTCAAAACTAAAATTAAACATGCAACTGTCCAATCAAATCCAAGAACTTCGTACTCTAATTTGTCTAACATTTCTTTCCTCTAACTATAATATTTTATAAAATAATTTTGACTAATTTATCAACGTTCACTCATTTCAACAATAAGATATTAGCTATAAAACATCATTACCAAATATTTCTTTGAATTATTATGATAAATTTCCAAAAAAATATCTTTAAAATATATAAAAATAAGCCACTCAAATACAATGTCATGTCAGTAAAAAGGAAATGTGTGCAGGGGGGAAAATCAAAATTTGTCATGACACAAAATACCAAATTAATTTCTTTCCCAACTGATAGGTTTGGAGTTTGTCATTAAAATATATAAAAGTTTAACGCACAAGGACAATATAAAGAAACATATAAATAATATAGGAAATATAGATTTGTATTTGTTTCTAATAATTTTGTTTATAACAATAATTTTTTAGATTTTTTCTAATCAGGACCGCTAATATTCGAAGTGGAGTTCTTCTCATATTTCCCTTATTTTATGTTTCTCTTAGATATATCCCATCCAAATACTTTACTACCCATAACCTTTATAATTATAATAGTTTTTTATTGTTCAATATAATTATATTTATTCTTAATACATCACACTCATTATCAAACATAATTACATATCTTAAATCAATCTTCTAAAAAATACGATTGTACATGCATCCTTCATTCAAATCCAAGAATCTCCTACTCTTATTCCCCTCTAATATCTTTCCTCTACCTAAAATCTTTTAATCTAATAGTTTTGGCTAATTTATATACATTTATTTATATTAAAAATGCAACATCAACCGTGAAAAATAATTACACCTCTCAACTCATACTTTATCCTTTACAAAATGTCAGTAATTATATTGCACTGAATCAGTCGTATCTAACATGGTTATAGAAATATATTCATTTTTTGAAAAATAGCTTCTACCATGTTGTAAAAAGAGAGAATCTATTGGAAAAAAATATGATGTTGTTTATTTTCTAGACAATATCATTATATTATATCATTTTGGAGTTTTACACCATTATTGATTGGCCTAACATTTCATTACTCAATTCTTTCAAGTTCTCATTGATTTTCTCTCGCCACTTACGTTCTCAAGTACATTTTTTCTCGTGAAAGTACAACTTCCTATATCAATTAATAAGACATTCTTATGAACATGGTATCCTAAGTATTACTCCCTCTATTGTATAACTTTTCAACACATAGAGCATCATCTTACATGAAACAGTTCCTAAGTCTCTCTCTCCCTCTAATACAAGGTTTTAAAATTCTCTCTCCCCCATAAAATATCATTACCATACTGACTGTCCCCTCAACTAATGCATTTTTATAATTCAAACAACACCACCTTATGTCAACATTGTTCTTGAATTTATGACATTCAATTTTTATATCACTATTTCTTTTCATCACCAATGGGACAGGATGACCAAATAGATCGACACTCAGATCATCAATGAAGTGACTGCATAGGATCCCTTGTGAAACATTCAGCAATGTATCACAATTGTCACTCATCTCATGATTTGGAGAAATAAGGGGGTCACTCTCCTTTGGTTTTCCTCTCTCTCCTTTCATCCTACTACAAATATGAAAGACATTTCCAAATTTCAATCACTCTTCCCGTTTGATAGTGTCCAATAGTAGATGAAGTTTCCTTGTGTGTATCTCCTCAACTACCATGATTATTTATCTTTTTTTTCCTTATGCACACAAAAATTGCAACTTAAAGACCATGTAGAATCAATATCTACAAACATTTATATATGATTCTTTATTCTTTATGTGTTGAAAAAATGTTATAGATATAATATGGTTTGTAAATATTTGTAGTATCTATTTAAAATATTACACTATAAAACTTTTATCCAAGTTTTTAGGAAATACGACCTCTCCATTTTATATTTTTTATTTCAAAATTTCAAAAATACATAAAAAACATTACAACTAAGTCAAGTACACTATTCTTTTATTTTAGTACAAATACTAACAAATATCTAATATTATTAAGTTATTTTTACTTATCTAGCCAATACTTCTCAAATCATATTATTTCATTTAAAATTTATACTTACCTACCATTTATTAGTAGTTTTCTCTCAGCATTCATATGCTAACCATTACATTTCTTTTCCTATTTGGCTTCCTTTATGATTAAAGTGTAACATCAAATTTTAATATGATGTCTCAAATCACGGTTATTCTTTTTAATGTAAAATAGTAAAATTTTGAAATTTTTAATTAGCAAATGTCTTTTTAGAAAATTCCATACCTTTCAACAAAATATTTATAAGGATCTTTTACCTTCATCTTTATCTATAAAAACAACCCTTTTGATCACAAGGATTTAAGTACCTATACTTTGGAATGAAAATTTTCATAATAGTATCAGCGTTTAACTATTTTTCCTGTCCTTTCATTAAAATATCATTTTATATTTTCTTAGGTATGTAAGAATATTTTTCATTATAAAATTTTCCTTTCCAAAAGGTTTATTTTAATTGTTCATTTTGTTTTCTCTTCCTATCTTCCCCTATTAGAAGACATGTATATACAATGGGAACATTTGCAGAGATTTGAGGATGTTTGATCCAGATTGATCATTGTAAACAACGATGTCAGTAACCATGGTTCTCCATAAGTATTATGATCCAATGGTATGAAAGTGTAATTCTTTTATTTTTTAGATTGAATTCAATTGACCTAGCAATTTTATTTTTAGATCAAGTTGCACCCAGCTATTGACCTTCCTCATTGTAATTAGATTGCAAATATTGGATTGCTCATTGATAAACATGTTATTTTTGGTTGAATATTTGTTTCTATTATTTTGAGTTTACACGTAAGGTATATTGATTTTTTTTTCCTTTATTCCTCACAAAAATGAAATCCTTTTTCTTTTTTCATTACCTCATAGTCTTGGACTAGTTTTGGACTCTTGCTTGAGGAGAAAATGGACCTAGTAGTTTTATGTCTGAGAAGAGTTCTCTTGAGTATTAAAAAACACACACATTGAATTTCAGATATTTGTACCAAAAAGTATTTAGATAATTTTTATTGACAATCACAATTCAGTGAAACCATTAAAGAATCCATTGCATTGATATTAAAATGGTTTATGATAGGTAATGAAACATGATCATTGGTTGAGGACATCTTGTTCACATGATAATAGGCATCAAGATATTTTGTCATACGTGTATGGGTCTACACCACATTATAATCTTCGTTATTCTTTTTCATGCAAAGTAGTATAGTTTTTGACAATTTTTAAATTAACAAAGTCATCTTAGGAAGTCACACATTTCATAAAAATTATTTATAAGATTTGTCTACCTCCATATTAATCTATAAAAACTATCCTTATTATCACAAGGATTTAAAAATGTATACTTTGGAATGAAAAATTTCATCATATAACCAGTGTTTAACTATTTTCCTCTCCTTTATTCAAAATTTGATTTTGTATTTCCTTAGGTATGTAAGACAATTTTTCTTTCTGTAATGATCCTTTTCAAAACGTTATTTTAATTATTAATTTTTTCTTCTCTTCCTACTTACCAATCCATTTTGATCTAGCCTTAATTGCAACACATGTGCGTATAATGGGACCAACTATAGAGATTGAGGACATTTGGTCAACATCAATCACTATGAACAATGATAGGAACGACCAATATTGTCCATATTATCATGATCCACCAATATTTAAATTTTATTGTTTTAATTTTCTTATATTGAATTCAAATAATCTTGCAATTTTATTTTTTAATAGATCAATAACAAGGTGTTGACCCTGACCTATCACAATAAGATTGCAATATCTAATTTTAAACCAGTTAACTGTTTGTGTAATATTTTATTTATTTTTGAGTTTCCACATAACTACATATTCATTAATTTGTTTCCTTTATTTCTTATAATCTAGAACAATTTTTATTTCTTCATTACCTCATTTTCTTGTCTTCAAAATTTATGATGAAAATGGACCTAGTAATTCTATGTGAGATGAGTTCTCTAGTTTATGATAAACACACAAATTGAATTCTTTTATGTTTAAAACATAAACCCTTGATTTATTTCTTATAAATAAACAACAATATGTGAATCCATACAAGCATCCACTATGTTGATATTAGAACGATTTAAGGCAGTTAAGGAAAAATGTTCTTTGATGGAGGATATCATTTTCACATGATAATATATACCAAGATAGTTTGTCATACTTTGGCGTGTAGCACTTGACTAAAAGGATACACTTACTTTTATGTTTCACCATTTGGTTGCAAATTCTAATGGGAGAACAATCTTTTTAAAAAGGAGAGGTTAGTAATAAAGCATGATTCTCCACAATCAACTTTATTTTATTCTTGGATTATACCGAAAAAACCTATTATTTATTACTATAATAGTTGGTTAATAATGATTTTGATTCTCATCTACCATGAATATACACAATCTAGGATTAACACTTTGTATGTCTCATAACTTTTTGTAGACAATGTGAGACATGTAGATTCTAATATTTTGACTTCTATTTTGGTTCTTGTTCATGTTACTTAAATTCAACACCAAAATATCCATCTACTAAGTTTCCCAAATTTCATATAAATAATATTTGTGTACTCAAAATAGTTATTTACCTACAACTTAACCTCCTTGAGATTTTTTCTAATAACTAAATTAAAATAATTAGGGATCTGTGGCTGTTGCTTTCCTCATTATCAATAAATATATAAGATTTTAGGGAATAGATTTCTTGTCTTTTTATATTGGTTCTATGTATTTCATTAATCTTCCATACACTCATGAAATATTTCATTAAAGAAGAAATATGTTTTGTATAGTTTTGTGAACACTTATGGACGTTTGATAGGAATTTGATTGAGAGTATAACTTGTTGATAACTTGTTGATAACCATTGAGATATGAACTTTTCCATTTAGTTTTCTATACCTTTTCTTTTACTAAAATCATTTGTTTGTATTTCAATGGCTCATTTCTTCATCTGGTAAAACTTATCCATAATGAAAATAAAGAACCAACTTATTTTATTCAAGTGTCACCTTGTAGAAATTATGCATATTTCTATACTAAGCTGACAAATAAATTGTCTACGACTATAATATCCTTTTTTGGAATTTATATTTCTCAAAAATAAGAAAATATTTATCAATAATCATATATCCGAAGAAATCTGCCAACCTTTGAATCAAAATTAGAACATTTTTTTCTAGTACAACAATTAAGAGATAACATGTGATATATTGATATTTGAATTGGGAAAGGCTAATAATATGTTGAACAACATAGACATGATCCCATGTGGTTCCTCCTTTATTCAATCTGATAAGAAATAGAGACTTAGATAGTTAGTACATAATTATACCATATAGTTAGTACGTAACATATAGACAAACACGCCAATCATGAAATGTTGAAATCTTACTAGATGAATGACCACTCGCACATGAGCATGCTAACATCTATCCCTTTAGATGCCATATCTTGACACTTTCTTAGACATTGGCGTTCCCTCGACACATATACATTCATCAATAAGTCTCTTACAAACAACACAAAGTTGTTCACTGTTCTCATGGTTTCTAGTCCTGTCAGAATTTTTGCAACCCTTCAAGATGGGAATAGATACTCGATAGAAGGTGGTTTTCTTGTGGTGGATCTTTCCTTCTTTGCCTATAGTTGGTTGTGCCTTTGCTAACATCTTGAACTTTAGTAGCTATGGTTTCTAGTCCTGTTAGAATTTTTGCAACCCTTCAAGATGGGAATAGATACTCGATAGAAGGTGGTTTTCTTGTGGTGGATCTTTCCTTCTTTGCCTATAGTTGGTTGTGCCTTTGCTAACATCTTGAACTTTAGTAGCTATGACAGATGAAGAAGACAGACACGATGAAACTAGACTTCCTGTGATCCTTTTTATAGTTCCTAATGTGGGAGGAAGGCTTTTTTTGTTATTCTCATATTCGCGGGTACTCTCTTATTCACCAAGTTTTTGAGAATTATTGATATATTCCTCTAATATCTTATCCATTCAAAAATCAAAATATTTTAAAATAAGGCATCCAACAATTAATTAGGAAATGTTTGCTGAATGAGAAAGAGAAAACTTTTAAAGTCACAAAAGGCCAACTTAATTTCTTTTCTCACTCCTAGGCTTGTCTTCGTCGTTAAAATATATCATAGTTGAATATGCTAGTAAAATAGAATGGAACATATATAATCAAATATGAAAGAGAGTGTTGGTTAAATTTATTGAATTTTTTCCATTATAACAACGATTTCAAAAGTTTGATCAATAACATTTTGCAAATGGATTTTTCTCCTCTTCTTTCCTTTCTCACCGTTTCTCCTTTCTATTTTTTTATTTCTCTCTCATACCACTCATTTACCTACTTTCAAATCAATAGCCTCATTAATTATGATGATTTTTATATTGTCTAACACAATGATTTATGTAATTTTCTTCTTGATATGGAAGGTGTTGGTCAAAATATATTTAATGAAAAAGTTAAATCAAATGTTAGAAATATTTTAAATATCCAAACAAACTTCTTAGTAAAGGCTCGAGATACAAATTAGTTTACCAATACTTTTTTAATTGCAAAGGCAATGATACAAAGAAAAAACTTATTTCAAATCTTATTTTATTTTTAGATCAATTATTTTTGCCATCTTGAAGGGACTAGTAGCCCAATTTATTGCCCACACTTTTGAGAAGACATTTTTGTAAATATTTTTTCCGAATCATTTTGGTTTTCTTGAATGTACAAAGAATGAGTAAACAAAGATAGAAATAATTATTATTTTTGTAATATGATAGTTTTATCAAATATGAAATTTTACACTTATAGATGTAGAAAAATTATATAAACATCACATTTATTATCAAACATAATTAGCTCTCTCCGCTCCATATTTTCAAAACTCATGCAATCGTCCATTCAAATCCAAGAACTTCTTACTCTAATTTGTCTAACATTTCTTTCCTCTAACTGTAATATTTAATAAAATAATTTTGACTAATTGATCAACGTTTCCTTATTTAAAAATAAGACATTAGCTATAAAAAATAATTATCAAATCTTTCTTTGAATTATGAGGATAAATTTCCAAAAAATATCATTAAAATAAATAAAAACCAGCCACTCAAATTAAATGTCCTGTCAGTAAACAAGAAATGTTCACAGGGGCAGAAAATCAAAATTTGTCAAGACATAAAATGCCAAATTAATTTCTTTCCCAAGTGATAGGTTTGGAATTTGTCATGAAAATATATAAAAGTTTAACGCACGAGAAAAATATAAGGCAACACATAAATAATATATGAATGATAGATCTGGATCTATTTGTGATAATTTTGTCATTGTACCAATAATTATTTAGATTTTGTGTAATCAGGATCGGTGATATACAAAGTGGAGCTCTTCTCATATTTCCTTAATTTTAAGTTTGTCTTATATATCTCCTATCCAAATACTTTACTACCCATAACATTTATAATATAATGATTTTTGTATTGTTCAATATTATTACATTTATTCTTAATACATCACACTCATTATCAAACATAATTACATATCTTCAATCAATTTTCTCAAAAATACAATTGTACATGCATTGTTCATTCAAATCCAAGAATGGCCTACTCTGATTCCCCTCTCATATCTTTCCTCTACCTAAAATCTTTTATTCTAACAGTTTTTGCAACATCAACAGTAAAAAATAACTACACCTCTCAACTCATGCTTTATCCTTTACAAAAAGTAAGTAGTTATATTCCTTTAATTAGTCGTATCTAACATGGTTATAGACATATATTCATTGTTTGAAAAATAGCTTCTGTCATATTCTAAAATGAGAGAATCTATTGGAAAGAATTTGACATTATTTATTTTCTAGACAATATCATCGTATTATACCATTTTGGAGTTCTACACCATTCTTGATTGGTCTAACCTTTCTTTACTCATTTCTTTCAAGTTCTAATTGATTTCCTCTCAACACTCACGTTCTCAAGTATAGTTTTTCTCATGAAACTACAACTTCCTTTATCAATAACCAAGACATTCTTACGAACATGGTATCCTAAGTTGCACTCCCTCTATTGTATAAATTTTCAACTCATAGAGCATATCTTACATGAAACAGTTCCTATATATGTATGTCTCTCCCACTAACACAAGGTTTTAAAATTCTCTCTTCCCCATAAAATATCATCACCTTACTGACTAACCCATCAACTAATGCATTTTTCTACTTCAAACAACAACACCTTATGTCAACACAATTCTTGAATCTATGACATTCTATTTTGATATAACTATTTCTTTTTATCACCATTGGGATGAGATAATAAAATAGATCGACACTAGGATCATCAATGAAGTGACTGCATTGGATCCGTAGTGTAACATTCAACAATATACCAAAATTGTCACTCATCTCATGATTTTGAGCAACACAAAGGTCACTCTCCTTTTTTTATCCTCTATCTCCTTTAATCCTACCTCAAATTTAAAAGCCTAGCAAAGAGTTAGCCATTGAGTGAGTCCTGAGGAAGTTTCAAGTTTATCCAAATTTCAATCACTCTTCCCCTTTGATTTTGTCCACTAGTAGATGATTTTTGTATTTCTTCAATAGCAAGCAATGATATCTGATTTACCTTGATTCCATGAAGTTTCCTAGAGTGTATCTCCTCAACTATCATGATTATTTATCTTTTTTCCTTGTGCACACAAAAAATGCAACTCTAAGACCATGTAGAATCTATATCTTCAAACATTTATGTATGATTGTTTTATTTTTTATGCGTTGAAAAAATGTTAAAGATATACCTTCATATGGTGTGTAAATATTTGCGGTATCCATTTATAATATTACAATATAAAAATATAATCCAAGGTTTTGGGACTTACGACCTTTGCATTTTATTTTATTATTTCAAAATTTCAAACATACAAAGAAAAATATTACAACTAAGTCAAGTATACTATTCTTTTATTTTTGTAGAAATACTAACAAATATCAAATATTATTAAGCTATTTTTACATATCTAGACAATACTTATCTAATCATGTTATTTCATTTAGTATTTATACTTTCCTACCATTTCGTATTAGTTTTCTCTCAGCATTCATATGTTAACCACTACATTTTTTTCCTGTTTGACTTCCTTTATGATTAAAGTATAACATCATCTTACATATTATCAACTGTCTCTCCAAAACTAGTGCATGTTATTTTCAATTTAAACAACATAATCTCACATATGTGTACTATCTCAAACTCCAGCGATCTATCAATTTTGCAACTCTCCACCCTCCACTTCACACACCATAAGTACATTGCAGTATTCTTTATCTATAAAACAATACTCTAAATTGGTTGCATGTATTTTCTAAAATCTTTGTCCCTGACTATTATGTTGATTTTGGTTCTCTATTATTTACAAACAATAAGTTTTTCCAGTGGCGGAGCCACGTTAAGGCACCATGAGGCCAGTGCCTCACCCTAAATTTTGTAACTCCACTAAATATGCATTTGTTTATTGGTCAGCAATTAAGACTCTTGATTATATACAGTGATAATTGCTTTCCGTTATAATTGTTCTCTACCTCCTTTTCAGTCGTGCCTTAAAAGCAGGAGCTATTTCTTTAAGTTTGAAATATGGTGTTTCATTTTTCAACAGTTATGTTGCAATGCAAGTGTGGATGTATATTTTCTCTCTCCAATTTTATTTTTCTATGATGCATTGGGTTCGAGATAGTTTTTCATTTTGTTTGGTTTGTTTTAGATTTCCGTTTCAGAATCATCACGAGTGCCTCTCCATACCAGGTCCTTTTCTCCTCGACCATTAGGCTTCCAATCAAAGAATCCATTTGATTCTTTTTATTATATAGAAACAAGAAGATAATATATACGCTGACGGATGGTGGCTTCGCCAAAGTACTAGCAGATCACCTAAACATGTCACAGGAAAGACCGAATGAAGACTCAAGAAGCCAAGAAGTACATTGAGTGTTTGTCCTCAACTAGTACATCACTTCGAAGGAATCATTTTGTAGGTTCTTTCATTCACTTGTATTCAGTTTGCAGCTATATCTTTTAAAAAAAAAAACTAATTTGGCACACTTTTATAAAAATATTAATCAACATAACACACTTTGTAAAATATTTCTTGAAATAGCACATTGTGTGGAACCCACACTGAAAATGGCGCTTTTTGTATCCGGGAATGGAAAACGTTACAAATACTTGCGTGTTCATTTTTAAATAAATTTTTTGAAAAAAATAAATAAATGTAAAAAATGCCACTATGATTGGCGTTTTCAACTTGATGTCACTATTGTTTGCCAAGTGAAAGCACCATTCAATGTGGCATGTTCGACTTATTTTTTTTTATTATTTTAAAATGAACACGTCAATATTTGTGGTGTTTTTGGATCATGAATACTAAAAGCTTCACACGAAGTGTCATTTTTAGACTAAAGCGTGCTCTTTTGGAAGATGTTTTACAAAATGTGTTATGTTGATAAATATTTTTGTAGAATGTGTTTCCTATCTTTTTTCTAATTTTCATGCAATCATCATTAGTTTTGACTTTGGATTTATGTGATCATTTATTTGATTTATCTTGCTTCTGCTGGTTCTTTTGGTCTAATATTGCATACATAATGCTGTAGTTTCTAAAATTTTTATCTTCTACTTGTGCCTCACCCAGTTTACGATTCTGGCTCCGCCACTGAGTTTTTGTCAAAGAATATGGACAATTCATATCTGCAACCTTTTTATATATCCTTTTTTTAAATTCCATGTATGGGACAAAATAGTTATATACATATATAAAATATGTATATATATAAGTTTGCATTTACACATAGATTTACATACATATATATTTATATATACAAATATATAGAGACACACACATATTATATAAATATATATACAATATATTTTTGTGTGTATTTACATATATATGTGATTAAGAGAGAAAGATCCCCCCACACCTGTGGCGGAGGCCAAATGCCAAGGAGGGGGGTAAATCAAGGCGGTAACTACGATACGAACTCGGGTCTATTTGCTAGGGGACACCGTGCTTGACAACTTGAGACACTCCTTGTCGGCTTGTGTTTACACACACACACACACACACACACACACACACATATATATATATATATATATATATATATATATATATATATATATATATGGGTATATCTTCGCTACCCGTGCGGGTAACTAAGATTTCGCTACCCGTGCATCAAATTTGTAATGGGATGACACATATATGTAATGAGACAACCAAATTTGTAATGAGACAACCGAAATTGTAATACAAAAACTCGTTTTGTATTACAGCGCTGTTACAGTAATAAATATATATTTATTACTGTAACAGCGCTGTAATATAAAATGAGTCTTTGTATTACAATTTCGGTCGTCTCATTACATATTTGGATTGTCTCATTACAAATGCATACCTTCCCATTACAAAACTGATGCACGGGTAGCGAATCTTAGTTACCCGCACGGGTAGCGATGATATACCCTATATATATATATATATATATATATATATATATATATATATATATATATATATTATATATTTATATATATTATTGTACCACTATAATTTGAAAATTAGTATTTTTTAAATTATAAAAAATACTCACGTGTTTTTGTAAGAATGTCTTAGGACTTAGGCTCTCAAGTTGGAAAGCTATAATCATATAACATATATACTTTCATTTTTTAATTTAAGAAAAAGTATAAAGTAATTAATATCATATCTAGGGTTTGAGAAACATATAAGGAAGTATACATATATATATACATACACACACACATATATATATAGACACACACACATAGAGCCACCTTGAAAATGCCTCCCCTTTGGGATGAGCCCCTATTAGCTTGGTTCTTTGCTCCCCTACTGATGACTTTCCATGCGTCGTCAAATCTCTTTTGCATTAAGTCTCCACTAGAAGTGGTGTCAAGGAACCTCTTGATTTTATCATTGACTCCTCCATAGAATTTCTCAATAAGCAGTGAAGAGAGGATGCAATGATGATGACATATGTCTAGTAACTCTCTGAATCGTTCCCATGCTTCAAAGAGAGTCTTAAAAGTAACTTGCTTGAATTGGGTAATTTCCCCTCTGATTTGATAGGTGAGTGAGGGTGGAAATAACTTCTCAAGAAACTAGTTTTAAAGTTCTTCCCAAGTGTTGATGTTGTGATCATCTAGAAAGTTGTACCATAGCTTAACTTTATCGATGAGAGGTAATAGAACCCAACTTCATGGCCTCCTCTAACATTCTAGCTTTCTTGCTTTGTACACATATGTCTATGAACTTGTGTAAGTAGTCATGGGCGTTCTCATCGGATTGTCCTACAAAACTATTTTTTCATCATCATCATCCATTGTGTCTTGATTTTGAAGCTTTGATGGCTGGTTGGACAATGGGGTGACGTATATCAACAACCTTATGAATAGAAAATTCTCAAAGTTCTCTTTGTCTTTTGTCTTCTTTGGATGCTTGTAGTTCCGCTTGCACTGTTGCTCTAGCTTAGGCCAAGAGCATATCTCATTGTTTTACAAGCACTACTTCAAACCCATGGTTGATATCCTATTCGACCATCTTAGATTAGTGTGTGTAAAGGAACATCTGGTAGGTTTTCTCAATCTCAGGATCAAAATGTAGTCTTTGACTGAAACTAAAAGAGTGTCACATGCACTAGAAGTGGTTCTTGGGGAAGAAAGGCTACCAGAAGCAAGATAACTGATGTGGAGTTGAAGTCAAGAAGATATGCAATAGTATCAATTGGAAAAGAAGATTCTTAACCAATTCAAGTTGGCTAATGTGATCAAAAAATTTGTTATCCCTAGGAATGGCACCAAAATTTTATGTGACTTTTATTGCACAGGAAATTCACTAGGGGTGAAATCCCTAAAGTTTACCTTTACCAACATACAATAATCACCACCTGCAAGTAGACAGATCTTATGGTATTATATTTTAGGATTTAACCCAAAGGACAACATTTGTAAGAGTTTGTTGATCAAAGTAACCATACAGGAATTAGTATTTATCACAAAAGGTTGATAGTTGTTGATTACTCTAATTGTATAATAAAAGGGTTGAAATAAATGTTGATTATCAGATGATGGAAGCTCTAGGGTGCTATGGGTTTCACCACTATTACCTATCATTCACTCTCTCATTGCATTATATAAGCATGAACACATATTGTAAGGCCATAAAAAGTCCCTCTTTTGGCATTTGGATTAAAACATGTACGGATATCACTCTAAGCTCATTGTTTTATTATCAATAGAGCATACATCTATAACCTCAAACAACGCATGGATAAAGTTCTCATCAATAGTTTAATAAGAACCAATCAATATCCTAGATCTTGGGTTCAAAGTTCTCTACATCCTAGATTGTGACAAATATGTAAACATGCTAACCAGACAAGAAAACAAGCACAAAATGATTCATTCTAAACATATATCATTTCATACAAATATAGATGAAGTAAAGAGAAAAATTAGGTATCTGGCTACTCCCTGTACCCTAGATTAGTGACTACTTGCTCATGGAAGTAGTAGTATGAACAATAATAAGGAATGAAAGAAAGAAATCCATCCTCACATTACAACATGAAAATAGAGTTGTGGTGTGTGGAAGCTTGTCATCATGTTGGAGGTATATGGTGGATGGTGCAAGATCAGGTCTCTCCCTAGACATTTGTTGGGGTGAAGTTGAGTGTTATTCTTCCTTCTTCAAGGTCAAATTTTGTCACTATGAGAAGGGAGCAGTTGTCTTATGATGGTGGAGGCCGTCAATCGATGGGAATAAGCTCCAAAGAATAGACCTCCTTCTAGGTCAGGCCTGGAGCTTTAGTAATGGTTGTGATGGAATGATCTTTGGTTGGCATTTGTCAATTTATGGATGAAGGTCAAAAGACCTAGAAGTCAAAGGTGAGTGTGGAGAGAAACAACCTAATAGTGTCCATGGAAGCCCTCATTTCTATAGGTCTTGGTCTTCTATTTATAGGTGTAGGTAAGTCTTGGAACCCTCCTAGTCGTCGTGGAGCTAAGACATCAGCCTCCATGGAGGTGAAGAGATAATAGTAGGGGTAGATGAAGTTTCTATGACATTATATATCTTTGTTGGTAGGAAAGGGTGGGGATGACCATTAGAAGGTTGAGCAGGAGGATGGTTAGGACTTAAGTCTATATCATCCTTCAGTTGGTACGCGTAGGGGCACCATTGGATGTTGAATGTAGAGCTTCCTTTGGAAGTCAAGATATCGGTCAGGCATCAGAAAGAAAAAATGGAAGAGCTAGGGGGCCATCAAAAGAGGATGATGTATACTAAAGGTTTGGGTTAAGTAATGCAAATTGATGTTTAGGTAGATGTCATCCAAATCGATGGCATGTCAGAAATATGTGAAAGGGAATTCTTCATCGTTTGCCAATCTACTAAGACTACCCCACCCTTGGGGATATTGCTATTTTGGTCCTCTATTCAGTGATTGGGAACATCATCTCCTACACTTCTACCATGCAATGAAACTAAAGTCTACCACAGAAACCAAGAATTTGGATCAAAACCATATAAATCATCATAAAATTAAATAAATCTATATGCAAGCTAGGTCAAAGATAAAATGATGGAAATGAATGGAAATATATGATGTTAATGCAACTAAAACTAGGATGAATATTTATTCATGAAGGGGATAGTGTGACATGTTACCTGCAAACAAATTGTAGTTATTAAAATCAATATAATCAATTAATTCGATTATTAATACTTTGGTTAGTTACTTCCTTTCTTTTTCTACTTAAATTGGAGGTGTATTGATGTTCAATTAACTTGAAATTTTTCTTATAGGTTAACCTAGTTTTGGGGAACACAAAACTGTAATCGATTTTTCCTTTGAGTTTAAGAGTGTATAATTCAATTACTTGTATGTTGGGTGTATACATTACCTCATTTAATTAGTTATATAATTGGAATTAGTATTTTCTTTGATTTCATCAACCCCTACACATAGGAATATTCTAGGGATTCAATTTTAGGGTAAACGCATATATGAGTATCTTTTTGTGATTGATCTATTTTATTGAGGTTAGATAAGTAATATTCCCTAAATCATATAATAAAGGGGTAATTACTATAATATGGTGTTCTTTGAGATTCAATAAGATTAATATGTTCTAAATAAGTAAAAGAGGCATCTAGAATTATTATCAAGGGAAAGGCATTTGAAAAAAAAGGAGAGACAAGCCTAGAATCTAGATTTGGATATGTCAAAGAAATGAGAGTGTATCTCCCTACCACCCTAAACTTTTGAACCATGTTGTTATGTTCGTGGAACTAATGTTTGCAGATGATAGGGTAGAAGTCACTACTACTCTGGAGGCTTTGGTGGTCACCCATGTGGTGGAGGGATCTGGTAGTAGTTTCCCTAATATTCTACCTTTATAAGTGAGTATATATCTAGGTATCCAGATAGAGCTCCTCATAAATACTCCCTCATTTGTGGTTCCTCTACATATAGGCCTGTTGGTAGTAGTACATGTGGTTGATATGATGTTGCATTTGTTGTTGATCCAACCACATGACCTCCTGAGTCTTCTAGATGCCCTCCAATTATATTTTAATGGTGGACATGTATTAGGCATTTGTTGAGGGATGTGTTGTGAAGATGTAGCTTCTTCTCTCCTCCTCATTCATCATAGTTCTCTCTTCTATTCTTCTTTCTACTACTCCTCTACATTTTTTCTCCCATCCCTTCAAGTATATCAACTATATGTGTTCTGAAATTCCCCCTAGGGTGCTCCTTCTCCCATGTTTGTAGGATGTCAAGTGATTCAGTAGTGGAGCCTATTTCCTTAACGAGTGGGATAGTATGATAGGGAAACTCAAGAATGATTCTAGAGTAGGGATATTGATGTTATAATTTTTTTCTTATTATCAATGGAGATCATCTGGGAGAGCACACAATACTTTACATCCATAAATTTATCTCCATCTACCTTTGTGAGCCCTACCATATCACATCCTAGAGATAGATCTATTAAGGTCACAATTCCTTCCATGATAAATGGATTCTCACTCTTGGATGGAATTGGCCTCATGTCATCAATCATGAGCACCCCTAGGTTAACATTTTTACCTCTTATCATCCAACCAAGAACAAAATGATCTTTCTAGAGAAACCCCTTGGTTGTCATATTAGGAAAAAATAGTAGTTGCAAGAACTTTACATACTCATGTCTCAAATGGATTAAGGATCCCATTGGTTTTTGAATTCCTTGGTACAAAGGTAGCTTGCTCGGTTAACCTTTTCCAAATTGATGCATAGTTTTTCATGGAATCCTTCTCAATGCATCTTTCATTGAAATGTGTGGCCTATCAAGGCTAGGACAAAAATGTTATTCAATTTGGAAGTGGTGAGTACATGTATCTCATTTTGCAATCTAAACAGGTGGTATCCTCTCCTCTATACTTGAACTTCTCCATATTACCAAAAAACTTTTGTGTCATCTCAATGCATGTCTCTTATGCGGTAGTGAGAACCTTGAACAGTCCACAATGTGCTAAGTATATCTCAAACTGGTAGTCGATGCCCAACTCTTGCATTGAAGTAAGGTAGGCATAAAAAGTGTAAACTACTCTCCTAGTCATACAATTTGGATGAAGTGGCTTTAGTATGAAATTTCTTTTATAACCCCTCCCATATGTCACACCCTTGGATGTTTTTCTATATTCTTTGAATGTGTCTGCCTCTAATAGTGTACCAATATCAATTGGCTCCTTCTAGAGTTCATCATCCCTAGTATCTTCTTCCTCTTTTTCCCACTCGTAGGTGTGGGGATTTGAAACTGTTGAAATTCAGACGTGTCATCCTCACAGGTTGATGCTTCTCTTTGTTACCTTGATCATCATATAGAGATAACTACCTTTGGGGTTGTGGTTGCAATTGTAGTTGTGGCATGGTTGATGACATAAAATGGCACATTGTTGGGGCCATGGAGGAGCACGTGAGGAAGATGGTGTAGTTGCAGCTTTGTGTCTCCATTGATGCTTAGTGACCTTTGGATCCACATAGTTAATCATGGTATCCATCTCTTCATTAAATTTGCTTCTCCCTCTCCATTGTATATAGGATCTAAAGTATGGTGGCTAGAAGAGGAGTGAAGGTGGGATTGGATTCCTAATGTTGTTTGGGAATGGGATATGGAAATCGAGTTAGAAGGAGATGAGGTAGTGTTGTGAGATGATGGAGGAATGTTTATGTAGGTTTTCTTGGAGAGGAGAAGGTATTGGGCGAGTGCCTTGAACCCCTCCTTCATGTTTTTATTTCCTACAATTGTTGGTGGAGTATTGTAGGTGGATTTAGGTTTTTTAGTTTTGGGTGTGGTGGGTGGAATGGAGAATTAGGTGGAGGTTTGGGGTGGAAATTGATGGGAAGTGATGGCTAGAGGTGGGGGAGAGTTCTCCAGGGTGAATTGGAAATAGAGATAGAAGATCCAGAGGTCAAGTAAGCTTTAGGTGCCACTTTTAGTTACCCTATGTGTGCCATGGTCGTATGGGTGGAGTGAAATGAAGGGGTGTGTCATGGTGATCCCTGCTCTTTTCATTAAATTAAGTTGTGGAGACATGCCACACCCACAAAATATGTTTTGTCTACCACAGTAGTGGTGATTGGGTGGCAACACAGTCATGGTGGATGGCATGCTTGTGGTGGGGATCAAGCCACATCTTCAATTCATGCTGAAAAGACTATGTGAAATGATCACTTTGACTACATCCATTTTGATGTACCATGACCATGGTGGGCACCTTAGTGGCCCAGATGAATACAAATTTTAACAATTCATTAATCTTTGAACCCAAAAAAAATTCAAATAATTTCTTTCCACGTTGCAGATGTAATTCCTCATCTCTTGAATATCACATCACAAAGTTGAACAAAACTATCTAATAAAAGTGTGTGCATGTGTGTGTTTTTTCTTAATATGTGTGTGAAATAACAAAAAATATATCAAAATTGAATATTGGGCAAAAAATTTCCAAACCTAGGTGGGCTCTATGTCCAGAGCCTTCCTTTGGGCTTAGTGGTTCTTTTGATTCATTCATCCTATTTAAAACCTAGAAACATCATATACATAGTAAATTTCTTTTTAGTGTGCATTCAAACACACTTCCTCATCAAATGGAACGTCCTCAATCAGCATCACAATGTCAAAACTTTGGTTGTCTTTGTCAGGAACATCAACAACATATTTCTATATTTGACCATTGACAATGAACTATTTTTCTCCTTCTTTCTCTTAAGTCACAATAACATTGGATGAGTAAACATGCTTTACTTGATAGGGGCCTTCCCACCTTGATCTGAACTTTTCAGAAAACAATTTCATGTGTGATTTTTACAACCACATCTATTTCCCTGGTTCAAAAGACTTCTTTCTAATCAACTCATCATGCAAGAACTTAATTTTCTCTTTGTGGAACTTTGACAACTCATAGGATTCATGCCCATCTCTTCAAGTTCATTCGATTGGTGTTTTTTCCTTATCGTGGATGTATCAAGATCCTTATCCATTGACTTGAATGCCCAAAGGAGCTTTCTATTATTGATATACTGATAAGAGGAAGCTCTTCATGTAGATGAGCTTGAACAAAGTGGTGCCAATCAGGGCTTTCAATGTGGTTCTATAATCTCATAAAGCCTCACTGAGATTGAGTGAAAAATCCTTTTAGTTTAGTCTTACTATCTTCTCAAGAATTAGATTTATATTTTAATTAGCAAGCTCAACTTGTCCACTTGTTTGGGTATGATAGGGGGTTGATACACGATGATTAACCCCATGCCTTACCAAAAAAAATTGAAAACACCTACGAATGAAGTGGCTTCTTCCATCACTAATCATGGAACTTTGAACTCCGAACAAGTTGAAAATATTAGATTTTACAACATGCATACCACCTTGTGGTCATTGGTTTTTGTAGAAATGGATGCAACCCATTTAGAGGCATAATCAATAGACATGAAAATGTATACTAACCCAAAAGATGGAGGGAATGGACACATGAAGTCAATACAACATGCATAAAACATCTCTACTACTAGAATAGGAGATAGAGGCATCATGTCCCTCTTTGAAACTGTACCCATTTTTTAGCATTTCCAGTAAGCTTTGCAATGTTAATGAGATTTTTTGAACAACATTATCAACAAAACACCATATTGTAGGAGTTTCACAACCATCCTCTTTTGTCCTAAAATTATCCTCCACCTATGCCAAAGTAGAAAATAGAGAGTATGTCTTGTTGCTAAAACTTTAAATAAGTCGGTTGCAGAAATATTTGAAAAGATGGGGATCATACCAAAGATAGTTATTTGAAGCTACATATAACCTCTTTTTTCTTCACTTGTTCAAGTATCGGGCACTCCTCCACTGGGAAAGATATTTACCATGTGTTGATACCCTGGCCTTTGGGTAAAATTAAGCAATAGAAGATGATCATATGGAAATTCTTCTTGAACTTGTTCAATGCTTCATAGTGGGGATCAATTCAAGGCTTTAAGAGAGATGATCCACTATTGAATTTTCACATCTCTTCTGATCAGCAATCTCAATATCATATCTTAAAGAAGAAGGATCCACTAGATCAACCTTAGATTCAAATCTTTCTTTGACATCAAGTACTTGGGAGAAGCATAGTTTGTATAGATATCACTTTGTTTTGGAACACATAAAAAATGGAACTTGTCAAGTGCAAATACTATAGAAAGCAACTCATTTTCCATTATAATTTCTCGAGGCCTCATCTAGGGTTGTGCTTGCAAAGTATTTTGCATTTGAAATCTGACTAAACCTTTGGCCTAACATATCCCCAATTTTTGTGTTAGAATCATAGGTCATAATCTCAAATGCTAAAGAGAAATCATAGGACTTCATAATAGGAGAAGAAATCAACATTTCAACTTAAGCACTTGACACAATCATCATTGAATTGGATCTCTACATCTTTCTCAAGAAGGTGACAAAATGGCTTAGAAATTTTGCTAAAATCCTTTATAAACCAGCAGTAGAATGCCACATGTCCTGAAAAGGATACCATAATTGGTAGTCAGAATCAACTCTTATAGTGATGCTAGTGTTTGTGGTTCTTAGACCTAAAGTCACTACACTCATTACATATCGTTCAATGTACTTAGACATCATCCAACATGACCTTGAATAAGGGTTACTATAAAGGTGATGTTTGGTGCACCATGACACATGGGGATGACTATGAGTGATGTAGGTGGGATTTGTCCCTCCTACAAGAGTATGATATCCTGGCCACTTGATAAGTGAGATTGAGAAATGCATGGCCATGCACATGTGAGTTAATATGTGATATTGAGCTTACATATATCACCGACAGTCTACTCTAGTCTAAGGAATATAGATCAAACATTGAACAGGATGAAAATTACATGCCTTGAGTTATATCTGGATATCAGTGACAAAGGAACTATACAAACACTGTAACACCAGTCACATATTGTAGGTTGAAGTTGTTATTTAACTGTCCATTTATGTGGGTAGCATTGATGTGTTACTAGATACCTCTATTTGCTTGTGATGTCATAAATTAGTTATGGACATTCACTGCAAATGTAAATAGGAACCTATAAGGCCACACACTTAGGATATACTTGGAATAGGATTTTATTCATGAATGATGTTTAAATTGATTACTAAAGTTATTAGGTATTCAATTTAAACAACAATTGACTGACTGAACTCTAAACTAACCGGTTCATGTGTTGAATCGGTGGTTGGAGTGTCAACTTGATTAGAAATTGCATTGATTAAATTCTTGATGAACCAAGGCATTAACCAACTAGTTCACATAATGAATTTATCATAATGAGGTCACGAGACAACCGGTTCACGAGATTAACCACCCAGTTCATGGATCAACTCAATTTCAGTAAGGATTGGTGTTAATTTCATGTTGTGTATTAATTGGATTAGAATTCTCAATACAATTGTGGTTGGGAATCATGACAAAAGGACCGGTTCAAGGGTTGAACTGATTGGCTCGCATGCCAACCTATTAGTTCACCCACGAACTGATCATTATGCCTCTCACATGTTGTGAAAATTTGTGAAATTTGATCCCTTCCACTCCCACACAGACTGGGAACCTTGATCCTAACCCTCCTATAAATAGAAGGCTATTGGGGGCTTCTTAGATACACAACTCATTTGCTCTTGGCAATTGTTGTCTTCTCTTATTATGGTAACCGAGAGAACTTGAGCACACCCTACTCCATAAAGAGAGGGATAGAAAGGGAGAATAATTGTGGAAGAGCAAGTTGGTGCTAGTACACTAACATGGAGGTACAACTCCTTCATGTCTGTTCTTCTTGAATGACAGGAGTTCCTGGTGGTCCATGAAGACTACGATAGAGGCGAGGAGGCCATTTCCTGCCACTAGGAGGACAATGTTAAGCTGTCATCTGTGGTGATCAACCAGGAGCTATTGTAGATGTGTTTGAGTGTGACTTGAAGAAAGGTGCACACTACGATGAGGAGATCATCATTGGACTTTCTCCAGGATGAGGTATATCCTCAAAACCATCATTTCCATTATATAGTTGTTGACATGATATACTATTACAAGGGGAATATGGTAGTTAAATTTTTGTTTCCACTGCCTTCTCTACTGCCATATAAACCTATAGTGGTATCATAGCCACATCAACTTACTATGTTTTGGGATAATCAATATAATCAGATTTTTTGTATTTCATTTATTTATTACATATGATGTGAATACTGAAATTGATTAATGTTCATATCTGATGAAGTACCATGTACAATCCCAAACTAATATATATATATATATATATATATATATATATATGTGTGTGTGTGTGTGTGTGTGTGTGTGTGTGTGTGCAATTTACATGTGTCACCCTAAAAGCTAGTTTTAATGGTGGATGTATAGTGTGGTTATGGAAAATAACCCTAATTATCTATGCATGGGGGTTGTATATGTTTATTCCTACTTTATCTTAGTTTGAATACGGAGACTCTACCTTATCTTTCAAATGTAAAAATATTATTCTATCCTGCCTTTGCTCCCATGAAATATAACTCGAGGTTTCTATATTACCATGTAATATTAGGATAGTTTAATTTCTTCTTACAATGAAGAAGTCAAGCCACTCATTTCAGAATATGAGCCGACCAAATGGAGTGCCATGGAGGAGTGATGAAAGGGTCAAACTGATTGGTTAGAGGCCCAACCGACTGACCAATCGACTAGAGGATCTAGAAGATGGTGGACTAGAGACCAGACAACATGGTAGACGATCAACCAACTGACCAGGAGGCGAGTCAATTGGTTCAAGGCTTGAACCAATCAACCCATATTGACAAGAATAGATCTTCATCCACAATAGGTTTATGCATGACATGTAGACCCTAGATTGTGGTAATTGATTGTGGCTCTAAGGAATTATAGTAGAATGACCATAACCATCGCTTTTATTTTATTGCATGTTTTTGTTTTGGGATATAGCATGTATATGATATCTATTATATGTTTGTGATGATCGTATATGTATATATTTGTATAAACACAAATCCCTCAATATATATTAAGCCTATGATGCTTTCCATAAAAAGTTGTGACATCCCCTAATTTTCTAAAACTTAATCTAATGAGTGACATCCAAATTGAAACCTCACCTCAACGACAATCCCAATTTAAACACCCCACACTAGGATAAGAAGAAGGAAATTAGAGGAAGTCAGAAGGAAACAACAATAGCATGTGCACATGAACAATAATAAAACAATATAACACATGTTCACCATTTAACATATAATTATAAAATGAATTATTACAACATTTGATATTACACATTAAATAGTAAACTTTTACATATACATGTAATACCACTAAACAACATGATCTTAAGACAACAAGTCCACCTGTACATCAGCTCACCACACAACTCTCAATTATCATGATTCTTCAAAAGCATATGTCTACAACCTAAACAAAAGATTACATGGTGTACATGTCAACACATAATTCAAGAATATTGTACTGAGTAAACCTACGTGTCTTTCTATATACCTCTCATTACTAAGACTTGGCAAATAACATAAAGCTAATACTTGGCAGAAATAAAGAAATATAAAAAAGCATACTTGAACAAAGAATGTTTATTAATGAAAGAGAACACATGTTTTAAGATCATTTCCATTATATAAAAATTTGATCAACCACATGCACTATTCTACCAAAAAGATTTAGTGCTCACATGTACTGTCCTACCAAAGTGATTTAGTACTTTTATATATGCACTATTCTGCCAAAGAGATTTAGTGCTCACATGTACTATTCTACCAAAGAAATTTAGTACTTTCATCAATGCACTATTCTACCAAAGAGATTTATTGCTATCATATAATGGATCAAACATCTTATGTTTCATGTGTTAATAGTCATAAATATGGAAAATCAAGAAAGATTGCATACAAGAACAATCATTTCATCCAATATCATATGCCAATTGTACACACATAATACAACCATACAACATAGTAGGCCAAGTAAGTGGTAAGGGCATACCTTGAAGAAGGACAAATGTAATCAATATATAATCTTGAGTCAACTATCACTCTTGGTAAAACCTTGATTAAGAGAAGATTATGTACTATCATCAGATTATCCATCATTTTAACCCTAGTCATATGTTGTAGGGTTTCTCTTATATCACTAAGATATTTGCATCATTACTTGTCTTATCATCTTATTTTCTAGGTTTAATGATACTAATTCTGTATTTTAGATTGAGACCAATTGAATATTAGCTTCCATATCATTGTGTGCATGTATTAACCCTAGATCATATTCATTTGGCATATTAGGGTTTTATATCACATGAAGAGTCATTATCATGTTACCATTAATCCCATGTATGAAATTGATCTCAAAGTTGCATGTTATCTTCTAATTAATGATACAAACTTACTATATGATTTCCAGGGTTTCTTGAGCATATTTGTAATTATTGCACATTAATTAGGGTTATTAGCCCTAATTAGCCATACGGAGCAAATTACATGATTTTGTGTATCAACATCATCATCACCAACCTTAAATGGATTATAAATATGAATATGGATTTACTAGCATATTATAATAATTTTAGGCCATAATTTGATATGTATTATCCATGAAATAAGTATATAACATCTTACATGATATTACTGACATCTAATCTTCAAAAGACTGATATCATGGTCCCATGTTATTCTACATATTTTTTTGAACATTTTGATACCTTATTTTTATTTTTCTGACATCATGACTATTTACTAAGATTCATCTAAAATCTATAAATTTCTAGGTATTTTACCTGCTCGGACCATTCAGAATCGGTCACGTGACCACTTGCTTGGTCAGCTTCAGGAGGGCTAGTCAGTTTTCTGGCTAAACTCGATTCAGGGTCTTCTGCTTCTCCTTCCTCATGTGATTTTTGTTTCTTACAAACTGTCATTGTGCTTGAACTTGATGGTGAGCAAGCAGGCAACACGATCTCCTCCTCACCCGTACCAACCTCCGCAATGGAGATCATAGCCTCTCGATCGCCTCCTCTCATTTCTTGGTAGTTTAATTGTGACTCTGAGACTCGATCACTCTCAACTTCTCAGGATGACAATGAATGATTCAGAGCTCCACCTCCATCAAATCGATGACCACGGATGCCTCAGATCTGCTAGACGGCTCTCCTTGGCTTCTTGGTTCTCTAGATTTGCGGTGTTTCTACATCACATCTCCTCCATGAAGTCTTCCTACTTCTCCTAAAAAAGGGCGACAGTCGTGGTGTCCTCCAATATAGCAGTACATAGTTCTCTGAGCCCCATCTTCAACTCTGACAGTGAGGAGCTTATCAGCCATGGAAATTAGCAGACGAAAAGGAAAGTGGGGAGATTTTTAGGTTTCAATAACTACAGAAAGCATCCCCCTTCTCTTCTCATCATGAGCCACATTGGAGATCAAGCGGAAAGTAGGAGTTCCGTCTCCTCATTTTCTCCACGATCTAGTCATATGAGTGGTCATTCAGTTTGTATAGGAGTGGAAATATCAACTATTAGTTCAGTTTCATTCTTTTGTCTACAACCATAATGTGGGATTGGTTGAAACTTATCAACTTCGTTCACCCATGATGTCTCGCCTAACTGTAGCTTGGAGATGGGCTTTTGGCCATCAGATCATCCACATTCAAGGGTTTGGATCAGAGTGTTGACTAGGCCAATCTGTGACACTCCTCAAATGAAAAGGGTAGACCGACCAATACATTTCTATGATTCTAATATAACATCCAAAACCTAGGCTAAATTGTAATTACTTAGCTACATCAACCATCAACAATGCACATCATTTCATGGATTTCAAACTTAGATAACTTTGTCTAGGAACATCAAAAAATTATAATACTTTAACTGTAGCTTTGGCCTAACTCGAGCTTCATTCTATACAACTTTGGTGCCAAAACTCAAATATTTAACATGTCAATTAAATACTCAAAAAATGCATGAACTTAGGTATTTTAATCATGATAACAACATCAATTAATATCCACATTTTTCCAAAGCACTTGAAACTTTTCAAATTACTTAAAAATATGAATTCACTTATTTCATTAAGCATTCCAATACTCCAAAAGTTCACTCCATCACATCCTACACACCTAAAAAGAAATGTTGTCCTCAAAATTAAACCCAAAAAAATCCAATCCATCACATCATATACATCTTAAAAAAAATCATCCTTGAAATTAAGCCATCCTCTTACTTCAAGGAAAAACAAAAAGGTCTTTATCCATATGTAGGACACCACTCTATGTGCAACATATCCAAAAACAAAGCCCCATAATCATATCCAACCACTATTAGGAGGTTTTAAAACATATAAGGTGAATCACCCCTTCATAAAAAAATTTAAAAAAAATAGCTTGGAAATTCTAGTAATGTCATGACATATCTCATTGTTAGGGTTGCATCCTTAATTTTTCCCATGCATTAGGGCTCCCACATCATATTACCATATTCTAAAGGAGTTGAATAAAGTTATCCCATTAAATCAATGTGTCATCAACATTTTATTGAGCTAATTGTTAGAAAATGCTCAAAATTAGCATATGTCTATTAGGATGGATTCAAGTATAGTTAACCCACTTTATCCATCTAGATCATTTTATAGTGTCATCATCATTTCGGTGAGCTAAATTTTTTATAACATGTTCTACATCTTTATGAATCACCAAGGTCAACGCATCATTGACATATATTATTAATATGATGTCGTTTCACCCACATATTAGGATGCTGCAAACTTTACTTAGTCATTCCATCACTTGATTCATGAAACTTATAATGTTGTTGTTATTCAAGTATATGGTTGACCATTTATACATAAGAGAGTTATTAACCATCACTATATTTCCATCATGATATTATCTAACCATTCATATCATCATATTTCATAAATATCACTAGGGTTTTCCAATATTATTAAGTCCCCATACATTACATCTTGATATTAGACCCTAAACACATATATTATATCATGGTTGTGCTAAACAAACTTATACAAGTGGTTTGTCAAACCTCTATCGTCACTTTATCTAGTCCAGTTGAGGCTCTCCTAACCCTTATCCTGAGGGTAATCTTGTGCTTATCCTCTCTAAGCAGTCTCATCTCTGTGAGTATCTCATAAGCAAAAACTTTATCTTCCCTCTTTGGTCAAGGGTTCTTAGGTTTACCTCATTGGCACTAGTTGATTTCTTTATGATCTCTATCCACATATACACAAACCATAACATGATATGACATTCTCTTCATAGGTCTCTACTCATGAGACATGCTTACCCATAACTCTCTTATATATGCAACCACTAGATTCCTACAATGTACCATCAACCCGATCTTGAGGGTTTATAGAAACTAACACATAATTACCTCCTCCAGGGTCTTGGGACTCTCTCTCCCTCACCCAGATGATAGGTTCTCATATTCATATTCACATATGTAGATATAACCAACCTCTCTTTATCTCTAGGGTTTGGTCATCCCAAGGACATTTAGGGTTCAACAAGACTATATGAATCATTCACAAAGAGACTCAACTCATTCGCTTAGGAGTAGTCTAATTTAGGACATATTATCTCATAATTCTCATATCTTGGAGTTTAGGATCTCTAACCTTCTCCCTCTAGGTTTCACTATCTCTGGAGTTAATTCTACAACTGGTCCTAACACTTGAGGTCCTCCTTTGCACAAGAGATTGAGGCTCTTGTCGATTCACATCATGTCTTAACTTATTTTAACTTATCTTAGAGAAACATACATACTTGCATCATCAAGCTTATTTAGAAACCTCAAATCTAAACTCAAGCCCTCAAAGACAAACATTTATCATCATAATTAATCTCATATCATATATATAAGGCTTAGATCTTATCATCTAAACATATTTCCTCAAAAACAAACTTTATCATCATAAACCAGCTTATGTTACTATATCAAACTTAGACCATAACATCTAAACCCATATTATCTATTCCATCTATCACATATTCCAACAAGGCTCTAGACATCTAATCTATAACTACACTCTCTTCTAGATTGATGTCATTCACTTTCACTTAGGTTGCATGATCACCTTCTACTCATACATGTGCGGGGGCACATTTTTGTATTTACATATGCATAATAAAATATTATATTTTGTTTCTCTGATAAAACAAGGTCAGAGAAAACTATCAAGGTTCGATTTGATTGGGAATCAAAAACCAAATCCACAAAATGAGTGTCCCACACATAGTAGAGAGTCCAATGTCATGTCACCTAATGAAAATGGTGATAATAGGGTGTAGACAGGTGTAACTACCTAAAACATAGATGCATCATATGTCAAAGGTTTCTCTTCTCGTGGTGTATGTCATTTCCAAATAATGCAACGTCCCATACTGCTGCACTATAAGGAAAAAATGACACTTATGGATCTACTATACAGAAACACCAGTCTAAACCTAGTTCTCAGACATCTAGATTCTAACCTAGAGGCTAGGTCAGATCTAGTATCCAAAAGACTACTAATCTAACCCTAAAGATTATTAAGTTCAAGGTTCTCTTTAATTTTAGTTTCATAATGAGCAAATGTTAGGCTTAGCTATTGTCATGCTCTGATACACCTCTGACGTATCTGCATTTTCAAAAATTTAATCTAATGTGTGACATCCAAATTGAAACCTCACCTCAGTGAGAATCCCAATTTAAACACCCCACACTAGGATAATAAGAAGGAAATCAGAGGAAGTCAGAAGGAAACAATAGTACCACATGTACATGAACAATAATAAAACCATACAACACTTTTCACCATTCAACATATAATTACAAAATGAATTATTACAACATTTGATATTATACATTGAATAGTAAACTTTTACATAAAC
The DNA here is from genome assembly GCA_963693085.1 of Alisma plantago-aquatica. Classification (NCBI taxonomy): domain Eukaryota; kingdom Viridiplantae; phylum Streptophyta; class Magnoliopsida; order Alismatales; family Alismataceae; genus Alisma; species Alisma plantago-aquatica. Next base: position 962,685,100 of record OY856411.1, on the reverse strand, counting down.
ATGTACTACCACTAAACAACAGGATCTTAAGACAATATGTCTACATGTACATCAGCTCGCCACACAACTCTCAACTATCCTGGTTCTTTGAAAGCATATGTCCACAACCTAAACAAAAGATTACATGTGGTACACTTTAGCACAATATTCAAGAATATTGCACTAAGTACCCCTATGTGTCTTTTTATATACCTCTCATTACTAAGACTTGGAAAATAACATAAAGTTAATACTTGGAAATAATAAAGAAATATAACAAAAGCATACTTGAACAAAGAATGTTTATTAACAAAAGAGAACACATGTTTTAAGCTCACTTTCCATTATATGCAAAGTTGATCAACCACATGCACTATTCTACCAAAGATATTTAGTGCTCACATGTACTATTCTACCAAAGAGATTTAGTACTTTCATAAATGCACCATTTTGCCAAAGAGATGTAGTTCTCACATGTACTATTCTATCAAAGAGATTTAGTACTTTCATCAATGCACTATTCTACCAAAGAGATTTAGTGTTATCATATAATGGATCAAACATCTTATGTTTCATGTGTTCATAGTCATAAATATGGAAAATAAAGCAAGATAGCATACAAGAACAATCATTTCATCCAATATCATATGCCAAGTATTTGTACACACATAATACAACCATACTACATAGTAGGCCAAGTAAGAGGTAAGGGTGTACCTAGAAAAAGGACAAACCTAATCATCATATAATCATGAGTCAACTATCACTCTTGGTCAAACCTTGATTAAGATAAGATCATATACTATCATCAGATTCTCCATTATTTTAACCCTATTCATATGTTTTAGGGTTTCCCTTAGACCAATAAGATATGTGCATCATTATTTGTCTTATCATCTTATTATCTAGGTTTAATAATACTAATTATGTATTTCAGATTGGGACCAATTGAATGTTAGATTCCATATCGTTGTGTGCGTGTATTAACCCTAGATCATATTCATTTGGCATATTAGGGTTTTATATCATCTGAAGAGTCATTGTCATGTTACCACTAATCCCATGTATAAAACTGATCTTAGAGTTACATATTATCTTCTAATTACTGATATGAACTTACTTTATAATTTCTAGGGTTTCTTGAGCATATTTGTAATTATTTCACATTAATTAGGGATATTAGCCCTAATAAGCCATATGGAGAAAATTACATGATTTTGTGTATCAATATCATAATCACTGACCTATGATTTATCTAATAAATTTCTGGGTATTTTACCTGCTCGGGCCAATCAGAATCAGCCACGTGTCCACTTTCTTGGTCAGCTTGAGCAGGGCCAGTCAGTTTTCTGGATAAATCTAGTTCAGGGTCTTCTACTTCTCCTTCCTCATGCAATTTTTTGTTTCTCGCAAACTGACGTCGTACTTGAACCAGATGGAAAGAAATCAGGTAAAATAGCCTCCTCCTTGCCCATACCAACCTCCGTAAGGGAGATCATAGCCTCCTGATTGCCTCCTCCTACCTGTTGCGAGTTTGGTTGTGCCTCCGAGACTCCGGCACTCTCAGCTTCTCAAGATGACAATGACTAATCTAGAGATCTGCCTCCATCAAATTGATGACCATGGATGCCTCGACTCTACTGGATGGCTCTCCTTAGCTTCCTAGTTCTCCAAACTTGCGGAATTTCTTCATTGCATCTCCTCTGTGAAGCCCACCTACTTATCCTCAAAAATGGTGGCAGTCACGGTGTCCTCCAATTTAGTAGTGCATAGTCCTTCGAGCCCCATCCTCAAATCCATCTGTGAGGAACTCGTCATCCATGGAAAGTAGCAGATAGAAAGGAAACTGGGGTGATTGTAAGGTTTTGATAACTACTAGAAAACATTTCCCCCTTCTCTTCTTATCGTGTGCCACAGTGGAGATTAGGTGAAAAGTTGGAGTTATGTCTCCTCACTTTCTCCATGATCTAGTCATATGAGAGGTCATTCAATGTGTATAGGAGTGGAAAGATCAACTTCTAGTTTAGTTTCTTTCTTCTGGCCACAACCATAATGTGGGCTTGGTTGAAACTCAGCATCTCCATTCACCCACGATGTCTTGCCTAACTGTTGCTTGGAGAAAGGCTTTTGGCCAACAAATCACCCACATTCAAGGGTTTGGATGAGAGTGTGACTAGGCCAATCTATAGAACTCCTCAAATGAAAAGGGTAGACCATCCAATACATGTTTGTGATTCTAATATAACATCCAAAACCTAGGCTAAATTGTAATTACTTAGCTACATCAACCATCAATAATGCACATCATTTCATGGATTTTAAACTTAGGTAACTTTTCCTAGGAGCCTCAAAATATTATAATACTTTAACCACATCTTTTCCTAACTCGAGCTTCATTCTATACAACTTTGGTGCCAAAACTCAACTATTTAACATGTCAATTAAATACTCCAAAAAGGCATGAACTTAGGTATCTTAATCATGATATCAACATCAATTAACATCTATATTTTGCCAAAGCACTTGGAACTCTTCAAATTACTTAAAGATATGAATTCACTTATGTCATTAAGCATCAAAATACTCCAAAAGTTCACTCCATCACAAAAGCACACTTGAAAATCTTGATCGGCCAAGCGCAGGTTACGCCAAAGCTGGTGTGCCATCTATCTTGTGGAAATGTGATGGTAGATATATAGATCTGCCAAAGCAGGATACATGTTCTATTATGTTGGCTTTTGGGTCAGGCTTAATTGGGTAGTCTTAATGAGATTAAAGACCTAGAAGCATAGAGATGGAATGTGACAAAGAGTTGTGAACACCATCTGTCTAAGAGTTGCACTTAGATGCAATTGGCAAAAGTTGCCTACCTAAATAGTCAAGTTGTGGGTAATCAACCAAAGCTGACTCATGATTTGATGAAATATGGATCTTGGCTCACTAGAAGATTGTACGCTGCAACCTTCCTAATTGGTAGTGAGGGCTATCAGTTTGAAGAAAATAGTGAGAGTGATAATTAATTAAAGGTCTAATTAAATATCATCAAATTTTATTCAAATCAAAAGGAGTTTTGAAAATTGCAAATTTTCTCTTGTAAAATCAAATGACAATCAAATCATCATTGTGATTGGACCTTATGAAGAACAATCTTAATGAGACATATTTTTGTAACTTTTTTAGGACTTTGAGAAGTCTCCTATGTGTTCCTGAAACACCAATGCCAATATAATCCACTCTATGTATGCCTAAGGCTGAAATGGATGCTTACTTGAAGCATGCCAATAATGTCGTACACATGAAAGACCTTTTGATGAGATATGTGAACTATCAGTTGCATGAGCAACATGTAAGGTATAATGTCTTTAAAGGCATTTTTTGAGTGCAAACTAATGGAGGGAGACCTAGTAGAGTCCAATGTGCTCAATATGATTGGGCATGTAAACATCTAGAAATAATGGGATTCCCTTTAGATCAAAAGTTGGCCACAGATATGATTTTGCAAACATTGCCTAAATAATATGGCCATTTTATCAAGTTTTACAACTTGAGTAACATGGCTAGACCACTGTCTGAGTTTCTTAATGTGTTGGTATATGTCAAAACACAAATGAAGAAGGACAAATCCATGATGGGGATCAGTGGAATAGAGTCCAAGGAAAAAGGAAAGGCCAAGAAGTGTTTTGAGGCTAAGCTGAATTCCAAGTCTTCTACACTCAAAATAAGGAGAAGGATAAGGAAGCCTAAGAAGATGAAGCAAGGGATAGAGATATCTACTTCAGGTATATAAATAAATGACATTAACTTCACTACTTCTTCATCTGGGGTACTAGATACCAGATGTTGATCACACATTTGCTAAAATGTGAATGATCTGAAAAGAAGTAGACCTTTAGCTAAAGGTGAGGTTGAACTGTGCGTTGCTGATGGAGAAAGAGTTGTTGCCTGTACAGTTGGAACCTATGAGTTATCTCTACCTAGTGGGATTGTAATAGCATTGGAGAACTTCTATTACATGCCTGACATTAATAGGAACATCATATATGTATCTTGTTTGGACAATAATTGATTTGAATTTCTTATAAAAAATGGTTGATGTTCTATTAGTAAAGATGGGGTCTTTTATGGTGGTGCCCCAATGTCTTATGGTTTATACTTGATGGATCTAGAGACAAGTGTGTATAACATAAATACCAAAAAACAAAAACTCAATAACTCAAACCAAACATACCTTTGGAATTGTTGTCTAGGGCACATAAATGAGAAATGCATATCTAGACTCCATAAATATAGTTATCTAGACTCTTTTGATTTCAAATCAATAGAGACATGTATGTCTTGTTTGTTGGGCAAGATGATAAATATTCTCTTCACCCGAAACAGTGAGAGGGTGAGAGATCTATAAGGACTCATACATATTCATGTGTGTGGCTCTTTAGAATAAATGCTAGAGGTGATTATCAATACTTCATTACCTTTATTGATGACTTCAGTAGGTACGGTTTGTTGGGTAAATTGGACATTATCATAATCCCTTTGTTTCTATGATGACAAACATTTCATTCTTACGGATCTAACATGCTACTTGAGTGTTGCAGGAATTAGGTGGATGACAAATTACTTAGAAGATCTATATGCTCAAATGGCTTTAATTCATGATTGTAATCAAATGTAAAAACTTGTACAAGATATATAATATACAAGTATGTAAACATCATGTAAATCAAGTGTTAGATCTTCCCTAGATAATAACTACACTTAGATAGGTCATCTCCTAAAATAGTGTCACAACTGCACATTCATACACACACTTAGTACTTAGTTTAAAACATTGAAACAGGGTTAATCTCGGTCAACAAAATTCTCAACCGAGACACTCTCGGTCAACAAACTCTTCGACCGAGAAAGACCTAGGTAGTTGTTAGACATAGAAGACAAGGTAGTTGGGAGTTGGAATAGAATTTTATACACACTTTCCCCAGACAGTCCCTCGGTCGACAAGTCCTCGACCGAGAAGGGCTCTCAATCGACAATTCTTTGACCGAGATGAGTTCTGTCTGCACTTTTCAAAGTTAATTAACTAGCCATTGTTAAAGCAACTAATGGTTACCTAACAGCTAGTTAAGCACTAAGAACCCCTAGAAAGTGTCTAGAACATCCTTAAGCATCCATAGGCCATTCCTATAAATAGGACAAGCCATAGGACACCCAAAATACACTTGTGCAATACTTGAGCTTTCATACTTGCAATTGGCAATCTGTTTTGAGAAATTGAGCAACACTAGTACTTGCTACTCATTTCCTTTTCTTCAAATTTGTGTCCTATAGGCTAGCATCTCCTATCCACTAAACCTACACTTCCATACTCATTGGTTAGGAGATCAATACGCTTGATATAGGAAATCAAGCCTTGTGCTTCAAGTGGTAAATTGTAATTTCCATTTCCTTTCTTGTTCTTTCTTATTGTTTGTACTTTCCTTGCTACTCCTAGGGTTGGAGGTTGTGGATTGGAGAGAGTTTGATCTTCTTGGTGAAGAAGGAGATCTTTGGACTACTTCTAGAAGGCTGTCTCAATGGGAAGCTACTTCAAGAGGAAGGCTACTTCAAGGGGGAGCTTGAAGTTACTTCGAAGAAGGCTGCTTCAAAGTTGGTGAGACTACTTCAAGGTGAAGGCTGTCCAAAGGGTGTAGGAAGTATTGTAATTTTATGCAATATCCTTGCGAGGTAATAAAATTTAATACTTTCAAAATCATGGTTGGGTAAGCAACCGAGTAGTAGATTGTCTGCCTTAGTATTTGCTAAGGTTGGAACCAGTCTAAACACTATGTCTCCTTAATATCTCAATTGTGGTTGTTTAAGTTAAATTATTGTAAAATATCCATAAAACCCTATTCACCCCCCTCTAGTGGTTTTTCAATTGGTATCAGAGCAGGCTTCAAGGAGCTCTAATCGAGTCTTGAAGAATGAAGGGAGGTGGTGTCTACAACTGCAAGCAAAGGAAAAGTATGGACCAATCTTCAACAAGTTGCAATTGGTGCTTAGGAACAAGAGACACTACACCTAGATGTTCATGGAGGTCAAAGAAGGAAAAAGTGCATAAAGAATGCCTAATTTCTACAATAAGTGAAGAAGAAGAAGAAGAGGTAAGTCTTTTTGATTTACCTAAAGAAGAGTTAATTGCTAGTCTTGAAGAGACACATAATAAGTATATTGAGTGCAAGAAGAAATTAAAGAAATCTAATAAGGCAAATGATGAGCTACATGCTAAACTCCTTGCTCTCACGTCTGAAAATGAAGATCTTAAAAAAAGTATTGAAGATAATGATATTAAGCTGAAATATGTAGAAGCAAATTGCAATCTTCTTTCCCTAGAAAAGTTAAACTTGCAAACTCAAGTAAATGATCTTCAAAAACAACCTGTTTTGTGTACACATCTAGATTATGATATTATTGTGAAAGAAAGAGATTTCTTATTATCTAATCTAGATCAAGCAAAGCTAGACATCAATAAGAGAATGGATGAGATTGTCAAACTGCAACAACAAATTAGTAGTTTGAGTAACAATGATACCCTTGATAAAATTTTAAATAATTCTCATCATCAAATTGGAAGGAAAGGACTAGGTTATAATCCTAAAGGAAAATCTTATCAAACACCTAGTTGGAAAAAGACACAAGCACTAGAAAATCAATCTATGTATGTACCTAAAGGCAAATAAACATATGTACCCAAGAACAACCTAGAATAAAATCATAGAAAGAGATATGAGGTTGATTCCATATGTTGTCATTATTGTTTGCGTCTTGGACATTATTCTTTCTCATGTCCCTACAAGAAAAGGATGTTGAGTTAGTATGGGTTCCAAAACCCCCAAACTAAATGAATAAAATTAAGTTGAGATATGACCAAAGACTCTAAGTTGTATATCTCTATGTCTATCTCAACTTAATATAATAGGACACCAAGTTAATCCAAGAAAATAAAAATTTCTAAACATACATCTTCAACTAACTTGGTTTAGTTTGGATTCTCAAAACCTAGCAAATTGTATATGATTAGTTGAGATTTAACCTAAATGATACTTTGATATTTAAATGTCTCATCTCAACTAAACTGAGTTTTCAAACCGCATAATTGAATTAAAAATAACCTATGATTTACTTGTAAACAATGGCTGAGAAACAGTATAGAAACAATCTCAGTCGAGCAACTATTCGATCGAGAACATTGTCGGTCGAGAAATAGTCGACCGAACAGGCTACTGTTTTCAAGTTTGCAACAAATGTAATAAAACATGTACAAACAATAGCATTCTCGATCGAGAAAAATGTCGACTGAGATAAATTTGGTCGACAAACAGTTCGACCGAATCAAGTTCTGTTGAACATGTCTTCAATTAATCTACTTTGCTATCAATTTGTTAATGATTGATTTAATCAAGAATAAGTCTTCGAGACCATCTTTGAATCAAGACATATTGATCTTTTTGCAACATGAATTAAAGTATTACTATGAAATCCTTATTATAAAAATGCTATATGAAGACTGATATTGAACATACTTTATTGAAAAAGTTAATTAAGATGGTTTGTCTTAAATTTGAAAATCCATGAATCATGACTGAGATTATTTTGGTTTATCCTCTACATGGTTTAAAACTGAATCATGTTGGTATAATCAAGGAACTTACTATTTTATCATAATTCACATGGCTTATCCTAAGTATTTCTTGGTCTATCTATGTAGGAACCATGTGTATTAAAATTAAAATGGTCATAATAATTGTATTTCATGAAATTATATGCTTCCATTGTGATGATTGTATTGTAGATATACTTCTACTGCTCTATCATAATTATTGTGCCATGATCATTATGTTTCATTGGTTTGTCTAAAATAATCTTTGATCCATATAAACAAACCATAAATGGATATTGCTTTTTATCATTATGATTCAGCTCATATGAAGATTCCATTTTGCATAAATAGTAAAACTTCATGGCACAAATGTATTTCAAATTGGAAATCTACAGAAATTGCCTCTTGGTTGAAATCAAGTTTGACTAAGGGGCGCTATAGTCGTAGTCAAGGTCGACCTAAAATAAGCATGACAAAATGATTATTCGTACATCATTTTACTATACTTAATCTTAGTATCTTGACTCAAAATGTGCTTTTGATAAAGGTGAAAATCAAATCTTAAAAACTAGTTATGATCTTAGAATTGTTCAAATATTCTAGAAAATAATTACATTAATTTTGTCGATCGATGTTGGATCGGTCAAACTTTTTGTCGACCGGAAATATATCTGAACAAGGGGGAGTAATATATGCAATGAACCAAAAAGGATCCCATTCTTTGCAAATGATTGAGAAATAAAATGTGGCTAAATTTAACAATAATTTGTTTGCATTAATCCCTTGCTTTTAAATTGAATATCTCTTTAAGGGGGAGCATAGCATAAAATTAAGGGGGAGAAATAAAAATTCATACTAAATGATTATCTTGGATATCTTTTTGAGATGACAAAGGGGGAGAAATAATATAAAATAAAAAACATAAAATAAAAAGAGTTTCATAATATCTTGGCCAGCATGCACTTGCAAATCAAGAATGGCTACAAAAGGTAAACTTTAGGTATGAAACTCATATGATTTATATTTCCTTATTTTATATTTTGGAAATGTTTGTCATCTTCAAAAAGGGGGAGATTGTTGGCTAAATTGGACATTGTTATAATCCTTTTGTTTCGATGATGACAAACATTTCATTCTTGTGAATCTAACGTGCTACTTGAGTGTTGCAGGAATTAGGTGGATGACAAATTACTTGGAAGATGTATATGCTCAAATGGCTTTAATTCATGATTGTAATCAAATGGAAAAACTTGTACAATATTTATAATGTACAAGTACTTAGACATCATGTAAATCAAGCGTTAGATCTTCCCTAGATAATCACTACACTTAGATAGGTCATCTCCTAAAATAGTGTCACAACTGCACATTCATACACACACTTAGTACTTAGTTTAAAACATTGAAATTGGGTTAATCTCGGTCGACAAAATTCTCGACCGAGACACTCTCGGTCGACAAACTCTTCGACCGAGAAAGACCTAGGTAGCCGTTAGACACAGCAGACAAGGTAGTTGGGAGTTGGAATAGAACATTATACACACTTGCCCCAGACAGTCCCTCAGTCGACAAGTCCTCGACCGAGAAGGGCTCTCGGTCGACAATTCTTCGACCGAGATGAGTTTTGTCTGCACTTTTCAGAGTTAATTAACTAGCCGTTGTTAAAGCAACTAATGGTTACCTAACGGCTATTTAAGCACTAAGAACCCCCTAGAAAGTTTCTAGAACGTCCTTAAGCATCCATAGGCCATTCCTATAAATAGGACAAGCCATAGGACACCCAAAATACACTTGTGTAATACTTGAGCTTTCATACTTGCTATTGGCAATCTGTTTTGAGCAATTGAGCAACACTAGTACTTGCTACTCATTTCCTTTGCTTCAAATTTGTGTCCTATAGGCTAGAATCTCCTATCCACTAAACCTACACTTCCATACTCATTGGTTAGGAGATCAATACGCTTGATATAGGAAATCAAGCCTTGTGCTTCAAGTGGTAAATTGTAATTTCCATTTCCTTTCTTGTTCTTTCTTATTGTTTGTACTCTCCTTGCTACTCCTAGGGTTGGAGGTTGCGGATTGGAGAGAGTTTGATCTTATTGGTGAAGAAGGAGATCTTTGGACTACTTCGAGAAGGTTGTCTCAATGGGAAGCTACTTCAAGAGGAAGGCTACTTCAAGGGGGAGCTTGAAGTTACTTCGAGGAAGGCTGCTTCAAAGTTGGTGAGACTACTTCAAGGTGAAGGTTGTCTAAAGGGTGTAGAAAGTATTGTAATTTTATGTAATATCCTTGTGAGGTAATAAAATTTAATACTTTCAAAATCCCGGTTGGGTAAGCAACCAGGTAGTGGATTGACTGCCTTAGTATTTGCTAAGGTTGGAACCACTCTAAACACCTTGTCTCGTTCTTATTATCTCAATTGTGGTTGTTTAAGTTAAATTATTGTAAAATATCCATAAACCCCTACTCACCCCCCCCCCCTCTAGTGGTTTTTCATGGTTATGTTTACCTGATGAAATGTAAGTCAGGAATCCTTAAAAAGCTCAAGGATTTAATGAAATAAGTAGAGAACCAACTTGTTAAAAGTATTAAGGCACTTCATTTTGATTGAAGTGGGGAATACTTAAGCCAAGAGTTTGAGGATCTTTTGTGACCCTGTGGTATCATATCACAATGGACTCCACCTGGAACACCATAGCACAATGGTGTATCAGAAAGAAGGAATCACATATTTCTAGATATGGTATGATCAATTATAAGTTTTGCTAATCTTCCAACTTCTTTCTAGGGGTATGCTCTTGAAATCGCAACGTTTACACTTAATCATGTACCATCTAAATTGATTCAAAAGACACTATATGAGATATGAATTGGAAATCATCCTAGATCCCTTTTAGTATAGATGAATTGTTGGCATCTTACAGTATCTAGCTGAGATTTCATGTACAACTTTTGAAAAGCTCTTTCTTTTTTCATCTGCCCCATCATCCATTTACTTAGCTGACAATCGTATAGAGTGTGATACCAGCCCTCTCAAATGGGATTTTGGAAGCCTTGCCCTATAATATCAAATATAAGAAACTCTATGTAGTGCTAAAGTGCAAATTAGGGATGTGAATAAAATGTTTCCTAAAAAGCTTGTCCCTAGATCTAAAAAATGTTATTTTGTTGGATATCCCCAAAAAACCCAGGGATACTACTTGTATTACTAAACTAACAACAAAGTTTTTGTTTCTAGTGATGTCGCATTCTCATAAAAGGGATTTATTTGCAAAGGAAGAAGTGGGAGGAAAGTAGAACTTGAAGAGATTCAAGATGAACAAAAAAACATTGAGCAAGTAGATGCACAAGAGGAACAAGGAGAATAAAAAATTGTTGTGGAATCTAAAATTCCTCAAGTAACATAGGAACCTCATAGATCTAGTAGGGTGTGCCTTGAGCCTAAAACATTTAGTTATATTGTGACTCAAGAGGGTGGTGAGTTGGTCATAGATGATAAGCTAACAACCTATCTATATGATACTAAGGGATTAGAGTCTGATAAATGGCTAAAGGCCATGAGACCTAAGATGGAATCCATGTACACCGACAAGGTATGGGACTTGGTGGATCCACCTGAAGGGGTAAAACCCATAGGGTGCAAATGGGACTTCAAGAAGAAGAGTGACATGTATGGTAAAGTACAAATCTATAAGAGAAGATTGATTGCAAAGGGTTTTAGACAAGTTCAAAGTGTTGACTATAATAAAACCTTTTCTTTAGTTGCCATGGTTAAGTCCATCAGGATCATGCTTGTTAGTGCGGCTTATCATGACTATGAGATTTTGTAGATGGATGTAAAAATTGCATCCCTGAATGGGAATCTTCTCGAGATGTGTACATGAAATAACCTGGGGTTTTCATAAATCCAAAGGATGCAAATAAAGTTTGTAAGGTACAAAGGTCAATCTATGGATTGAAGCAAGCATCTCGGAGTTGGAATCTTTGATTTGAAAAAATAGTCAAAGAGTTTGTCTTTAGTCAAAATGAAGATGAGCCATGTCTATACAAGAAGGTTAGTGGGAGAATAATTTTATTCCTCATATTGTATGTAGATGACATACTATTGATGGGGAATTACATTCCTTATTTACATATGGTAAATAATTGTCTTTGAAATACATTATGTATGAAGGACTTAGGTGAAGCATCCTATATGTAATATCCTCAATTTTGATAAAATTGAATTACATAAATATAAAGCCACATTAGGATAAATAATTCCCTAATGGTATTATTGATGGAGTATTAATGTTAAACATCATTGTTGCATGGGTGCTTGTAACACAAGTAAAATAAAAAGAATTCATCATGAGTAAAGAATAATAGCTTTTGATATGAATTTTTGTATAAAATGAAGAAAGAGTTATGAATATTACTAAATAGGGTGAGAATGCCCTTTGGTGACCTTTTATAGGGTTAAAAGGCAAGAGTTTCATTAAGTAATAAACCCTTTCCAATGATTTTGTGGAATAAAAAGAGGCATCTTTGAAATTACCATGTAAAGATGGTAATGTGCATTTCTCGTACACATAAGAGAAAGAGGTGAAGGAAACATGAAAGGAGAAGTTCAATGTGAATCTGAAAACTTTCCATATTAGTAGATTTTCAACCCACAACTATCTCCCTTACCTGTGAATATATGAGGAAAGGGACTCTACTTTCCTTAACTCCTTACCTTGCATCCCAAAATGGGAGCAAACACAAACCTACCACTTTTTCCTCTCCTTCTCATCATCCTCCCATAAAACCCTAATGTTCCACCTGCTATCTATATAAAGAACTATGGGAGTCCTTGCCTCAAAATAGAGCCTAACTTTTGGTCTCTAACATACGAGCTTTCCTAACAGATGCCCTACGGCAAGCTCAGCCCACCTGCAACAACAGCTCTCCAGGGTGCCCATGTCTTATCTCTCCTCAGAGACTACTAGGATATCTTTATGTATGGGCATCACACCAAGACTGAGACTAGAGGTCTCACCCAGGGCATGGAGCCCCATCTACATCATCAGCAACCCAACTGCGTGATGACGTCTATATGGGATGTGGACAACAACACCAGTGTGGGACGTCGTATGGAGAGAGAGGGAGAGTCGGGGTAGGCACAATACCATCCTTGGTCACTAGATGCACGGTGAGAGGTATGAGGGTGATGTAGTGAAAGCATGCGGGCTCAAAAAAAACCTACGTGATGAAGGTAGCAAGAGTCAAGGGAAGACTGGAACCCTAAAACCTACTCGGTGGATGTAGTGGTAGAGAGAGAGGAGTCAATGGAAAAGAGGGAGGTAATGAAACGGTCACACGTGTTCCTCACTGGAGAGAAGGGCTTGGGTAGAAGCATGTTGGCGGGTGGCTCTGTGCGATGAAGAAGGTGTACACTTGTCTGTCCCTGTTCTTCGCATGAGGGAGAGAAAGAAAAGACATGTTCGGTCCATGGATAAGCGACGGTCTGAGCAAACAAATCAACAATCATGGCCGGTCCAAAAGAAACCGAGGGTTGAACCACGCCCCTCACTTACCCAGATGGCTCCACATTATGAAGGCATCAACCAATAAGAAATCACCACGTGGCCTCACCATTAAGGTATAATGATATTCTTGTTTTAATTATAGAAAATGCTAGGAAGATCCAAAGATAATGATATTATATATCACTTTGATCAAAAAAATCATAGGAAGCCAAATAAAATATATATAAGACCTAAATTTTCTTCCTATCTCAAAAGTAGTGTAAAGATGGATTTAAATGGTGATTAAAGCATGAAAATTCTAGATCTTATGTATTAACATGTTAAATGCTCATATGCTCTTAGTTCTTGCTCTTATCTAATAATGTGGAACATAATGATGATGTAACGTGATTGGGACCATAATGATGATAATTAGAATTACTAATGTTGAAAATCATGCACATGAAGGATTAGGGCTAAAGATCCTAGCTTGCTATGTTGTTAATGAACATATTTGATCTAAGTGATCTTAATGAAAGGAGAAGATGGATCTAGTAACTAGGGTTCACCTAATGTTAATTATGTGATGGAAATAGGGCTAATACCCTTATTCCTTATCCAAAACCTAAAACCTATATTAGGATCGAGTAGGGTATAATGTATTTAATATGTTTGGTGACACTTTAGAATTTATGTAAAACAGATTATATGATGACTGCTTGAATTGCTTACTTGATTGGACAATATGCTTGAAGTATGATTGAATAATCTACATGGAAAAGGTATGTGGCTATGCCTAAGAATAATCATTGTAGTTTCACGTGGTTTCCCAAAGATTTCTTTGCATGGTTTGAAAATATATGCTTGCTTGTTTATTTCATTCCATGCAAACTTTAAAGTGACTATGATTATCACATTATATATGAACATGACTAGTCTGAATCTAGACCACCTCTATATCTATGGAAAGGCCATCTACCTGGATAGGGGAAGGCATATTTTGGTACCAGCCTGAATAGGGGGTACATGATGAGATCACCTGCCTGGATAGGTGGAGACATTATGAAATCATTCGCCTGGATAGGGGGAGACGTGATGAAGTCATCTGCCTAGATAAGGGAAGATTGTGAATACTATAGTATGAGGCCCTGAGGGGTTATGACAGAGAGTGGGGAAACTTAGATTGGGAAGTCATGGTGAAAATGTTAAGTTTGGTTTGTTAAACATTAATTGTTGAATTATTTTGTTATCATTACTTGTGAACTTTTGTTTCCCCCACATACTAGAATGACTTGTCATACTGACCATGTTTTGTTTCACGGGGTTTTAGGCATATGATGATATAGATGATAAGGGATGTGAAGATGAAGATGAAACCATGTGAAGACTTTAATCTAAGTAAGGAGGATTTAGATAGATGCTTCTTCTATGTGTATAGTTCTGGTAATGGAAATTCATGTAAGCATTTTGTAAACAATATTTGTGAATTAACGAAATTGTTTTCTATTACTTATTATTTGTTAAATATAGATCCATAGGAATATAGGTAATGGCTCTCAACTAGAAGGTCTTTCCTTAATTGGGGGGATGTGGAAAGTGGAGTCGTTACATTTGGTATCAGAGCCCGATATTTTGTCAAATAACATTTAATAGTGTATAATTTCAAGTAATCTATACAAATATGAGGGAATCATTAGGACATTTTCTAAAGACTGAGGTGTCTAGAAGGGATCACGACCAGGGGCTAACAAAATTTTCCTCTGCACAGCTAGTCGGCTTATGAGGATTCCCAAACCCATGTATCCTACCTGGCCAAACTCATAAGTCTTTGCCCAAAGTAAAATACATTTAGGGTTCCTTCTCATCTTGATTCATCCACTCCTCATCCTCTTGCTTAATAAGCCCTAAAAGGAATTTCTCTGTCCTCATATGAAGTTAGTGTTTTTGAGAATAAGTAGGATTAAGGCATCCTCTGCCAATTAATGTACATGTAATATAGAAATGATAATGTACATGTGAATGTGGAAATAAAAATTTACATGTGATGTGGAGATAATGATAAAATAAAGAGAAAACATTATATGGGTTTTCCCTAGGAGGCTAACCCTAGATGGGACTAGGGTTGATTTAGAAGAACCCTAGGGAGTCAAGGGACATGGAAATCCTAAGAGGTAGGGTGTAGTCCCTAACCCTAACCCTAACCCTAAAACCCTAATCATAAATAATGAGAATGGTGTGGTGGTATAAAACACTACCCATATGAACCTTGAAAGGGGATAAGAATGAAAGAAAAGAAAAATATGAGTTTAGGTGACCAAGTCTCCCATGCATGTGTGTATGTGGAGCATGACATTCATGTAAAAGGTTTTGAGAAACATAAGAAACCAATGGTTATGAAAATGAAAATCTGAATATAACTTGCTCGAACCCCTCATGCTAACTCTGGAAGTTTGGTTATGGAAAGAAAGTCATTGAGATGACTATGATCAAGCCCCTGGAGGGGAAGATCAAAATGGACCAAACCCCTAGAGGGGAAGGTAAAGAAAGGTCAATCCCATGGATGGGAAGGTCGACATGGCACCAAGCCCCTGGAGGGGAAGGTGGCCCAAGTCCACTGCATGAACAAAACCCCATGAGAGGGTATCCCAGAGATTGAGAAAATAAGGGTTGAGTAGTTATAATAAAACAATGCATGTCCGAAGACATGAAACTTTTAGGGATAGTGTGCCAACCCAAAGTGGGTCAACCTAAGAGTGGGAATATTACCTATGAGGGAGGTAAAACCTAGACCTTGGGGTCAGGTTCTGGCTAGACAGCCTAATTTCCTCCTATGATCCATGAAGGTGCCCTAGGTTAGGACCTTCCCTAGAAAATTAAGTTGACCAAATCAATTCAAAATGTTGATGTAACCATGAATGTCACTTAATATAAAAGATGAAAGCATGTATATTGAGTATGATTCTTTGAACCCAAGTATGCCATCTTTGAGGAATATGAGGATAAGTCACTATCGAAGTGATTGGTCGTATGAGATTGAGTTTAGAAAATAAATGTTGCCATGAGTCTAATGAGGGGACATAAAGTGAATAATGATCATTATAAGAGATGGAGGAAATTTGGTTTAAAGAATTCCATACAAAAATAATGTGCTAGAAATGAACCCTTGATGAGGGTAGAGTCCTAAGTCAATCATAAGGTCGAGTAGGGAGTATTAAAGGTACATGGACCAATGGGATTAGGAGTTGATTGTTCCCTAATGCACAAGACCATCTGGTCAGGAGGTAATAGCTACATTGCATGAGGCCCATGGCTCAGGAGATTGGCCACCTTCGTGAGTCCATAAGGCCAATGAGTGAATGTGAGAGGAACTCCCTAGATGCATAAGGATGAGATCACTCCAAAAAGTACCTATACCCCTAGAGACCTCAAGGAAGTGGCTAAGGCTCATAACTCCTGAGATGTAAATGTAAAAGATAAAAATAAGTCATGTAATAATGAAAGGAGTTGTTACAGACTCAAGAATATGTGCCTATCTAGATCAGATTGTAGTCCTCCTCTATAGCTTTGAGTATATGTGATGACCTAGGTATTGGTCTACCCTCATGGTAGGATCATTAGGTTATCGTGAGTCGATGTTTGATCTACCTTTGGGTAGGATCATCTGAATATATGGCTCTAAGTCTTGGTCTACCTTTAGGGTAGGACCATAAGGGCTATTGAGGATCTACCATATGTGAGAGATAGTATCCATGTCCACTACAGGAACATGATAGAGGCTTGGATAGGTTAGGATTGAGTAGTTATGGATTCATGAAATATAAGAACTTTATGGAATTAAAAAAGGTAATTTAATGAGATGTCCTAGGGTTAGAGTTGTTACCTCACCCTTATGTGAAACTAAATGAATAATAGTTGAAAAGATAGTCACCAAGTGAAATTGATATCACAAAATAAAAATGGAATCACTAAGAGATTATAATATGCAAATACTAAGGATGTGGATGTACCCTTAATTGAATTTAGGTATCAATCCTAGTAATAAGCTAATGAGTTGGATTTTCCCATAAAAGGGGTTAAAGATAATCTAAGTGGGGTTGTCAGCCCTAAGTTGTGAAGTCAAGTTGAGTTATCATTCACCTTAAGCTTCCTATGTGTGAATTTTGGGGACAAAATTCCTTTTAAGGAGGGGTGAATGTAATATCCTGAATTTTGATAAAATTAAATTATATAAATATAAAGCCACATTTGGATAAATAATTCCCCAATGGTATTATTGGTGGAGTATTAATATTAAACACCATTGTGGCATGGGTACTTGTGATACAAGTAAAATCAAAAGAATTCATACATGAGTAAATAATAATAGATTTTGGTATGAGTTTTTGTATAAAAGGAAGAAAGAGTTATGACTATTCCTAAATAGGGTGAGAATGTCCTTTGGTGACCATTTATTGGGTTAAAAGGAAAGAATTTCATTAAGGAATATACCCTTTCCAAGTATTTTGTTGAATAAAAAGAGGCATCTTTGAAATTACCATGTAAAGATGGTAATATGTATTTCTTGTACACATAAGAGAAAGAGGTAAAGGTAACATTAAAGGAGGAGTTCAATGTGAATCTAAAAACTTTCCATATTAGTAGTTTTAAACCCACAACTATCTATCTTACTCGTGAATATATGAGGAAGCGGACTCTAATTTCCTTAAGTTTCTCCTTACCTTGCATCCCAAAATGAGAGCAAACCCAAACCTACCGCTTGTGCCTCTCCTTCTCATCATCCTCCCATAAAACCCTAATGGTCCACCTGATATCTATATAAAGAACTATGGGAGTCCTTGTCTTGAAATAGAGTCGAACTTCTGGTCTCTAACATCATAGCTCCTAACAGATGCCCTGTGGCAGGCTCAGCCCACCCACAACAACGGCTCTCCAGGATGCCCCTGTATTGGCTCTCCTCGGAGACTACTAGGATAACTCTATGTCAGGGCATCACACCATGATTGGGACTAGAGGTTTCACCCAGGCCATGGAGCCCCATCCACATCATCAGCAACCCAACTGTGTGATGACGTCTGTACGGGATGTGGACAACAACACCAGTGTGGTACATCACATGGAGAGAGAAGGAGAGTTGGTACAAGAACAATACCATCCTTGGTCACTAGATGCACAGTGAGAGGTATGGGGGTGATGTAGTGGAAGCATGTAGTCTCAGAAACCCTACCTGATGAAGGTCGCAGGAGTCGAGGGAAGAATGGAACCCTAGAACTTACTCGGTGGATGTAGTGGCAGAGAGAGGAGTCAATGGAGAAGAGGGAGGAAATGGTGTGATCACGCTTGTTCCTTGCCAAAGGGAAGGGCTTGGGTAGAATCAAGCTGGTGGGTGGCGGCGTCTGATGAAGAAGTCAACCGCTTGTTTGTCCCTATTCTTTGCACAAGGGAGAGAAAGAAAAGACATGTCTGGTCCATGGATAATCGAAGGTTCGAGAAAATAAATCAACAATCGTGTCCGCTCCAGAAGAAAACTAGGGGCTGAACCACACCCCTCACTTACCCAGCTGGTGCCACATTATGAAGGCGTCAATCAATAAGAAGTTGCCACGTGGCCTCACCATTAAGGCATAAGGATATTCTTGTTTTAATTACAGAAAATGCTAGGAAGATTCAAAGATAATGATATTATATATCATTTTGATCGAAAAAATGATAGGAAGATAAATATATATGAGACATAGATCTACTTCCTATCTCAAAAGTAGTGTAAAGATGAGTTTAAATGGTGATTAAAGCATGAAAACCCTAGATCTTATGTATTAACATATTAAATTCTCCTACGCTCTTTGTTCTTGCTCTTATCTAATAATGTGGAATATAATGATGATTTAATGTGATTGGGACCATAATGATGATAATTAGAATTGCTAATGTGGAAAATCATGCACATGAAGGATTAAGGCTCAAGATCCTAGCTTGCTATGTTGTTAATGAACATATTTGATCTAAGTGATCTTAATGAAAGTATAAGATGGATCTAGTAACTAGGGTCCACCTTATCTTAATTATGCAATGGAAATAGGGTTAATACCCTTATTCCTTATCCAAAACCTAAACCCTAGATTAGGACCGAGTAGGGTATAATGTATTTAATATGTTTGGTGACACTTTAGAATTTATGTACTGTAGATTATATGATGACTTCTTTATTTGCTTGTTTGATTGGACAACATGCTTGAAGTATGATTGAATAATCTACATGGAATAGGTATGTGGCTATGCCTAAGAATAATCATTGTAGTTTCATGTGCTTTCCTAGATATTTGTTCACATGGTTTGAAAATATATGACTGCTTGTTTATTTCATTCCATGCAAACTTTAAAGTGACTATGATTATCACATTATCTATGAACATGAGTAGTCCAAATCTAGGCCACCTCTGGATCTATGGAAAGGCCATTTTCCTGGATAGGGGAAGGCAAATTTTGGTACCAACCTAAATAGGGGGTACATGATGAAGTCACCTGCCTGGATAGGGGGAGACATGATGAAGTCACCTGCCTAGATAGGGGGAGACATGATGAAGTTATCTGCCTAGATAGGGGAAGACTGTGAATACTATAGAATGAGGCCCTGAGGGGTTATGACAGAGGGTCGAGAAACCTAGATAGGGTAGTCATGGTGAAAATGTTAAGTATGGTTTGTTAAACATTAATTGTTGAATTATGTTGTTATCATTACTTGTGAACTTTTTCCCCCACATACCAGTATGACTTTTCATATTGATCGTTTTTTGTTTCACGATGTTTTAGGTATATGATGATATACATGATAAGGGACATGAAGATGAAGATGAAACATATGAATACTTTAATCTAAGTAAGGAAGATTTAGATAGATGCTTCTTCTCTATGCATAGTTTTGGTAATGGAATTCCATGTAAGCATTTTATAAACAATATTTGTGAATTAATGAAATTGTTTTCTATTACTTATTATTAGCTAAATATAGATCCTTGGGAATATAGGTAATTTCTCTCAATTTGAAGGTCTTTCCTTAATTGGGGGGATGCAGATAGTGAGATAGTTACACTATATCTTAGGAATCAAGATCTATAGAGATAGATCTAAAAGGCATATTGGACTAAGTCAGAGCACAAACATTGACAAAGTTTTGAAGAGGTTTAGAATAGTAACTCAAAGAGAGGAAACTTGCCCATGTGTGATGGTATCAACATCCTAGAGCTCAATGTCCTAGTTCTTGTGAAGAAAGGGAGTGCAAGAATAAGATTTCATATGCATATGCAATTGGATCTATCATGTACACAATGTTATGTACTCGTCCAGATGTCTCATATGCCTTGAGCATGACGAGCAGATATTGGTTAGATCTAGGTGATGCTCACTGGATAGCCATGAAGAACATCCTTAAGTACTTGAGAATAACTAAGGATTGGTTCCTTGTCTATAGCAGAGAGGAAGAGTTGGTGGTAAAGGGTTACACCGATGCAATCTTTCAAATTGAAAAAGATGATTATCAATCATAATTAGGATTTCTATTTTACCTCAACAATGGAGATGTGAGCTGGAAGAGCTCTAAGTAAGAGATAGTTGTGGATTCTACAATAGAGGCTAAGTATGTTGATGCATCGAATGTGACAAAGGAGGTTTTTGGATCAAGAAGTTCATTAGTGAACTAGGGGTGGTTCCAAGCATCAGCAATGCATTTGAGCTATATTGTGGCAACAATAGAGTTATTGCACAAACTAAAGAACCAAGATCGCATCAGTGTTCCAAGCATATACAAGGTGGTTCCATCTCATATGAGAGATTCTACATGGAGGAGATGTGAAGATTTGCAGAGTACCAACCGTGAGCAATGTGGTTGACCCCTTGAAAAAATAACTTTCACAACAGAAACATGATGATAATTTTAGATCACTTGTGATGAGATTCATGGGTGATTAGATCTAAGTGCAAGTGGGAGTCTGTTGGTATGTATGACCAGAGGGCCAATCATGTGATGATTGTAATGACATAACTTGTTAATGATTTGATTAATAATAAATGCAATCTTCCACTTTATTTTGTGTTATTCAGTTATGAGATAATGATGTAACATAATAAATGTTTAAAGATGATATTACTTAATGACATATGTTTTGGGGTTGAGAACCTTAACAATGAGATTATACATATGTTAAGAGTATATACATTCTTGATATGTCCCTATTCATATGTTATTGTGGAAGGGTGATAGACAACAATAACACATTAGATTAGAAAGTGTGTTAGTTGATGACATAATCTCATCAGTCATGATATGTGATATCAAACCAAACATATAGATACTTGTTAGAGAATAGTGTATCGGACAGACCCACCATAAGAGAGATACATGGAAACCATAATTGATTTTTAGAATCATCTCTTATTGTGATGGTGGTGATTGTGGTTCTTAGACCTGAAGTCACTACACTCATCACATGATGTTCAATGTACTTATACATCATCCAACATGACCTTAAATAAGGGTTACTATAAAGGTGATACTCAGGTGCACTATGACACATGGGGATGATTGTGAGTGATGTAGATGGGATTTGTCCCTCCTATAGGATTAGGATATCCTGTCCACTTGATACACGAGATTGAGAAATGCATGTCCATTCAGATGTGAGTCAATATGTGATATTGAGTTTAAATTTATCTCAAAGAATCTACTCTAGTTCAAGGAACAGAGATTAAACATTGAAAAGGATGATGATTCCATGCCTTGAAATCAATGTGGATGTCAGTGACAAAGGAACTATATAATAATTGTAACACCAGTCACAGATTTTTGGTTGAAGTTGTTCTCCAACTTTTCATTTACTTGGGTAGCAATGGTGTGTTACTAGATACCACTCTTTTCTTGTGATGTCATAAACTGGTTATGGATATTCACTGCCAATAAATAGGAACCTATAGGGTCACACACTTAGGATACACTTGGAATAGGAGTTTATTCATGAATGATATTTAAACTAATTATTAAAGTGTTTAGGTATTCAATTTAAACAACATTTGACTGACTGGACTCTAAACCGACTAGTTCAAGTGTTGAACCGATCGGTTGAGTGTCAGGTTGATTGGAAATTACATTGGTTGAATTCTAGAAGAACTAGGGCATGAACCAACAGGTTTACTTAGGGCACATTTGGATCACTGGATGTGCTTGGATTATGTTAAATCTTGCACTCACCTGATCCCACTATAGCAAATTGTAGGTTTCCAATAACTCTAAAATGAAACAGCTTATGTTTGGTGTCAACCAGGAAAGTAGCCAAGCGGAGGCCTTGGGGACTAGGAAAATCACGTAATATGCAGGGAAGTACGGTACCCAGAAGTTTCGAACTGGAGGTGAACATCTTGCATTCATTCATCAACCAAAAGTGTGGAATTCCCTAGACTTTTCAACTATAGAAAGCCAAACTTCAATTTCTGGTGGCTGGATCATGGAAAACAATCCATTACATCTAAATACAGGAAATAAAACATGCCCTTAGTGAACTGATCAGCTCAAGGTCACTAGACGATCGGTTCATGAGATGAACCGCCTATTTTATGGATCAATTTAATTGCATCAAGGATTAGTGCTGACATTATGTTGTGCATTAATTAGATTAGAATTTCCAATATAATTGCAATTGGGAAATATGATGAAAGGACCGATTCAAGGATTGAATTGATTGCCTAGAATGCCAACTGATTGGTTTACCCACAAATAAATTGTTTCACTTCTTATAGATTGCAAAATTTCATGAAATTTTGGTCCCTTCCACTCCCACACAGACTGGGAACCCTGACCCTAACCATGTAATAGACGATTATTAGGGGGCTTCCTAGAGACACAACTTAATTGCTTTTGACAATTGTTGTATTATCTAGTTGTGGTAATCGATAGAACCCGAGCAAGTCCACCCTAATAAAGGGAGGGATATCAAGGGATAACAATTATGGGAGAGCAAGTTGGTGTGAGTACTCTAACATGCAGGGACAACTCCTTCCCATCTACTCTTCTAGAATGATAGGAGTTCTTGGTGGTCTGTGTGGACTACCATAGAGGTGAGGAGGTTGTTGCCTACTTCTATGAGGACAATGTCAATCTATCATCCGTGGTAATCAACTAGGAGTTGTTGCAGACATGTTCGAGTGTGACTTGAAGAAAGGTGCACACTACAACAAGGATATTGTCATTGGACTTGCTCCAGGACCAGATATATCCCTAAAACCATCTTTTCTAATATATAGTGGTTGACGCAATCTATTGTTACAAGGAGAATATGTTAGTTAAATTTTTGTTTTCATTTCCTGCTCTACTGCCATATTGGCCTACACCATATTCCCCTTTAGTAGATAGTCACATCAATAACTATGTAATGGGAAGGATGGTTTATGAGGTTATAACTTGTCCTGAAGCAAGTCCAGCAACAATTCCCTTGTTGCAATGTGCTTCTTTCTTCAAGTCTCACTTGGACAATGTTTGTAATAGCTCCTAGTTTAATCACCATGGACAACGTATGACCTTGTACACCTAGCAGGAAAGACTGATCACCTCTATGTTAGTCCACATGGACAATTAGGAGTAATATAACTAATAAGAAGGAGTTTTTCCTCCACATTCGTGTCCTTGCACCAACTTGTTGTCCCATAATTGTTCACCCTTCATATTCCTCCCTTTATCAGGTAGGACTTGATCAGGTTCTCTTGATCACCACAACCAAAGATGACAAATAGTTGTCAAAGGTAGTTGAGTTGTGTCTGAGAAGCCCCCAGTACCCCTCTATTTATAGGATGGTTAGGGTTAGGGTTAGCATTCCCAGTCTGAGTGGGAGCGGAAGAGACTAGAATTTCATGAATTTTTGCAACCTGCGAACATCAAAATAGTCAGTTCACAGGTTCACCGATCAGTTGGCATGTGAGTCGATCAGTTCAACTATTCTTTTCATCATGTTTCCCAAATGAAATTGTATTGGAAATTGATATTCGATTTAATGCACAATGTGACATCAGCATAAATCCTTGAATCAATTGAATTAATCCACCAACCGCTCAGTTCACAACCTAAGTTGGACGGTTCATGGTCTTGAGTTGATCGGTTCACTACCTGAATCGGTTGGTTTGTTATCCAAAATTGCCAAAGTTGGTTCGATTGACCTGACACACTAGAATGATTAGTTCAACTCTTGAATGGGTCGATTCATAGTTCAGTCAGTCAATATTCAACCAATGTTTTTTAAATTGAATAACTAACTCTTTAGTAATCAAGTTTAAATCATATTCATGAATGAACTACTATTCCAAGTGTATCCAATGTTTGTGACCCTATAGGTTCCAACTTACATTGGCATTGAATGTCCATAACTAATTTATAACATCACAAACAATGAGAAGTGACCATCTAGACTCATTGCTACCCAAATAATCTCGAAAGTTGGAGAACAGCTTCAACCTACAATCTTTGGGTGTTATAGTGATTGTATGATTACTTTGTCACTGATATCTATATTGAACTCTAGGCATGCAGTCGTCATCCTCTCAATGTTGTCATCCTCTCAATGTTCAATCCATGTTCCTTGAACTAGAGAAGACTATCTAAGATATATATGACCTCAATATCATATATAGATCCACATGTGCATACGCATGCTTTTCTCAATCTCGCTTATCAAGTGTCCAGGATATCAAACTCCTATAGGAGGGACAAATCACATCTACATTACTCATAGTCATCATTTATGTGTCACAGTGCATGCGTTCGTCACCTTTATGGCAACCCTTATTCAAGGTCATAGTGGATGATGTCAAAGTACACTAAATGATATGTGATAAGAGTAGTGATTTCAGGTCTAAGAACCACAGTCAACACCTTCACTGTGAGAGGTGATTATGATCACCAATTATGGTTTACATGTGTCACTCTCAAGGTGGGTTTGTCTAATACACTTCTCTCCAACAAGTATGTGTTTTTATATCACATATCATGACTGATGAGACTTTGTCATCAACCAACATACACTCTAGTCGTATGTGTCATTGATGTCTATCAGCCTTCCATAATAGCATTCGACTAGGGACATAAGAAGAATGTGCATACTCTTGACATATGTATGATCTCATTGTTCAAATCATCAACCCAAATACATGCATCATTGGGTAATGTTATTCTTTAGACATCTATTATGTTTCATCATTATCTCATAACTGATTGAAATGGAATAAATTGAAAGATTCCCTTTTATTATTAATCAAATCACTTACATGATACACCATCACAATCATCATATGATTGGCTTTCTGGGAATACATACCAACACTACTCCCCCACACCCACATTTCCCACCCTTATTAATCCTCTATTTAGTTGCTTTGTTAAAAATAGTCATCCACTTACACACTTCCTCACTCCATGCAACGACTACACAGCCATACATTTTGGCCTCTCTTCTCATCACACATACTTTTCTCTCTCCACATTTTTACTTTGTCCAATCAACCAATGACCACTAGCCCACCAACATTAGTGAAACCTTCTCTCTCTGTGGATAGTCTCTTCTTTTCCCTGCCTCTTTCTTCCTCATCCGTCTATCTTCCCAGACGAATCTTATAGTCAGACTGCAATGGAGAATAGCAGTGCTATTAATATTGTGGTGTCCATAGGACACCAAATCCATCGAAAAAAGTTGTGTTGTGGTCTAGAAAGATGGAAATGCAAATAAACTTATCTCCACTGCCCATGTGGATGTCTCATCATCGGCCACCTTTGCAGCCCATGATGACAGAAATTGTAGCATACTGGATCTCGAACCCTACCCTAGAAGTTTGACCTTTTGGGTTTGACCAAACAAGGTTGAGGTTAGAGTGGTCCAAAATAATTAAATGCATGAATAATGTAATTTAATATGTCATATAATTCATTTGGTGATAATAAGATGATAAAGAACTTAATTGGTTATGTAATGAAGCTAATGGGCCATTAGTGGGCCAAGTGACATAACTCATATACGAAAGTCTCAAAAGTGAAAATTGACTTCAAATTCGTAATCTCCACATCAAAATAATCTTACATGTCAATTTCCATCTAATTTGGACAACGTTGGAATAATATGGTAAGTTAGGAGAGAGAAAATGCCTAAAAGATATAAGTAATAAATAAATGTAATTTATGACACCAAAAGTTGGAATTAAAGGAAATTATGTATTCAACACACTTAATTCAACTTGTGCATGAAGTTTCACCTAATTTGGATAATCCATGTGTCATTAATTCTTCAGGTGAGAGAAATAAAGAGTATATTAAATAATGTAACAAACATTTCCAAAATTGAAATCTAATTTCATAATTGGAACCTACATGCTTTAATTAGCCTCTAAGCAAAATTTCATCTAATTTGGGATATGTTTGAACCCTCAATTTAAGAATGAGAAAAAGGTAAATGATTAACCACGACACTTTATTCCAAATCCATTTAGGATTTCATTTTTCTATCACTCGGTTGATTTAATTTCTGTTTTTATGTGCAAGTCTTTCTCATCATCATATTCTAATCAAACAGATGTCATATTGTCTCCTACCTTGGGTAGGAGACCGATTCCATTATGAACAGTGCACGTTATCTTCTCACCAATCGTTCTCCCTCTTCGGTTCACCGTTCACAATTATTTTTGTGTGGTGTGTTTGTGAGAGGTTTCTGAATCGTTTGAGCCATATCTTGCACCTTAGTTTCCTAAAATAAGAAAACCCCCACAGTTTTCTATAACATCCCAGGATTTGAGACCTCGGATAAAAAGATCTTATACGGAATGATCAGACTACCCATATCACCAAGGTGCACCTCTTTTTCCGGGAGCCCATCACTAAAGAACTCCATAGTTAAGCGTGCTCAGCTTGGAGTAGTACTAGGATGGGTGACCAGTCGGGAAGTTGATTTTGTCCTGCGCGTCAGTGTGGACAAAGTGCGCAGTTAAGGCTAGTGGTTGTTTGTGGGGCCAGTCGTCATTCTTGAAACTCTACTAGAGCCATGGGCAGTGGGCCATGCGTTACAAATGGTATTAGAGCCAATTCCCCTCCATTAGGTGGGGCCCACATGGGCATGGCATGCCAGTCTTGAGCCATGCGGTCCAGGCATGTAGGAAAGGGCTATCCATGGTTGATGTAGCCACCCTTGTGTTGGTATTCCATGATCGGGAGCTGGGTGTCCATGGGCCATTGTGGGTCTGCACTGAAATGGGGAAGAGATTATGAGGCCTTATAGTTGAGCCTTGACGAGGACGTCAAGAGTCTAAGTGGGGAAGATTGTAACATCCCAGGATTTGAGACCTCAGATAAAAAGATCTTATAAGGAATGATCAGACTACCCATATCACCAAGGTGCACCTCCTTTTTTGGGAGCCCATCACTAAAGAACTCCATAGTTAAGCGTGCTCAGCTTGGAGTAGTACTAGGATGGGTGACCAGTCGGGAAGTTGATTCTGGCTTGCGCGTCAGTGTGGACAAAGTGCGTAGTTAAGGCTAGTGGTGGTTTGTGGGGTCAGTCGTCATTCCTGAAACTCTACTAGAGCCATGGGCAGTGGGCCCAGGCGTTACATTTTCTCCAACCATCTCACCGCTATGATCATCCATAACCCTCTTCTTTGCACCTTATTCTTGTATAATGACCCAAACACCACCATCAGACCTCTTGCAACTCCCCTCTAAGGTCAATTGAACCTTCGGCTCTCTCTGACAGTATGGAGGGTCACAAGCATGTCTCCAATTACCCCATCATCTCCAGAGCATGTCCAACCATGTATCTTCAATTTGCTTCAAGGTAACCATCACCACATCCTTTACTCTATGTTATTCATCTATGTATGTCGTGAGGATAGTCGGTTAACTCCGTTCAATAGTCACCTCCACTATTGTAGTATAGCTTCTCTGTCAGGGTGTTGGGTTGCTCTCAGGGCTTAGAAACAACTCCTTCCTTCTTTGTTCTTCCTTCCCATAGATCGAAGGATCCTTATGGCTCGTTCTTTTCGCTATTTTGATGTCTTCTGCTCTGACCGCAGGCTTTGGTTCTCGGAGATGGCTTTGTCATGACCAGTCGTTTTAGCTTTTCTCAATTTGGGGATCGTTTCCCTGGCTTCGTGGAAGTCTTGCGAGTCTGTTGGGATTTCCGGGAACGAAGAATCTCCAGCTTCCGCTAGCTCTCTCGACCTAGTGTTGCTTGAATCCATGGCACCGGACCTAGAGCGGGGATGAATCCCCTTTAGCAAATACCTCCCTTGCCCCCTCGCCTTTCTCTTACATTTTTTATTTTCTTCAGGGGCAAAATTGACTTTGCATGTGGGTTCTTTTCTTTTCTTTACGCCTGTTTTGGCTGAGCTAGATGAGAGGTTGACTGAGTTGGCTAGCCCTCATTGGGCCAACTCAAAGCCACGGCCCTCTCTGTCTCTCTTCTTTTTCGCTATTGGATTGCTCATGTGGATTTTTCCAATTAGTCGTTTTTGTAAAATTTCTAACTAATTATCTGTTGATCAGAAAAATCCAAATAAATACTCATTGGATTGAGACAAATGTAAGCTTTCTAATGATTTTGGTTTTGTCACCTGAATCTCATGTTTTAAAGAGGTGATTTTAATGGATCTAATTAATAAGTTAATAATTTGTATAATTCATAACTAATTATTTATAAGTCAGAAATATGTAATAAAATATGTTTTGGACTCATAAAATATAACCTAAAATATAATGTGGGTTTGATAACCAAATTCTCTAATAATAAAAAGGCAATTTTTAGGGTTTTGAATAATTAATGGAAACTTAACCCTAATTCCTCATATATGCATCATAGGTCCTTTGGAGGCCTAGGCTTGGACCTAGAAGTGACCTTGGTCTTTAGACTTTGAAGTTGAGGTATGTTGTATCCCGTATTTCTCTATGTTGAGCAATTCACCTATATTATCATTATTTTAACTTTAGCCTACACATATGTCTATTCTCTTGGTATCATGGTTCGTGTAAACTATCTTGCTTGTTATGGACTTGGATATTCTCTTGACTCTGATCTTGTTGCCTTGGTGCGTGATTGGATATGCCCACTATGATGTGGATTTTTATGTGATATATTTTCCCATTTGTAAGGTGGATTTATATGTTGGTCACTTATGTGGTGACAACTTTGGTATAATCTGACTATACTTTCTACTTGCCTCTACATTAAACATGCTATGTGATTCAGTAGCACTACAGTAGTGTAATTGCATTGGTTTTTATTTATGGTAGATGTGTTATTTCCTGTCGAGCGGATGTGATATTTCCTACTCTTTTGGGACAGAAAGGAACCTCGTACCTATGGTTTTCAACTTTATGAGGGTTGACCCATTATATATATATATGGGAGATTGGCAGTATTCCTTTATCTATCATGTTTCAAGTTTATGAGGCTTAGCCACCATTGTTATTTATATTGTTCTAGGGCTATGCTTATCTCACATGCATGTAGGTTGATGATGTTTATGATGGGTTATGTGCCAAAATTGATGATGGGTTATGTGCCCAAAAAGCTTGATGGGTTATGTGCCCAAATCATGATATGAGCTTATGTGGCACTAGTTTATTGTTTTGATTATGCCAAGTATCTTCTTTTATTGATGTTGATGTTCTCTTACTTTTATGCCCACTTTGGGTAGTCCTTATCTCTTGCATGGGAAGCCTTTTATTTTGATGTCCCTTATTCTTTATAAATTGCTCAATTTGCTTTTTAGTATGCACATACCAACCTTTGTTTATGTCTTCTATTTTTCTCTTCTTGCTGGGGTATGCTTCCAACCCTAGGTGAAGGACATGGAGGACTTATCTTAGATATGTGGAGCTAGCTTGAGAAGCTAAATCTTGGAGACAATCTTGAGGTGGTTTAGATTTCCCTCTACATGGATCCCTATGATGTAAGTTTAAGATGTTCGCATGTTTTATACATTGAATATAGTCATGTTTTAATTCAATTGCTACACTTTGGTTGTTTTGTATACCATTAATAAAGATTTAAAAATTTTACACCCACTCCAAGCATACCTTTGAAGTGTGTTTGGATTGGAATTGCTATTGTTAAAAATTTTAGTAGAGAGGTGGTTTCACTTCTTTACAAAAACCATGATGGTGAGCTCATCAACCCATGTATCATGCCCTATCGCCGCCCAAGATGTCTCCTCAACTCCAAAATGTGATTATGAGGTTCCCATAAACCCCAACACACTCCCATGCAAACACCTCCACCCTACCAAAACCACATTGGACATAGCCATCAGAGTTGACATCTTGACATCGATGACACTGTATAGAGACTTTATGCGCATGGAAATGTGTCCTTCTCACTCCTCACGCATACAGGAAGCTAAGGGAAATGATGAACTAGCCCCTAGCTTCTTTGTATTCCATGAATACGTTGTTTAGCACACAAATTGGATGAAATGATGAGGAGGGGGTTGCAGATGAGCCTCCACCAATTTGTGGTTGATCTAAGGGCTAGATTCAACCCCCTGGCACCAAGTAAGCCAACACCATGACCACCTCTCCTCCATTCCAAAGATGATGCAACTTGCCTAGGACGAAATATACTTATGTAGTCCATTCCCCATCACCCATAACCACCATATCCAACTCCAAAAACCCAAGAACCTCATTCATTGCTTACTTTCTCATCAAACACATCAAATACACCACCACCAATTCTTCCCTCTATCTTCTACCACAACCAAAAGAGTTTTGAAGTTAAAGCATTCACTAGGCTCAAGATCATCATCTAGGTGTGGCCTCACCTTCAAAAAGTCACTTGCACTATGTTGTCCGCACCAAACATCAAGCACTGCAAAAGGTATGGAGCATCTCCTTCTGAGTCACAATGCTACTAAAAAATGTGTATGGGATATCTTTTGATGAGTCATCTTGATACATACATCATTGTCATGGATATATTTTGATGATTCATAAAGCATCATGAATACATTAGTGTATGAAATCATAATTCTTTTGATGAGTCATCACATCCTCTCTTATATGATCCCTTTTCAAGATGATTATCATGTACAATCTATTAATGTCATAAATGTAAGATAAAAATATAATCAAAGAGTTAACTAGTTCATGTGTTAGAGCTTTTATATGTGCATTCACTCTTTTCTCTTATATTGGATCTTTCTTTTATGAAAATTATATATAATTAAGTATCTTATACTTCAAATGCAACATTAAGGTAAGCTCTTTAATGTTCATTTAAACATTAGTTACATGACTTTAAAGATATATGTTGAATTGAATTGTCGTTCTTACTATGTCAACCTCAAGAAGAATTTATCTATTATAAAAAGTGGTTTTGTCCAATGGGACTTTTCATTAATATGATCTTAGGAGAACAAATATACATAAAATATCTATTATTTCAATTGAAATGATGACTTGTGATAAGTGAGACTAAAGACTTATTTTACTTCTTCCTTTTATCTTCAACTACTCAGCTTTTGAATGAATCCTTGAAATAAGTCTTGCTCTATTTATGAAACTCTCTGACATGAAAGATTGATTATACTTGACAAAATGATGAAAAGGTTAAAGTGATAAAGTTGTACTCATGAATTGTGATGCTCAATAAATTTCCTACTGGTCTAATCAAATTAAGATGCTTATTGTTGAGCTTCCACCATTGGAGAGTTGTTTATACATTCCCAGATTCAGTGACGACTGGAAGATCACGATTGCTATGTTGTGTTATGATATGTTATGTTTGGATCCAGATTGTATTGTTAGGGTATTGAAGGGAGGAGGTATAGCCTCTCCCTTGCAACTACCTCACCTTGAGGCAGCCAAAGTGTTTTTGGTATGTGAGGTAAATCATCAAAGGTTGTGTATAATGATAGTTTAGGTGACGGCAGCTACACTAGGTTTCCAGACCATGGAGAGATATAGTTTGAGACTGAACCCACCATCAGGGCAGACACAGGACTATAGGACTACCCTTCCAGTAGGAACCAAACTAGGGGCCTACAAACCACACCATCTATGGGTGGTGGGACAAAGTAATATGTGAGGGTAGAATTCTCACATGTGAGTCTGATATTTTTGTGATAGGGAAGTTTGCAAAGTGATGTTATTGATTTGTTACTTATGGTCGATGTGACCTTAGATATGGTTGCATTCCATGAGCTGGATCTAGGGTTGGTTAAAAATCCCTCTGGGTTGAGTGGGGAATGATACAATAAAATGATTCATACATTAATTGCTCTCCTACTTGTGTTTCACTTCATTATTACATGATATCTTCTGATTTCCAACTTTCATATCACATGCTCAGATTTTATGTATTTTCCATGTACAACCAATTTTCTCATGTTAACAAATGTTCCAATATTTGAATGATCTACTTCATTTTTATGTGCCTCTCTATACTTACACATTTTTCTAACTCCTCTTGCTACGGTTCTTGTTCCCCTCCCACCGTAGGTTGATTGCCGGTTGAAGTTTATATCACTGTGTGGATTTTCTTTACTTGATCTTGGAGGGAAAAGCATCAAGTCCTTTCTTGTTTTCATTTTCAATTAATGCTAGTAGTTTGTAGCAGGATTTCCTTGAAAGATGTAACTTTTTATGAGTTCGAACATGTAACACCCCACTTTTCATATCACATGAGCAGAAGCATTCTTATTCAATGGGGGTGTCACAGTATGCCAATCATGTAATTAAAGTAAATGAAAAACTTGCATTGATATAAAATGATTCATACATAGTTTTTGGTAAAAGGAAACTACATCAAATTCTTGTAATCTATTTGGATAACAAAACTATGCATAATGTACATAATATATATGTCTTGGATCTCCTTGGTAAATGGAACCCCACTAGGTTCTTTCTTCTTGAAGATTCTCGAGCTAATCCTTGCATGTCAAAAGTTTCTTCTTCCTAAGCATGCTCCTTACCTGTGGGCATCTCACCCCCAGCCATGCATAAAACCAAAGGTAAGTGGAATTGAACATATTATAAAGAAAACATGTAAACTAAAAATAGACTTTAAACATTAAACATTAAACATTAAAAACATCATCAATTACTTTTAAATTATGTCTTTTATCTGGACCTATATAAGGATCCTCAGGTTGCACATAAGTGCCTCTGCTCTTCTCTTATGCACCGAAGTGCCTCTTGGGTTGCACCGAAGTGCCTCTTCTTTTATGCACCAAAGTGCCTCTTAGTTTTTGCTCTGAGGAGCCTCTTAATGAGGACCTTATATAAGCTATCTTTTACATTATCTTTCTCTTAAAAACTCTTGCTTTGCTCTTAAAACTTAACTTTAACTTTACTCTTAATATTCATGAAGGTGATACAATAATAAGAACAGTAAAAACATGACATTCAATTCATCACACATACATTGGCTTTAAGAAATTTAAATAGATAACACATTCATAACATTCATTGCATGCATACATTCCTGAAAGCAAACGTTACTTATGTTCAATTAGCATGGACCACTTACCTTGCACTTAGAGGAGATCTGATCTTCCTTCCTAGATTCAGTAAACCCTAATCATGTCCTTGGGGTTGAACACCCTAAACATCATGTTCATAACATTCAACATATCAATTTGTATTCCATTCATCACCTAAAACCCTAATTTTGGTAACATGTGAATTATTTATCTTTAATAAGATCCAAGCTGATCTTTTTATCCAAGAAGGTCATTTCTTACACAAAAAGTCCAATTAAACATTTTATGATCATCGATTTCATTAATCTTATGAAATTATGGTTTTCACATATGAAGTTGCATAAAGATAACATCTTTATATACTTATTGAGTTATAAAGACAATCATGCTTTGAAACTAATTTTATTGAACTCCTCACATTTTTCTAAGTATCTTTCATATATTACTTGTCTCCATCTGACATACCGATCAATTATTATAATTATTTCAAGTTTTAACTTAACTAGCCAATCATAGCTTCCCAACTAGGCAGCCATGTCGGCAGGGTCCAGGCCACACAGCAACAGCCAAGCCAATCGGCTTGCGCCTCACTGGCACCCAGCCCCGCCTGGGTTTAAGTGAAAAAAGGGGCGAAGGTTGATATTGCCCTTACCTCGCTGCAGATGATCGGAGGGCAGACTTGTCATTTTGGATGAGGTTATCTTCAACCTCTGTCACACGAGCATCCTTCTTGGGCAGTCAACCCAGACGGTTGACTCCAGACTTCCAGGCCACCGAGTGGTGGGCAAGGGTGGCGGCACCTCCGCCTAATCCCTCCAGATTCACTGGTGGCATCAATCGCCCAGTTGTGTGGCTGGAGCAGAGAGGATGGCGGGGGTCTCTCCGATGACAGAAACAATAGAAAGAAGAGGGGGAAGGAGGGTACAAGTAGGGGAATTGGGGTAGGGGAGAGGATCTGAGAATCCATCTGAAACTCACGGAGCCAACCCTATCCTCGTAGGGGCATCTACCCCTTTATATGGTCAGAGGTATGTAGGGTGGTGGCCGATGGCTATCTGCAAAAAGGGAAAACCTCTAGGGTCCTCCACACTAGGCAAAACCTAGGGTAGATCTACTCGGAAACTCCTCACAAATCTATTGGGATCATTTCTAGATGTTGCCATGAGCTGGAGAGAGGAAGGGAATCAAGAAATATGCAGTTACTGTTGCCTTGTTTCCTATTTGGTCTGCGGTAGAGGACGAACCTGATGGCGTCGGATCTTGATCCAATGGGCAATGGGCCACGCGAAAAAATTAAAGGAGCCGAATATAATTTCCAGAATCCAATTAAATCATGACATTTAACGTATTTCCTCTTATCCTTCACACTTTACGAAAACTTGCTAAATCCATATCTCCTTATCCTTAATTCCAATTGGTCCCAAATTTTAATGGAAGGTTGCTAATTATTACATCTCGGTTTGGGAATGATTTGGTGGCAAAATATGAAAGTTAAATACTCGTTTCTTTCCCATTAAGTAAAAGGCTTATTTGATTCATTTAAGTCATATAATTAATGTATTTTTCACCCAAACTTGCCAAGCAACCCTATTTAGTTGTATTCTTTCTTTAAGTAAAATATTTGAATTGAATTTGATTCATTATTTTCCTTTAACACCTTCTTTCTAGAAAAATTCCACATTCTTCTAATTTAGTCATTTAACTTTAACTTAAACACATTAATTGATTAGATATTTTGAAAAGGACTTTCCTTGGTGAATCCTAGAGACAAAATTCGAGATTATAACTAATTCAACATGTCATATATATTCTATTCCTTTTTGAGCAACTTTCATGGAAGAGAGAGAAAAAGAGATTAGTTTTACTTCTGCCTATATTGAGAATATAAGAAAAGGAAAAAGGAAAACTTTTTGTGAAAGAAACTATTTCACACTTATATTTTTTGAATTCAGTTCTTTTCCCTTTGGTTTTTATCCCTTTTAAGCATATTCAAGGATAGGAGAGAGAAAGGAATTCAACATTTATGTCTTTGAGTTAATTGTGGCACATAATGTTCATATGAAAGAGAAAACATATTATGGCCTCATTTGTTCTTTTTACTTTATTATCTTTAGATCTTTTTGTTTCATGGTCTTTTGCATTTAGACCCTCAACTAATTCTATTTAAGAAAAACCACATTCTAAGGTTTAAATTATTCTTGAAATTTTGGGATGTTATAGAACATGTACTAAGAAG
Organism: Alisma plantago-aquatica; assembly: GCA_963693085.1. Taxonomy (NCBI): domain Eukaryota; kingdom Viridiplantae; phylum Streptophyta; class Magnoliopsida; order Alismatales; family Alismataceae; genus Alisma; species Alisma plantago-aquatica. The sequence goes on along the minus strand of OY856411.1, from coordinate 962,649,267 downwards.
AATGCAATTTGAATATATATGTTACTTTAAATGAAAGTGTGCAGTTGAAAAATATATGCTTGATCCTTCTTCCATAACAACCAAGTCATAATCTTCATGACTAATGGAGGTTAAAACTTGGGTCGTTACAATAGATACCATTGGAATGATCTCGTCTTGACCCCCAAGGGCCTTATGCACTTATTACATGATCATCCCCTAAACCTCATGAGTCTTATGTATCTTTAATCATCCTACTTGATCTCAGGGTTGACTTAGGGCCGTACCCTTTGCAGGGAAATATGGCAGCAAAGCAGGAAGCAGAAACAAAAATTTAACTACCATTTTTTCCTTTATAATAGTAGATCGTGTCACCAACTATATAATGGAAAGTATGGTTTTGAGGATAAATCTGGTCATGGAGCAAGTCGAGTGACAATCTCCTCATCATAGTGTGCTCCTTTCTTCAAGTAACACTTGAACAACATCTGCAGTAGCTTCTGGTTGATCACCATGGTGGCATCTTGACATTGTCCTCCTAGTGAGAAAAGCACCTCGTCTCTAGAGTAGTCCACATGGACCACCAGGAACTCCTAACATTCTAGAAGAATGGACATGAAGGATTTGTCCCTTCATGTTGGTGTACTAGCACCAACTTGTAATCCCACAATTGTTCTCCCTTGTTATCCCTCTCTATATTGGTTAGGACTTTCTCAGGTTCTCTGGGTTACCACAACCAGAGAAGACAACTATTGTCAAAGGCAATTGAGTTTGTCTCTGGGAAGCCTTGAATACCCCTCTATTTCTAGGAGAGTTAGGGTCAGGGTTCCCATTTTATGCAAGAGAAGAAGGGACAAGAATTTCATGAATTTTCACATATTGTGAGAGGTGAAATGATTAGTTCACATGTGAACCGATCGGTTGGTAGGTTGGCATCAAGCCGATCAATTCAACCCTTGAACAGGTCACTTTGTCATGTTTCCCAATCATAATTGTATTGGAAATTATAATCTGATTAGTACAAAACATGATGTCATCACTAATCCTTGATGCAATCAAATTGATCCATGAACCTAGTGTCTCATTTTATGATTTGGTCTTTTGATGATCTTGAGTTGACCGGTTCACTCGGTGAATTGGTCGGTTCATGCCCTGGTTCATCTAGAATTCAGCTAATGCCATTTTCAATCAACATGACACTCCAACCGGTCGATTCAACACTTGAACCGGTCAGTTAAGAGTTCAGTCAGTCATTTTTTGTTTAATTTGAACACATACACACTTTAGTAATCAAGTTAAACATTATTCATGAACAAACTCCTATTCCAAGTTTATCCTATATGTGTGACCCTACAGGTTCCAATTTACATTGGTAGGGAATGTCTATAACTAGTTTATGACATCACAAGCAAAGAGCGGTATCTAGAAACACAACATTGCTACCCAAGTAAAGGGAAAGTTGGAGAACAAATTCACCCTACAATCTGTGATTGGTGTTATAGTGTTTGTATGGTTCCTTTCTCACTGATATCTAGTTTGAACTTGAGGTATGGAATCATTATCTTCTTCAATGTTCAATCTCTATTCCTTGAACTAGAGCAGATTATCTGATATATATATATATATATATATATATATATATATATATATATATATATATGTGTGTGTGTGTGTGTGTGTGTGTGTGTGTGTGTGTGTGTGTGTCACTACAGGATAAGTTAACAATAATGGCGGAAAAAGTTGGCCGTAAATGTGAATAAGTTTGTCATTAAAACTATTAATGATGAGAAAAAAAGTTGTTGTGTCTTGTTGTTATTGGTCTTATCGTTAATAAAGATAATGACGAATAATTTCAGTTCATCGCTATTACAAATCATGATGACTTATATAGTTTGTTGTTAATAGTTTTAATGACTATATAAAATGTCTGACGTTGATACTAGTTGCGACCACCCAATCTTGTCACTGATACTAGTAACAACGACTAGCAGGCTTGATCACAAAGGTCAATAGTGACATTCTTTTTCCGTCGTAAATAGCTATAATGACCAAAAAAAGTACCAAATTGCTAAATTTGTCTATCATGTTTGCAACACACTTGGATCCTAACCTAGGAAACATAAACATGTACACGGGCATGGATTTAGCCACAGACAAAGAGGCACCACAATTTCCAACAATGCAGGACATGACATGATAATGGGAACAAATAACTTATTATTATACAAGTATGTATATTTATATATGAATATTTTGGCATACAATAAGCTTTATGTATAAACACACAAATTGATATAAATCAATCATCTATGATGGCAATCTCCATAAAATCCAACCAACAATCAACATATAATAATATATCCACAAGTCAAAGTATGAATTAACTCACAACATATATCAAGATCCTTAATTATATAATCATTGCAGTAAGAATATATGGAATGATAAAATCAAGGGAAGTTAAATTTTGGATACATTAGTTTTTGTTATTTGTGTAAGTCATATTTTTCAAGGCGTGAAAGTGGCATGGCATTCCAGTTGAATGCCTTGTAACTAGGTGCAACTAGGCATTTCTTAGGCGACCTTTAAATATAATAGTTTATGTATATATACATGTGTCATGGTTTTCCCCCACTCATATACACACATTGTATAGTTATATATGTAGTTGTCTACATATTTATGGTCGATCTCCTCATGTATATTTTTTTTTGTATGACAAAATAACTGATTACATTTCTAATATATTACCATTGACAATAATGTCAAGGACACAAAAAGAATTATTGTAAAGAATGTACGAGAGTGATCAACACATAAATATCTATTTATTGTCATACATAACTACAAGTATTGAGCAATGTAATCACTATCCTTCATAGCATAGCTACTTAATACAATCTGAATTGAAGGTGCAAACTAAGAAAAATCAAATCCGTACTAAGAGTATTAGATCCAGTCACAAAAAAGAGTATTAGATCCAGTTAAACCCAAAAAAGAGTATGAGGTCCAATTAAAAGTGATATTTGGCAAATAACATAGGCAAAAATTCTGATTTTGAACATTAGGATAGCCACATTAAACATTAAAATATGTCAATATACAACCAAACCCAAAAAACTAAGTCAGCTTGGCATTATATAAAAAGTTGTCTCGACTAGGTGCAACCTTGGGATGCCTTACTGCTTAGGTGGTTGCCTAGGTGCACACCTTGACAAGTATGGTGTAAGTAATGGTGAACATGTACCATTAGGAGGAAGAATGATAGGGTGTAAGGAAATATGTTGGTGGTGATGGAGAAGATGAAAAATAAGGTGCCTTGGAGATTGAGAGGGAAGAAAGAGAAGAGGCATACATTTAAGTGTTACTTAAGATGCACAGGAAAGAGACGAGGTGGGAGATGGAGATGTAGAGAAGCAAGAAAAGAGGAGGCATAAGGATGACAACACTTGTGTAAGTAATGGTGAACATGTACCATTAAGAGGAAGAATGAGAGGGTGTAGGGAAATATGTTGGTGGTGATGGAGAAGATGAAAAATAAAGTGCCTTGGATATTGAGAGGGAAGAAAGAGAAGAGGCATACGTTTAAGTGTTACTTAAGATGCGTAGGCTAGAGATAAGGAGGGGAGATGGAGATGTAGAGAAGCAAGAAAAGAGGTAGGAGAAATAATGAGATGGTGTAAGGAAATATGTTGGTGGTGATGGAGAAGATGAAAAATAAGGTGCCTTGGAGATTGAGAGGGAAGAAAGAGAAGAGGCATATATTTAAGTGTTACTTAAGATACACAGGCAAGAGAAAAGGAGGGGAGATGGAGATGTAGAGAAGTAAGAAAAGAGGTAGGAGGAAGAATGAGAGGGTGTAAGGAAATATGTTGGTGGTGATGGAGAAGATGAAAAATAAGGTGCCTTGGAAATTGAGAGGGAAGAAAGAGAAGAGGCATACATTTAAGTGTTACTTAAGATACACGGGAAAGAAATAAGGAGGGTGATGGAGATGTAGAGAAGTAAGAAAAGAGGTTGGAGGAAGAATGAGAGGGTGTAAGGAAATATATTGGTGGTGATGGAGAAGATGAAAAATAAGGTGCCTTGGAGATTGAGAGGGAAGAAAGAGAAGAGGCATACATTTAAGTGTTACTTAAGATGCACAGACAAGAGATAAGGAGGGGAGATGGAGATGCAGATAAGCAAGAAAAGAGGAGGCATAAGGATGACAACACTTTGCTACTTTTGTTGGGAGAAGCAAATAAGGATGAAAACATTTTTTCTACTAAGCGGACATGTCAGAGGCATGCTCTCCATGTGTCAGAATCGTGTCACACACAGACACGACAACCTCTGGGAGTGTTTGTGCTTCCTAAACTCTACAATTTTATATTTTTACTATTGATCTAAAAGTGTGAAAGCATGCATGTTTGTGTGATAACTTATCATAAGATTTAATCTACAAATCTCTACTACATGTATGAATGATAAAGGCTAAAACAAATTTATGTTTTAGAATCTAGTTTAATGCACCATATTTACAAATGATAAGGCTCAACATCTTCTAATTTAGTAAGCTTTGTTCTAAACATCTAAAGATGTGACTTCTAATACAGTGTATACAAGTCATCAGTACAACCAAGTGTGCTCAACTTAGATTATTTGCGTGTTTGAGTACTCAATATAAATTATAAGACATAATTTATATGTTTATTTTGAATTGTCAAATATATATATATATAATGAATAGATGAAAAATGCTTACGTTCACATATTCAATATGTATAAAAGAAGAGTACTTACTTTTTCAATGCCCATGCTTGGTTTTTATTACACCAAAGAAATGAGGTCCTCATAGAATTGAAGAACGTATAGAAGCATAAAACCTTATATAATCCAGTCCCACAACTGTGCAACATATCATATGAATATAAATTGTCATCAATTAATGATAAATGAGAATCTACAAGAGAAAGTTCAATGTATTAGAAAGACAATACATGAAATGCACATATTTCCGGATGTGCGTCAGACACATAAAGTCGAATGTGCTATGGACACATATCTCTGGATGTCTAACAGACACATTTTCCGCATGTGCTACGGGGCATATTTTCCATATGATCACTCAAAAACCAAAACAACATATACATTGTGCGTTGAAAAACAAAACGGCATGCGTTTAGAAGTTTAGGGGATAGGGAGGGGTTTCCAAGAAGTGATTCAGTATAAGACTCCACTCAGTCTTTTTCCATGTAAAATCATCAAAAAACCTATAAATGAAAAGAAACATATGAACATATAGTGAAAGTAACTATGAATCTATATATATCAAAGAAAAAAATGAGTTAGTTCATGTTTGAAAACCTACTTATTTGTAATAGAAGGTTGGCCTTTCAATCAAGCATGTGTGGTATATTCATATATATAAATTGCTCTCAAATTCATACTTTGCATAAGGAAGAATTTCTTTAATGGGTGTGACATTCTTTTCTTGCATCAAAGAATTTATGATGTTAATCAAAGAATGAATTGAGAAGAAAATAATATATAGCTCTTTCCATAATGAGTGTGCACATATCATCTGAATAGAAATCATCATCACATATATAAAACTATGTACTTGCAAAAAAATGATATATTAGGGGACATATCACTGAATGTGCAACAAACTCATAACTTCAGATGTGCAATGGACACATTTTCCGCATGTGCAACATGGCATATTAACAAACAGGGCACATTTTCAGCATGTAATAGGGCATATTAACCAACATATAACTATGTGTGATAACTCCTTTGAAGCAGTGTTAGCATTCAACAAGGAAAGTTTTTTAATGAAAGAAAACTTATTGGAAAAAAGCCATAAAAAGCTTATGATGTAGAAGTATGCGATTGTTTGTAATGTTGTGGTTGCATGTAAGATGTCCTACAAAAAATAATTTTCAAAGTGAGTGATAAAGTTGTAGTTATATGTAATGTCTTTTTGCTGTTAGTGTTAAGCTAGATTCAAGAGTAAATTGTATAAGAAAATCATGAATATTAACCATCATCACGATATTATAAGTAAAACTATGTAGAAGAAATTTTTTAAATTGTAAATCATATTTGATTTTTATATTTGAAAAGATTGAAGTGCATTTGATAAAGATTGTAAATCCACTTGATGTCAGTGGTGATGCTTGGTTTGATTGGATAAATTAGACCCAATAAAAAACCTAATTCAAGATATGAATGGCTTATACTGAAACAAGAACATGTTCCTACACGAATTGATGTTTCATTTTATTGGATTAATTATAGGATGATTTATTATACCATATTTTATCTTATTGTATAATTATAGGATGACTTCCTTTTACCCTAATTATATGTGGTATTCTAATCCAACGAGAATGGCATCTAAGTACTAAGTATGTACCACGTTAAAAATAGTGAATAAAGAAAAGTCTACATACACAATGGCACAAGAAGTTCTTAGTGATTCTCTAAGTGTATAAAGGACAGTCAACACACAATAACTAAATAAGCCATAAGTTAATGGAGTAAAACATGAAAAGTATTAGGTACAAACTAAGTGATTAGTTTAGACTTGTACGTAAGCAAGCGGCAAGTAGGATTTCATTATTGCTAGCCATAAGTTTCATTTTCATTTTACTATTGTTGGTTTTGACCTTTTTCACAAAACATGTCCCGGTTACACCATCATTCTAATAGTATGCCATTATATGATTATACGAGAGTGTTAATGGTTGTATAGTTTATATCAAAATCAAAGAAAACTCTACAACAAAATAGAGACTAAAGTATGACTGAGTAGGATTTAACATGAATAAATGACATGGGACTAGGAAGAGAAAAATGCTTACAATACAGATGCAATTTTACAATCAGTCATTATTCTTCAGTTCAACTTATCTTTGAAAGAAGACAATGCTATTTGGTTGAAAAATCATAACACCTATGGTACATTGAGACTATAAAGAATAGTTAATAACTCTCAAGATCTTACTAGTTAAAATAAAGCACTGGAATATTGGCTAATAACTTTTAAAATCTTACCAGGTTATTTGAAGCACTTCAGAATTTTCAGCAGAGAGAATAATATTGTATCATCATGGTCTCATTACACGGCTGCAATTAATTCATGGTCCATGAAAGTCGATCCATGTGAGTTTATGGTTGAGAAACAGACAAATGATTTCTTGTGCTCCAGCTATTAGATATGTGTAGTTGATCAGTGATGACTATAAAAAAAGCTCTCAAAAGATTTGCAAAAAGATACGTGGAAAATTAATTCAGACGAGATGTCAATTCAATCTCAACCAAAAGATATGCATAAATAAGAACTATACCCAGTGTTTGCCCCATGGTACCCTGCTACGAGCGCCAATGTTGGAGAAAACACTAGCGATCATGGCACTGTCTACCTAGCTGAAAAACAATTATGTGGGTGTCGTCGACCTAGGCGAGAACTAACGACAATCTGGGCATCGTCGACCTGGGCAAGGATCGGTGACTGGATCTAGTAGGCTATGCCTTTGATCTCAGTGGTGATCTGGAGCCAGTCGGGTATCAGCAAGTGTGGACTCCAGTGACCTTGGTGCCCTCAAACTAGAAGACGATGGTAGCAGTTCAAGATGGGAGGTGATTGTCCTTCTTCAAGGAGGTTTGTGGAGTGAGACTGCGGGAGACTTGAGTGGGATGCAGCACCTATGGAGCCAGCGATGAGAAATCTCACTTCTAGAGCTGGGTATCGGGCGCCAGAGTTGTGGGGTTGGACAAGATTGGGAAATTGGGTGGTCGTTGTGGAAACATAAGAAAAGGGGACCCGGAGAACCTTTTTTTTAAGGCAAGCATATTCATTATAACAAAGAAGGCCATAAGGCATCTACAAGAACAAGAGATTCAAATAATTTCAACAATATGATAGCCATAGATACATTAAACAAGTTTGATCGGATGTAATTAGGATGTTTCTGCTTGAATTCCTCCCCATAATGCTGGACAAAGTACCCTTTAAACGGAATTCTTCCACGATCATGGGTAGCACTTGAGTAAGCATAACTCCAACTATTAGAGCCAAAATCACCTGGACCATTATAGAAAAGCACACTATCCTCCTTCCCTACCCAGCATAGCAAGAAGAGACCACCGGCCACACCAAGGAAATAACAACTATATGTATGAAGATAATGTTACAACCCCAATTTTTGGGTTCATTGGTGAGAAATGTAATTTCTCATATAAAAGATAATTGAGAAAATAAAGATATGATTTGGTTCAAATAAATGGATTTCGTTTACAATAGCCTTGATGTTTGTGTTGTGGGATTTATTGGCTATTGGGCCCAATAACAAGGAAATAACAAAGAAAATTCAATTAGTGAATGAATTATTGAATATTCGAGAAAAGAAATATGTAGAAACCTCTAGAAGGCAAATCCAAAGAGGATTTCATGCCTCTTGGGTTCCTTGGGTACCAAGGAGACCAAGGTTGCAAAAAGAAGGTAATTAGAAAAGAATAGGGTGATTAAGTATTTCTTTATTAAGAAAGAAATTGAAAATGATGATAAAATGTGGAAAATGAGTGGAAAGAGGCATAAATGAGTTTTCTTGGTGATAATTCGTATCCATGAGGTTTCTAATGATAAAAGGAATACCCATGAGGAAAATAAAAGGGAAATAAAGAGAAATCCTCAAAAAAAAATTAATGAGAAATAAACAAGATAATGTGAAATAATGGATATAGATTTATCTAGAAGGATAATAAGTATCCTTAAAAAGTAATTTCGAAATAATGGAGTATCTTGGGATCCAAGGAGTCCCAATAAAGAGGAAAGAAAGAGAAAATACTAAAAAGGCAAAATAAGAGGATGATGTGTTGCATTATTAATGAAATATGAGGTATTGTTAAAAGAAAGTAATTTTGATTAAAGGAAATGGAAATTCGTGCCTTTGGGATAGAAGGCAAGTGTAAAAGAGATTAATTAAGAGGAATTCTGAAATCCTAATAATTAAAGAAGAAGGATTATCGAAGGAAATTAAGAAAGAGAGAGAGAGAGTTGCTTCTCATTGAAGGAATAGGTTTCCCAAGGGGGAGAGGACTTGTTTCCTCTTAGAAGGGGCAACTTAGGGTGAGGATACCCTCCCCCATAAAAAGGGGTAGACCCCTTATCCTCGAGTCCAGAGAATCACATGTTTCTTCCTTTTCTTCTTCTTCCTCGTTTTGTCCATAAACCCTAACCGAGCAGCGTGGCACGACCAGGACACAATGAGGAGCAACGATGAGTGCAATAGTAGCCGACTGAACCACGGTATCGAGGATCCACATAACCATCGAAGCCATACACTGGAGTGCACACAACAGCAGCCGCCAGGCTGCAGTGACGGCTGCAAACGCGTGGCCGAAGAGCTGGGAACAAGACCACTTTGGGAAAGAAAGAGGGATGCTTCAGGTGCACCAGAACATGGCAGAGGTAGGGCGCCAACTTCCGATGGGTTTCGAGTCCTGGCTTGGGAGGGAGAGCCGCGCCAAGGGCCGCTCTCGGCGGCCGCTGCTGCTGACCCGAGGTTGAAGACAACCTAACAATCAATGGACCAAAGTACCCCTCCGGGAAACAAAGGGCGGGCAACATAAGCAAGGGCAGGACGGTCTTTTCGAAATGTTTTCAACTAACCAACGTTGCATGGGAACAAGGCGACGTGGCGCCTCCCCATTGGCCCAAGTGAGGTAATTCTTCCAAAAATCATAACTCCTAATTGGTAGCTCGGATTTAGATAAGTTATATATGAATTTTGATCAGGAGAACACAAGGAATTCATTAAAAATAGTTTTATAGCCTTAATCTGATCATAGTTCGAAAAGTAGTGTAAATTATCATCTTTAATGAATTTAAGATTAAGAAACCCTATTTTGAAATGATTAATGTGTTTAATAGGGTTTAACGGATCTTTTAGAGTTAATGTTAACCTGTTAAATGTAAAAATGTACATTATGTTCAAAAAGGAAGAACTTTGCACATGATTAGTCTAATTTAGAGTTTATGTGCTTAAATATGCATGAAATTTGAAAAAGGCATAAAGTTATTATCGTTAATGATTTAATTAAGGAAAAACCCTTAGTTTTGATGATAGATGATGTTATTTGGATAATTCATGTTGATATTAACCTGTTGTTATTAAAAGTGAAAATAGGATTTAAAAAGATGATCTTTTTATATAGGTGGTCTCATTTAGGGTTCTATGTACATGAATATGCCTTAATGGGATTAGAAACCCTAATTTATGTTGATCTGAATTCTAATGGTTTTAATTGTACAAATCGAAGAATAAAATAGAGATATGATGATTCGAAGATAAATTGAGTACCAACGATCTTTAATGTGAATTATATGGATAATTAGTGTTTCCTAGTGTATAAAAGTGGAAATAGTGATAAATAAGGTTCATGTATGTGAGTTGAACTATAATGAAATATGATTTGTCAATTTGAAAGAAACCAAAGATGATAATTAGCCTTAATGTTTTGGATATGACCTAAAAGGATAAATAAAATAGTTTTAGTGTAAAAGAAACATATTAGACTTAATTGACATTCAATTGTGCCTATGATGCAGAAATTAAAGTTTGTGAACTAAAAGAGCATTAAAAGTGATAAATGCATAATGAAGACTAAAACCCTAATAAAACCCTAAAGTTGGCCTAGAAATCATAAGGTGGAATCCAAGTTGATCTTGAGGATGTTTTGAATAAAACAATGACACTTGAATGTTATGCATTATTTTCAGGATATTGTTGATTGCTTGTTAATTGTGTTGAATGTTAATACATGGACATCAAGTTACTATGGATCAGGTATGTGGTTACAATTATGAATAACCGCTTTAGTTTCCTGATGGATTCCCGGATGTTTAATCGCATTGAATGCAACTAAATTGTTGGATGTTTATTTATTTCATGCAACTATAAAGTGACTATGATTATCACTATAAATGTGCATATATAACTGGCTAGATCCAGGTCCACCTCTGTTACTTTGAAAAGGCTAAAAAAGGGGTAATCCTAGAGTAAGGTCTAGGTTACCGTGAGTTAAAGACTCTTTAGCAAATCCCGAGTTAAGGAGTGGTCTACTTACGAGTAGTGCCATGTGACTCAACCCTAGAAACTAGTTCACTTATAGGTGGATCATGAAGGGTTTAATGGGGACAACACAGAGGATAGGGTACTCTTGGATCGCGGAGTTATATCTAAAACGTAATATTGGTTGTTAAATAAGTAATTGAATGATTACATTGTTATCATAGTTGCAAGTTTATTGTTTCCCCCACATACCAGCTTCGGCTGACCGACGTTTTGTTTATCGGCATTTTAGGTACAAGCCAAAAGGACAAACAGTAAATCGTCACATTGTGAAATACATGAAGAAAAAAATACAAGGAGGATTAGTTAGCGTAGAATCATTAAGTGGATAGAAGTTAGAAATCCAAAATTTCAAAAGGTATGCAAAGTTTATTTTCTTATAGCTTTTTAGTTTAGTATGTTAAAATTTGATAATTATTTTTGGTTAAATTGCCGAACCTTTGATCCGAAAGTCATGGGTGCGGCTTCGACCTCTCAATCTCCCTTAATTGGGGGTTATCGGGAAGTGGGGTCGTAACATTTGGTATCAGAGCGTAGGTTCCTCAATTAACCATTAATAATTATTAAATTTTACAAACTCCATAGAACCCAAGGGAGTTATTAGAGGATTATTCGAAAGACGGAGGTGTCTAGAAAAGGATCACGACCGGGGGCTGGCAATATTTTCCTCCGCACCGCTAGTCGGAATACAAGGACTCTCGGATCCGTGTGACTGCCTGGCCGAAGTCTTAGGGTATGAATCGAAATAAGATACCTTTAGGACTTTCTCATCTTAATCATCCCTTCTCATCACAAAATTCTTTAAGGATCTGAAGGTTTAGGTTTTTCTTTCTTCTCCTCACCCTCTTGAGGTATGGGAAAGGTTAATAAGGTTTAAGGAATCCTCCATCAAATTAATGAAAAACATGTAAATAAGATGTCATGGACATAAGATTAATAGATTCAGCGCAAATTAAAGAATAGATACATACTTAGGTCGTATGACATAAGTTGTCATGTCCTCAGAATAGACCTGAGAGTAGACCTTCTTGTTAGGAGGATAAGTTAGTCTTGGAGATAGAGATCTCCATTGTAAGTAGAGACCTGGCACATCCTTTGAGGATGATGCTAACCATAACCCTAAGTGAAGGTTAGAGAGAGATGAGTTGGACCATGTGTTTGAAAGGACATGCCTTTGGGATGCCATAGGATCCATGGGTGACCTAGCACCTTTGGCAACCCAACCCTGGGAAGGGTCGTGCATGTTAGGGTAAAGGATAACACCTTAGATGATGATGTTAGTGAAGGACCTTAGAAACCCTATGGGCTTGAGCAAGTAGGGTATAGCTGGCACCTAGGGCACGTCATGGTGTTGACAGTAGGATGAAACCCTGGATAAGGAATCATGAGGGAGCACAAAGGGTTATGGATGATCTTGAGCAACCATAAGTTCGAACCTAGGCTTCACCCATGTAGAGAATGCTTTGGAGGTTGATCCTTCATGAAGAGAGTACCTCTAATGGTGAGGTTTGATGTAGGGTTAGCTCTAGAGAGAGCAGGAAACCCAGCAAGAAGGTTGGAAGCCTAAAACCCTGAACAATGGATGACAGTGGTTGCCTCATGATCGATCCCTGAAAGTTTTTGATACCTTGGTTGTCTTTATAGGGACCAAACCCTTGAGAAAAGATGAAGCTTCTGGTACCTACGTTACTATGGTAGAGATGTTCACCTTCTGAGTTAGGAAGAAGAAAGGTTTAGTAGCAGGTTATGAGGCCCTGTACCTTGTTGGTTGTCCTTAAGGAGGACCCCAACACTAAGTGTTGCTTGAGTTGAAGGATGACAAGGAGTGTGTGTCATGCCTTTTTCATGTTTGGTTTGTAGACAGAGCAAGCAGTGAACCTAGGGTTCTTAGGCCTAAGAGGGGAAGTGGTGTACCTAAGGCTCATGATGAGAAGTTGAGTTCCTATAGAAGCGAGCATGGTAATCCTCATGAATAGAGGAAAAGAGAAGACCCTTAAGTTTAAGGTGTGTTTGATGAACCCCTCATAGCTAGGTTGATGATAAAGGAAGGTATGATCTCGATCCAGCATTGAGGAAAGAGGACAAGTATGACCTAGCATGGTTTAGTAGGTGATCTTCTTATTCCTTAATAGCTTGCTAGGGATAAGTAGGCTCGTGTGGATGTAAACCCTAGACCTAAGAGCTTTTGTAACCTTAGAGATAGTTTTCCTCCCATCCTGGGAGAGGGACCCCTTTGGTAGGGTGTGTATCTTTTGGGTTGGTTTAAGGTAACCTAAAGAGGTCTCACAGGATCTTGAGAAGTTAAGAGAAAAGTACATGGTATGAGAATGAACCTATAGACCCATAGATATCCATCTCTAAGTGCATATGGATGTGTTAACATGGAGGTAACTGATATAGGGCTTGACCAAGGAAGGTCGAGATGCAATATGGGTTATGGTAGATCACCTTACCTAGATGACATAAGAAAGAAGGAGTTCGGATAAGGGACAGATCCAGTTGAACTACCCATGAGAAAGATGGTTCAATTACACCATGAAGCAAGTTCAAAGGATTCTTGAGTTTGACCTAAAGGTTCGCTTCCATAAAGTGGAAGTAGGAACATGAAAAACTCAATGTTAGTATAGTGGTTAGTAAGATCCAGACTAAAGGGTCTGATGAGAGCATGTGTGCTCGTTCAGGGTGATATCTAGAGATAGTTCTTACCCTATGAAAGATGTGACATTGATCACCATAGCCAGTATCGGGTTTTATATGAAGCTCTGTAAAGGAGGTTGTGTCGGTCACCACTTCAGCAAGGTGATGTTGGTGAAAAGGGCCACATGCTGGTTAGATAAGGGACCCCAGTGTGTGTAGAAGAAGTCACTTTGATTGTGCAAGGGCTGAAAGGAGCCTAGAGATGATGAGAGTCATAAGCAGATGCAAAGTAGACTGACATGCAGTACACTGTGGGAGATTATGTGATATGAAAATCCGACCCCTCTAAGTTATAGCTAAGAGAGTTGAGGCCCCGATGCGTGGGTTCTTTTGATATGGTTTGGTGGAGAAGGTTAAGTTTGACCTTGCCCCTCAGGATAAAGTAATGTGTGATGAGTTCCATGTGTCCAATTTAGAGCACTATGTGAGGTACCCGACCATGTGCTGAACAGTGAACCTACTGAGCCCCAAGGGAGGCTGAAATGGCCTGAGTCACCTGTGTAGTTTATAGACGCCAGGATGAAAGAACTCAAAGAAAATATGTGATGATAAAGGTTCTTTGGAAATGCCATGAGTACGGTAAAGCCACATAGGGGCCAATGATGGACATGAAAAAGTCTTATCCTATTTTGTTTGTTTGCTTGATTGAATTTTGAGGACAAAATTCCTATAAGAGGGGAAGGATGTTACAACCCCAATTTTTGGGTTCATTGGTGAGAAATGTAATTTCTCATATAAAAGATAATTGAGAAAATAAAGATATGATTTGGTTCAAATAAATGGATTTCGTTTACAATAGCCTTGATGTTTGTGTTGTGGGCTTTATTGGCTATTGGGCCCAATAACAAGGAAATAACAAAGAAAATTCAATTAGTGAATGAATAATTGAATATTCGAGAAAAGAAATATGTAGAAACCTCTAGAAGGCAAATCCAAAGAGGATTTCGTGCCTCTTGGGTTCCTTGGGTACCAAGGAGACCAGGGTTGCAAAAAGAAGGTAATTAGAAAAGAATAGGGTGATTAAGTATTTCTTTATTAAGAAAGAAATTGAAAATGATGATAAAATGTGGAAAATGAGTGGAAAGAGGCATAAATGAGTTTTCTTGGTGATAATTCGTATCCATGAGGTTTCTAATGATAAAAGGAATACCCATGAGGAAAATAAAAGGGAAATAAAGAGAAATCCTCAAAAAAAAAAATTTAATGAGAAATAAACAAGATAATGTGAAATAATGCATATAGATGCATCTAGAAGGATAATAAATATCCTTAAAAAGTAATTTCGAAATAATGGAGTATCTTGGGATCCAAGGAGTCCCAATAAAGAGGAAAGAAAGAGAAAATACTAAAAAGGAAAAATAAGAGGATGATGTGTTGCATTATTAATGAAATATGAGGTATTGTTAAAAGAAAGTAATTTTGATTAAAGGAAATGGAAATTCGTGCCTTTGGGATAGAAGGCAAGTGTAAAAGAGATTAATTAAGAGGAATTCTGAAATCCTAATAATTAAAGAAGAAGGATTATCGAAGGAAATTAAGAAAGAGAGAGAGAGAGAGAGAGAGTTGCTTCTCATCGAAGGAATAGGTTTCCCAAGGGGGAGATGACTTGTTTCCTCTTAGAAGGGGCAACTTAGGGCGAGGATACCCTCCCCCATAAAAAGGGGTAGACCCCTTAGCCTCGAGTCCAGAGAATCACATGTTTCTTCATTTTCTTCTTCTTCCTCGTTTTGTCCATAAACCCTAACCGAGCAGCGTGGCACGACCAGGACACAATGAGGAGCAACGATGAGTGCAATAGTAGCCGACTGAACCACGGTATCGAGGATCCACATAACCATCGAAGCCATACACTGGAGTGCACACAACAACAGCTGCCAGGCTGCAGTGATGGGTGCAAACGCGTGGCCGAAGAGCGGGGAACAAGACCACTTTGGCCAAGAAAGAGGGATGCTTCAGGTGCGCCAGAACATGGCGGAGGTAGGGTGCCAACTTCCAGTGGGTTTTGAGTCCTGGCTTGGGAGGGAGAGCGGCGCAAAGGGCCGCTCTCGGCGGCCGCTGCTGCTGACCTGAGGTTGAAGACAACCTAACAATCAATGGACCAAAGTACCCCTCTGGGAAACAAAGGGCGGGAAACATAAGCAAGGGCAGGACGGTCTTTTCGAAATGTTTTCAACTAACCAATGTTGCATGGGAACAAGGCGACGTGGTGCCTCCCCATTGGCCCAATTGAGGTAATTCTTCCAAAAATCATAACTCCTAATTGGTAGCTCGGATTTAGATAAGTTATATATGAATATTGATCAGGAGAACACAAGGAATTCATTAAAAATAGTTTTATAGCCTGAATCTGATCATAGTTCTTATAATCTTTAATGAATTTAAGATTAAGAAACCCTATTTTGAAATGATTAATGTGTTTAATAGGGTTTAACGGATCTTTTAGAGTTAATGTTAACCTGTTAAATGTAAAAAGGTACATTATCTTCAAAAAGGAAGAACTTTGCACATGATTAGTCTAATTTAGAGTTTATGTGCTTAAATATGCATGAAATTTGAAAAAGGCATAAAGTTATTATCTTTAATGATTTATTTAAGGAAAACACCTTAGTTTTGATGATAAATGATGTTATTTGGATAATTCATGTTGATATTAACCTGTTGTTATTAAAAGTGAAAATAGGATTTAAAAAGATGATCTTTTTATATAGTTGGTCTCATTTAGGGTTCTATGTACATGAATATGCCTTAATGGGATTAGAAACCCTAATTTATGTTGATATGAATTCTAATGGTTTTAATTGTACAAATCGAAGAATAAAATAGAGATATGATGATTCGAAGATAAATTGAGTACCAAAGATCTTTAATGTGAATTATTTGGATAATTAGTGTTTCCTAGTGTATAAAAGTGGAAATAGTGATAAATAAGGTTCATGTATGTGAGTTGAACTATAATGTAATATGATTTGTCAATTTGAAAGAAACCAAAGATGATAATTAGCCTTAATGTTTTGGATATGACCTAAAAGGATAAATAAAATAGTTTTAGTGTAAAAGAAACATATTAGACTTAATTGACATTCAATTGTGCCTATGATGTAGAAATTAAAGTTTGTGAACTAAAAGAGCATTAAAAGTGATAAATGCATAATGAAAACTAAAACGCTAATAAAACCCTAAAGTTGGCCTAGAAATCATAAGGTGGAATCCAAGTTGATCTTGAGGATGTTTTGAATAAAACAATGACACTTGAATGTTATGCATTATTTTCATGATATTGTTGATTGCTTGTTAATTGTTTTGAATGTTAATACATGGACATAAAGTTACTATGGATCAGGTATGTGGTTACGATTATGAATAACCGCTTTAGTTTCCCGATGGATTCCCGGATGTTTAATCGCATTGAATGCAACTAAATTGTTGGATGTTTATTTATTTCATGCATCTATAAAGTGACTATGATTATCACTATAAATGTGCATATATAACTGGCTAGATCTGGGTCCACCTCTGTTACTTTGAAAAGGCTAAAAAAGTGGTAATCCTAGAGTAAGGTCTAGGTTACCGTGAGTTAAAGACTCTTTAGCAAATCCCGAGTTAAGGAGTGGTCTACTTACGAGTAGTGCCATGTGACTCAACCCTAGAAACTGGTTCACTTATAGGTGGATCATGAGGGGTTTAATGGGGACAACACAGAGGATAGGGTACTCTTGGATCGCGGAGTTATATCTAAAATGTAATATTGGTTGTTAAATAAGTAATTGAATGATTACATTGTTATCATAGTTACAAGTTTATTGTTTCCCCCACATACCAGCTTTGGCTGACCGACGTTTTGTTTGTCGGAGTTTTAGGTACAAGCCAAAAGGACAAACAGTAAATCGTCACATTGTGAAATACATGAAGAAAAAAAATGCAAGGAGGATTAGTTATCGTAGAATCATTAAGTGGATAGAAGTTAGAAATCCAAAATTTCAAAAGGTATGCAAAGTTTATTTTCTTACAGCTTTTCAGTTTAGTATGTTAAAATTTGATAATTATTTTTGGTTAAATTGCCGAACCTTTGATCCGGAAGTCATGGGTGCGGCTTTGACCTCTCGGTCTCCCTTAATTGGGGGTTATTAGGAAGTGGGGTCGTAACAGATAAGCTTCAGCCATAACTAGGGAGTTGGAAAAAAAACAACCACAGAAGACTGAGAACAAAACACAAACACCTACAGCTCACAAAGACACAAGCAAGCAGTTCAAAATGCACAAAAACGTTGCTCAAGCCTGCCATGTCTCTCCCCTATCTCAAGCCTAAACTCGAGAAGAACAAGGGATGAGAAGGACGGGCGGAGGCATCCACCACCCAACTGAGGGCTCCCGATGACCCCCCTACACCTGCAAGGCAATAGCGATGGCAGAGCCGAGATCAAGACCACCGCCTGGTCAAAGGATCAGTGACCAGAAACAAAGCCCTAATAGCTACAGGTAAAACATAAGAGAACAAGATGGCTCAATAAGAAAAGGAAACAAATGAGGGGGGGACTGGACGCGTGAGGTCCACAGCAGACGAGAGGCCCGACCACCTATACCCACCTATACCAGGCCAACAGCAGGTAGTTAGGAGCCTAGAACAACACCCGAGAAGTAGCCACTTGAGTCCCGACCGCTTGAAGATGATGATAAAACTCGAATCTAAGAAACCCGCAGCATGTCCCCAACTTGAGCAAAGGGCGGTGGATCTAGGGCATCGACCAAACATCTATAGCAGGAGCCACGTGAGGCCAGTCGAGGAAGAGGGCCCTGGGGGAGAGGGGCGTCGATCACCGCCTCCAAGCCCCCACCCCCCAAGTCGATAATTGCAAAAACCTTCATCACTCTGCTCCTTTTGCCCTAGAGAAATCATACGAGTTATGAAATCAGACCAATGTAAATACAAAAATTACAAACTATTTCTAAAAGTATGAATAATATTTGTGAATGAATCAATTGGTGTGGGTGTATGCTTTGGGCTTGATTTGATGGAAAGGGGTGAGGAGTTTTAATGATGGAAAGTTTTATAATTTATGTCAGAAATAAAATTTGCTCATTATTGGGTACATCGATAACGGCCAAAAAAAATTCTTGCCACCTTTTATGTAGCAATTATGTGAAGATATTAAAGTGGTCATAAGCTTTGATGTTAATAGACCAGTTTCTTGTAGTGGTAAGCTCAATTAAATATTGACTCACATGAGCATGGTCATGGATTTCTTAGTCTCTATTATAAGTGATCAAGATATCCACTCTTGTAGGAGGGACAAATCCCACATACATTACTCACAGTTATCCCTATGAGTCGCAGTGCATCCAGTCATCACCTTTATGGCAACGCTTCTTCAAGGTCGCGGTGGATATTTTCAAAGTACACTAAATGACATGTGATGAGTGTAGTGATTTTAGGTCTAAGAATCACAATCACTACCAATACAATGAGAGATGATTCTGACTACCATGTAATGGTTTCCATGTGTCATTCTCATGGTGGGCTCGTCTGATACACTATTCTCTAACAAGTATATGGGTTTGGTTTGGTATCACATATCATGACTGATGAGATTTTATCATCAAATCAACATACTCTCTAGTCTTTGTGTTATTTTTGTCTATCATCCTTCCACAATAACATTCGACTAGGGACATATCAAGAATGTATATACTCTTGGCATCTGTATGATCTCATTATTTAGGTCATCAACCTGAAGACATACATCATTGAGTGATATCATTTTTTAGACATTATCATGTTACATCATTATCTCATAATTGAATAAAACAAAATAAATTAGAAGATTTCCTTTGTTAATAATCAAATCATTTACAAGTTATGCCATGAAAATCATCATATTATTGGCTCTCTAGGCATACCTACCAATAGACTCCCACTTGTATTCAAATCCAATCATCCATGAAATTAATCCCAAGTGATCTAACATGGTCATCATGCTTCTGTTTTGAAAGTGCTTTTGTCAAGGGTTCAACAACATTGTTCTTGATTGGTACTTTGCAAATCTTCACATCTCCTCATTGTACGATCTCTCGTGTGAGATGGAAATGTCTTTGTATATGGTTGGAATGCTGATGCGATCTAGGTTCCTTAGCCTGTGTAATAGCCCCATTTTTGTCACAATATAGCTCAATTGCATCACAGATGCTTGGAACCACCCCAAGTTTTGAGACAAACTTCTTGATCCAGATAGCCTCCTTTTTTGCATTCATGCAGCAATACACTCGGCCTCTGTTGTAGAATCCACAATTGTCTCCTACTTGGAACTCTTCCAGCTCACAGCTCTATTGTTGAGGCAAAAAGCAAATCCTAATTTTGATCAATATTCATCTTTGTCAGTTTGGAATCTTTCATCGATGTAACCCTTTATCACCAACTCTTCCTCTCTGTTGTATACAAGGAACTAACCCTTAGTTCTTATCAAATACTTAAAGATGTTCTTCACGGTTATCTAGTGAGCATCACTTGGATATGACTAATATCTTCTCATCATGCTCAAAGCATATGAAACATCAGGATGAGTACATAGCATTTTTTACATGATTGATCCAATGGCAAATGCATATGGAGTCCTACTCATGTGTTCCCTTTCTTCATAAGAACTGGGGCACTGGGCTCTCAAGATGGCAACTCCATGAGGCATGGGTGGGTTTCCTCTCTTTGATTCCTCCATGTTGAACCTCTTCAACACTTTGTCAATGTATGTGCTCTGACTTAGTTCAAGAAGCCTTTTGGATCTATCTCTATAGATCTTGATTCCTAGGATGTAGGATGCTTCGCCTAAGTTCTTCATTGAAAATGTATTTCTAAGCCAGTTCTTTACCATCTGTAAAGTAGGGATGTCATTCCCCATCAATAGTATGTCATCTACATCCAATATGAGGAATATAATCATGATCCCACTAGCCTTCTTGTACACACAAGGTTCATCTTCATTTTGACTAAATCCAAACTCTTTAACTATTTCATCAAATCAAAGATTCTAGCTCTGAGATGCTTGCTTCAATCATAGATTGTCCTTTGTAGCTTACAGACTTGATTTGCTTCCTTTGGATTGATAAACCTTCATGTTGTGTGATGTACACATCCTCAAGAAGATTCATGTTAAGGAATGCAGTTTTAACATCCATCTGCCAAATCTCATAGTCATGATAAGCTACAATGGCAAGCTTGATCCTGATGGACTTAACCATGGCAACTGGAGAGAAGGTTTCATCATAGTCAACACCTTGAACTTGTATAGAACCCTTTGCAACCAATCCACCCTTATAGGTTTGTACTTTACCATCCATGTCGGTCTTCTTCTTGAACACCCATTTGCGCCCTATGGATTTCACCCCTTCATGTGGATCCACCAAGGTCCATACCTTGTTGATATACATCGATTCCATCTCAGATCTCATGGCCTCAAGCCATTTCTTAGACTTTGGTCCCCTAGTAGCTTTTAGATAGGTTCTTATCTCATCATATATGACCAACTCACTGCCTTCTCAAGTCACAAAATAACCAAATCTTTCAGGCTCAAGGTATGTCCTACTAGATCTACAAGGTTCCTATGTTGCATGTGGAATTTAGATTCCACAGTAACTTGTGATTCTTTGTGTTCCTCTTGTTCATCTATTGGTTCAATATTTTCTTGTTGGTCTGGAACCTCTTCGAGTGCTACTATTATAACCTCATATCACTTGTATTTTATATAATTGCAATGCAATTATTTTAGTAAAAGAGACACATTGGAAATTTGTGTGTTTGCTTTCAAAGAATGGTATTCTTTGCAAATTTCCCTTGGATGATTGTTTTTGTGATTTCTACTACATTATTAATCCAATAATGGGTAAAAAGGAAAATGGAGAGAAGAAAATCCCATAATAAGAAAAAGGCAAAGGGAAATAGATAATAACTATGTGTACTTGAGAGAATTGTGTAGAATTCTCTAGAAAGTGGTATGGATGGCCACTATTAATTAGTTTTCATTTGTGCATGGTTTCTAATAAGAAGAATAGTAAAAATAAAGATAATATAAAAGAAAGAAAGAAAGAAAGAAAGAAAGAAAGAGAAAAGGATGTGTTTTAATGCTTGAAATATGTCTTATAAAGGGAATACTTGCATGTTAAGAAAATGCATCTTTCTTTTCAAATTTTGGTCCCATTCTTTGTTCACATCTGGATAAGTCATTTAAGACTTTCACTTAAAATTTGAGATTAAAAGGGTTCATAGAATAAGAGTTATGGACTTTACCAAAATCCTTAAAGTCTATTCTTTGCCTTTGATTTATATTAAATGTCACGAATTTCATTCCAATTAGAATTCCTTTTTTCTATCTTTTATTTGGTGCACAGATTGTAGACCATCGGATCTGAGATCCAACTATGATGACATTGTCACCTACCCCTGGTTAGATTAGGCAATATGAAGTTGCAGTAGCAAGATCGTTTCACACTTTTCGCCCTCATTAGTGCATGAACATATCAACAAACTAAATCAACAAATTTGGGAGATCCATTCGAGTCTTCTTATCCTAGGTTTTACCTAGTTTGGATATCTCTAGGAGGATCTCCCAAATCCATCTCCCATGTACAACCCAACCGACATAGAAGACCGTAACTAGAGGGACATCGACCCTCTATGAGATCACCCAACACAGAACGAGATTGTCCTGAACTCATGGCATTAATTCTAGAATCCAATTTCACCTCTAAGTGTTTCATGTACCCTCTTGACTAGTGCCTATGCAACTAAAGGATCAATCTCGTTGACCTCCGCATTCAATCCACCTACAAGAAATCAACCTAAGGAGATGAGATCGAGGAGGTGTGGCAAAGGTAGGAGCACTCTTGGCTACCTATTGGAAGGACGAGACCCCAGTGTCAACTAGAAAGTTGACCAAGCACAGGGGAGTTGCTCTGAGATAGGAGGTTGAAGAAGAGAGATGAGGAAAGTACCTTGTTTCCCTCGTGCATATATTGAAAAGGTAAGGGTGGTCTAGTCTTTTTGCTATTCTTTTTCTTGCTTAATCAAAAAGGTTGCCATGTGGGTGGACCGTTGATTTGGCAAGAGTCGATAGGCCCTGAGGCTCTTTGCCTAGGAGGCTAATCCCCCATTGGCTAGAAGAATTTAATTTAAAATATCATAATAAATCATAGAATTTTCCATAAGTAACATGTAATATAATTTTTTTGCTCAGAAAAATATAAGGAATTCAATAGAAATATGTGTAGTGCCTAGATTTGCTTCTAGTTTGAAAATACCTAAAGGTAGGAACTTTAATGTAGCTATGTATAAGAACCCTAAGTTTTAAGTTTTGATGAACCTAATGTGTCCAATTGATATTGATAATTAAATATTGATATTTTATGGATAAAAGGAGCAACTTAGAACTTATGTGCACTTAACAACCATAATGTTATGAATAAGGGTTTCCTTGAGATCAAAAGTGTAATTAATGATAAGATTGGGGTATGCTAACCCAAAAGTCATGAAAAGTGATAATTAGGTTTAGGAAGCCAAAACCCTAACTTGATATCGAAGTCTTAGTGATAAATTTAGATAGAATAATGATGCATGGGTGTTATGCTTTAACTTTCAAGATAATTTCTTGGTTGTTTGTTTGGTTGTTCCTGATTGCTCTTTCTTGGACATCAAGTACACCTGATCAAGGTATGTGGTTACGCCTATGAATACTAGCATTAGTTTGTTGCCAATTTGTGAGGTTTTCCTAATTACTTGAAAAATGTTTGCTTGTCTATTTATTTCCCTTAATGTATGAGGTCACTATGGCTATCACAATATATGCTTGTAACTTGCTCGAACCCCGCATACCAACTCTGGAAGTTTGAGAATTGAAGGAAATGAAAGATTCATGATGATGACTAAAGACCAGGCCCCAGATTCGGAAGGTCAAACCAAGCCCCATATTGGAAATGTCATATGAGTCATGCCCCAGATTGGGAAGACCAACATGGAACCTAGCTCTAAATGAGATGTGTCCAACATGGCACCTAGATCCATATTGAGAGGTGTCCTACATTCCACTACAGGGACAAAACCCTAAGGAGAGGGTATCCCAGAGGTTGAGTAAAAACATATTGAGAAGTTATGAAGAAAACAATAATTTTGATTATGTAATCATAATTGTTGTGAAAATGTTGTTACACTTAGATGCAATCTTTTGTTTTCCCCACATACTAGTATATCTTTTTATAATGGTCGAGTTTTGATTATCAATGATTTGGGATAATGTTATATCATTTCTACAAGTATAATGGAAAGTGGACACTCATAAAGAAGGCACCAAATGAATGAGAAGTAATGTAATCTCTAGAGGATTTCGTTAGTTTTTATTTCATGTTGTAAACTCTAGAAAGTCATATTATGTAATTCCTTTGTGGAAAGTTAATCTTTTATAAACTCATTCCTATTTAATGAAAAATTATTAATTAGTTTTGGTCATTTGATAAACTTCGATCATGTATTATTGGTACCCTTGCCCTCTCGATTCACCTAAATAGGGGATAACAGGGGGAGGGGTCGTTACATTTGGTATCAAAGCTAGTTTACCATTTAACCTCTAATATTATTAAATTTTAAGAATTCTTTTGAGCCTAAAGGGAACTATTAATGTGTTTTCCAAAGACGATGGTGTCTACAAAGGACTATGATCCAGGGGATGGTAATATTTTCATCCGCACCACTAGTCAGCTTACAAGGACTTTGGGGCTCGTGCTTTCGGCCTAACCAAATTCAAAGGACTTTACTCAAAATAACATGCCTCTAGGATCTCTCATCTTTTTCATCATCTCTTTACCCCCTTCACTCATTGAACCCTAGGTACTTATAATTTCTCTTTGTATCCCTTTATGAGAATTGGGGTTATGAGAAACATGGGTTAAGGCATCCTTCACCAAATAATAAAAATCATGTAATCAAGATGTCATGGACATAATTTATGATGATGCTTTGATGCTCTAAAAAATTGAAATGAGTTTAATTATCTACCTATGTGAACCAGAATGGCCCAAACAAGAATGTCACCATTCTTTGTGACACTCCTCATGATAACTCTGAAGGTAGGCCATCACACAGGAAGAGAATGTCCGTAGAGAAGAAAAGAAGGGCTATGGAGGAAGAGTCCTCCAGGAAGAGGAAAAGACATGAAGGAGACTCTAAGGAAGGCCCTGACCCTAAACACGTTCCCTTTGACAACTTGAACCCGGAGAATGACCAGAAAGGTGAATCAATGTTAGAAGATGAGGTCAATCCTAAAGAGAACCCTATTGACGGCCATGGACCCGCAATCAAGAAAATGGTGGTCCACACTTGTGATGCTCTCTAGATGGAATGATAGAATAAATTGACTGAGGACATTAATATCACGGCCCTCAAGGACAAAGCCATAGATGAAAATGGTGAGCCACTACCCATTCGCTCTCACTTAGAGCCACCATTTTGGACTTCGTCAAGCTGAATATTGAGAAATTTTGGGGAGAAGATAAATGGAAGTAGTCGACAAAGTAGATGCCTGACTTCTGGTAGTTGAGAATGGCTTCCATATTCTAGAAGTGCATTCAAAGAAGAAAGTCCCCTTCACTGCTCACCTTCTAGAAGGAGTAGCTAAGATCTAGTAGGAGAACCACATCATGGGTCGAGATATGAATCAAGACCATATGGCCTAGATTGACTTCTGAACCATCTTTTCTGCCAAATTTTTACTCATATTAGCTGAGAAAGAGAAGGAGTTCACCTTCCTCATTCAGGGAAACCTATCTATGGCAGACTTCGCCCGCAAATTTCACCTCTTGGATCAATTTGATTACATGCTAACTGAGGAAAGGCAGGTGGATCATTTTGTATAAGGTCTACACCCTACAATCAAATCCCACGTGATGGCAAGCAGATGACAAACTTCACTAAATCCTATAATGTTGTCATTGACATAGAGAAGATGGTGATGCCTGCATCGAACCCACTAAAGGGGTACATGGGATTCACTGAAGGCACCTATGGTCCAAGCAATGATAATAGAAAAGGACAAGGACACAAGCATGCCAATGGGACACATGGAGGAAAGGGAAAACCTCACAATGAGAATCGCCACCCAAGGTGTTGTAATTGTGGAAGGTCACACCTAGGCAAGTGCCGCTTCGAGAAGAAGGTGTGCTTTCATTGCCAGCAAGAAGGACACTTTCAGGCCAATTGTCCTCTTCCTGACCCAAGAGGTGTGGGCCCATTGGCAGCCCAGTCTGTGGTGGTAGAACCACTGGTAGCAATCGACGCACCAGCAGTAGCCCCACCTATAGGAGAGCAGAGGCAGGCTCAAGTTTTTGTCATCAATAATGAAGAGGTTCATGCCAATGCTAACCGTCTAATAGAGGGTAATCAATCTTAGAGTTCTTTTTCCTTATCTTTAACTTTAAATGCAATGGTAGTTTGGATGTCATGAAAACTATGTGGCATGCTTGAGATCATGGGACAAAATGTAAAAGCTCTGTTTGACTCTAGTTCTACCAATACCTTTTTTTTTGAGAAATCTTGCACCAATGCTTTGTTTGGACATCAAGGATTTAGGATATGTTTTGGATATCACTACTCTGAGTGGTCAATCTTTATGTCTCTCTTGAAAACCCCAATTATACTTGTTAAATACCTGAATAATGAACTCCCAATAGATTTTATTCTCCTTGACATGAATGACTTTGATGTAACAGTTGGTATGGATTGGCTCTATACTTATAGGGAAAATATAAACTATAGGGAAAAGAAAATAAGAATAGAGAGACCAGGTCATCCACCGATCACCATTAGAGGTAGGAAGGATGATACCACTAGCTTATATGTGTCATCCCTGAAGGTAAGAGTGGATGATTGCCAAAGGTTGTCAGGCATTCCTAGAAGTAGTTACCAGGGCCAGTGCCTATGGTGCATCCCTTAGAGGAAATATAAGTGGTCAGGGAGTATGCAGATGTGTTCCCATATGATTTTTCTGGCATACCTCTAGAGAGGTGGACTTCTCGATAGAGTTATCTCCTAGGACGAACCTTATTTCTAAGACACCTTATAGGATGACCCTCATTGAGTTTCTTGAGCTAAATAAGTAACCACAAGAACTAATAGACAAAGGCTTCATCTAACCTACCACTTCTCCATGGGGAGCACTAATCCTCTTTGTGAAGAAGAAGTATGGATTGCTTCAAATGTACATAGATTATAAGATGATAAATCAGGCTATCATCAAGAACAAGTATCCTTTACCCCTTATAGATGACCTATTTGACCAGCTCAAGTCTTCATGAGTCTTTTCAAATATTTACCTAAGATATGGGTATCATCGGTTAAGATTCAAGAGTGAGGATATCTCAAAACTACTTTTTGAACCCATTTTAGCCATTATGAGTTTGTATTTATGTCGTTCAGTATATCCAATGACCTGAGTGTGTTTATGAATCTCATGAATAGTGTGTTCCAACCTTTCCTAAACTCTTTTGTCATAGTGTTCATAGATGACATCCTGGTTTACGATGATGACTTAGAGCAATATCATGACCACCTTGCTAGAGTCCTTGATATCCTAAGAAAGAAGAAATTCTATGGGAAATTCTCAAAGTGTGGGTTTTGGATAGACCATGTCAAGTTTCTTGGATACATTGTATCTAGAGGAACAATCTCAGTGGATCCTACTAAAGTCTCATCCGTACGTGATTGGCTAGCACCATAGAACCCTTGTGAGATTTGTAGCTTCCTGGGATTGGTCGTGTAACATCCCTGACCTGGGTTATGAGCTAACCCTAGGTGTTATGCTTAATTATGTAATTATATGCTTGTGATTATCTCCTAGTATGTAATTAAAGCCCTTGAGGAACATATGTTTCTATTTTTGTCCTTTTTGAACAAAGTTATGATATTGTTTTGTAATACAGGGACCTATGTGCAAATTACCCAATTAGAGGGGTTAACTTGCAAATTGCACATGTTAAGATGTGCCTTTGGTGTTGATATACCATAAGAATGAATATGATTAAGTATGATGGATTCTCCAAGCTTGGGCACCAAGATGCAGCTTGTGGAGCAATCCTTGTGCTTAAAACCCTAATTTTGGTGTAAAGTGCAATTTACCCAGAATATGGGGTGCAACTTGTAAAATACACCTTATAGAGTATCTTATATAACTCTTGGCATCATTTAGAATAAGAATGATGAAGAGGGCACTTCAATTGAATAAATTAAATGAGAATAATAACCCTTATAATTAAACAATCAAGTTATAAGTATAATAACCCTTTTATATGTGCAACCTAGTATTGATATTAGCTTTCCTTGCCATTAGACTTTGGGATTAAGATGAGTTTTGTTTAAATATGAAGAGGAGAAACGTGACTTAGAAGAAGGGAAGGACCTAGATGAGAAATCAAGAAACTAGTTGTCCTTATGTTGAAAGTTTTACCCAAAGTACATATACACCTTTCTTTGCAAACCAAGGAACCGTTTCCTTCACTTCCTCACTTATCCCCTTGGTTGGACCGACTAAGGTAGAGCTCTGGAGCAGAGGAGAATGGATAAGGAGTTTTAGGTAAGCTTTGATCATCATCTTGCTCGAATTTTCAGAGGAAACCATGAAGCAAGGTTAGTTTGTTAGTATTCCTTACTTGGTTCTTCTTTCTAGCCGATCTTTCCCAACCAATTCTTAGAGAAACGACCTTGGTCAACCTATGGAGCTCAAGATGCCATTAAAGGCTTGGAAGCTTGAGAGCTTGGAGCTCTAGGGACAACCTTAAGGTGGGTTTTATAACTCTAAACCTTTTGCTTTGCTTTGCATCTCATTTTCTATGTGATAGTTGCTAGTTCTTTTTCTTCCCCATCTTTCCTTGCAATCTTGCAAGCAAATCCGTGAGAAATAGACCTTGATCTTAAGGTAGAAGATGATGGGCATTAATTCCAATGTTAATCCTTATCTTACTTTACCAGACGATCTTGCACCTTTGGTCTAAATGGTTTGCAAAACTGTTTGAAACCAAACGGTTTCGAAACTTTTTGGATTCATGCGGTTTGCAAGACCGTTTAGAATCAAACGGTCTCCAAGACTGTTTGGGAGGTTTGACCATGCGTTGACCATTTAGATGTCTACTGGAAACATTATGAATTAATCATCTACAAAGAATTATAATCTAATTGCAAGTAAATCCCAAGTTGAAGGCACTTTAAATCACCTAAACCCTAATCGGGTTCAATTGCTGATTTTAAGGACCAATCATGTTGAAGTTTGGGTTGAGTGGCCCAAACGGTTTCAAAACTATTTGGGGATCACCCAAATGGTCTTAAGACCGTTTGGTGATCACCCAAGACCGTTTGGAGGTCTAGGGTTCATGTAATTTGATCAATTGAAGGTCCAATCACAATAGGTTGTTGAATTAATCAAAAGTGCTGATTTGTGATTTAATTAGGGTTCAACCTTTAACAAATGGACTTAGTTTTTTATGAGACTTTGGGTAAACGGTATCAAGACCATTTGGAGGATGTCTAAATGATTCCAAGACCGTTTGGGCCAAGTCATGGCCCAATTGGGTGACAATTGATGGGTTCAACTTCAATTAGACTCATGTTGATCAATGTTGATGGTTGATCGATTACAATCCCTAATTCAATTGGTTCCAACCCTAATTGGCTATCAATTGAGGGTCAATTGAGTATCCAATTGGTTAATAATAACCCTAATTGGCTCAATTGATAAGTGGTTAACATATATGAGACCAATTGAGGGGTTCAACGTTGAAAACCCTAATCGATTGCAAGTGTTGATGCACTTTCTAGGTCCATGCGGTTTTGAGGCATTTGGACCAAACAGTCTCAAGACCGTTTGAGTCCAAACGGTCTCAAGACTGTTTGGGCTCAAATGGTTTCAAAACTGTTTAAGCTAATGAGGTTTGGTCATGCGGTTTGGTCATGCGGTTTGTTCAATCGGTTTCAAAGTCAACCATGTCTAAACGGTCAACATGATTAAATGGTTTCAAGATTGTTTAATGGCAAATGGTCTTGAGTGTGACCTAGTCCATGTGGTCTTGAAGGTCAAAGGTACCAAACGGTCAACCCTTCCAAACGGTTTTAAAACCGTTTGGATGTTGAGGTGTGAAACCGTTTGGGGACTTTTAGAGTTAAGATTGTTCAATGCCTTGAAGGATTAGATGGTTCAATGGTTGATTAACTCAAATCCTAATGATACCTAAAGACATTAAGGTGTTAAGTAATTAGTATATTGACTCATGTTATGGTTAATGGTGAACATTACCAATGTACCTTTGAAGGGTTCAAGTAGACAACACCCCCTTGATTAAGCAAACCCTAATGACATGATAGGGGTGACTTAATTTATGATAATCAAAGTTGTTTTGACCTAACCTAATCTAGAGTGATGTAATCACCATCCTTAAATGAGAGGAGAGAGAAGACTCCTAATATAAATGAAAGTCATATGAAATACCTTCAATATGCATGGATGCACATGATTAGGGTATGATCCACCAAAGTGAGATCATGGAAACCCTAATTATGGTGATTAATGAATCCTAACCAAATTTGAAGACATCAATTGAGGATAATTTCATACATGAGGATGCTATGAGCTCAATTCACCATGAAGTGAATAGTAAACCCTAATTCTAGGGTAAATACATGTAATGAGAATAATAAACCCCAATTGAGGATGAGGTGATGAAATGTACAATAAACCCTGATTCCAGGTTATGCTTTTAAGCATGAATCTTTATAATTAAAGTATGAGATGAGGAATCATTATTCCTAATCATAATGAAAGAGATTGAATAACCCAACTGATGTTAATAAGGGAACCTAGCCTTAAGTGAAGGCATGAAGGTACAACCCTGACTTGAAAAGGTTATTCTTGCTTTATAAATTGTTGATCTGGAAATGAATTGTTTATTATTATTAGTTGAATTGATCATGCAGGTTCTTATAAGAGAATAATCATAACCATGTAAGGGTTATGATATTATATTCATTGAAAGCATGTTGTAGGCTTTATGAATAGTGATGTATGCTATGTTGCCTAAGTTAAGTGACATCATATGAGATTAATGGGCTGTAAGAGTCATGAGTAACATCAAGGTCATGCTGATTAGATGACTTGTGATGATCTAAGGGTTTGAACACCCCTAATCTTGAATCATAGTAATGGAATGATTAAGAATTGATATCCATTTGATAACTGATGTGAGTCAACATGATACATTTAGTATTCTTCTGTTATAGCAATGTTTAATACTTAGATGCTTGGAAACATGTTTGATGCTAAAAGTATACTGAAATGTACCTAATTAATCAAGTATAATCGTACCATGTAGAGCACTGATCATAGATCCATCATTGTCAGCAACTAAATGGTGGTGAAATAGGTTTTCCTAAGGGAACTCTTGGATCACATACTACTGAGTATGTGGGGAATATATGGACGCAAATATCCTTACGTCCTAGTGTAGGAATTGATGTAGATGTACCCTAATCTATCAATCCTTCACTATATGTTTATGCTGGTATGATGTATCACTAATCACCCGAGGAAATCTTTAATGCCACATCAATGAGAGATAAACAAGAGATCTTTCGATAGTGAAGAGAGTACATAATGCCACTGTGACTCTAATAGCAAAGTGCCAGAATACCCTGGTAAGCTATAGTAGCAGAGACACGAGATGTCTTGCATGTTGATCCTCACACTGACTGAGGAAGCTGAGGTCATAAGAATCCGGCTCTTTTGATGACCTATGTATGATACCGATGTGACTTAGTAGTGATCGGTTGGAATATGAGCGGTATACCTCATCTTCGCAGGGCGTAATAATAATGTTTATAAAACATAATCAACCATGTAGCATATCTGCTTAGGTTGAACTACGAGAAACAATAATTGATGTTACATTGTTTATATTAATATCTTGTTCAAGTATCTAGCATACATGTTCTTCATATTTCTTAATTAAGTTGCTTTACTTATTATCAAACTTGCTGCTGAATAATTTAAGTTACTTTGCTTATGGTATTCCTTACTTGCTATTACAAAGCTTCTGGCGGAGAGTTATAACTCTCGCTGGGACAATTATTTAAAATTGTCTCACCCCGTAGAATTCAACTTTTTAGGTAGTCGCCAAAGACAAAGGAACCAATCTGCAGGTGAGCAGTATCAGCAACAACAACACCAAGGGCAGCAGTGAATCTCAGGTGGAGATACTAATTGTCAAGTCTTGTAGTTAGTTTGTCTTATGTCGTCTCTGTACTCTCTGGTCCTAGGAGTCAGTAGGTCTGAGATTTGGGCTTCAAGCCTCGAGATTTTGTATCTGCATGTATATGATCACTCAAGAGGTGATTTAATAGAGATGTGATGTTTAAAAACATGATGTAAACTGTTTATCTTGTTTCTTATAAAAGTAGTTTTATGACTTCAAGATCTTTTCCCAAAAATATTTAATTTCCAGTGATTTTTCGAATTCCACTGCTAATCGAACGCTTCCGCTGAGTTTATCCCATTTTGGCGATCGAGTCACCACAATTAAGTGGTATCAGAGCTCTAGGTTCGCTGAGTCTATAGAGACATAGGACTTAGGATGTCGAGTCTATTCTTAGTGTCTTCCAGTATATCTAATAGTGTCTTCTGCTCCTCAGGAGAAGAAGATAAGTAAGGATGTCTAGACCACACGAGGAGTATGTGGCAGAAAGTAGTGTCGTGGCACCCCGAGAAGGTGTAAGGAACCCGGAGATAGAACAGCCCGTACCTGAGCCACCTATAGAGCCACCTCAGTTTAACCCATCTGACATGGAGAACCCAGCTATTCAGACTATGTTCGGGTAGTTTATGACTGCCATGACATACATCACAGACAGGATGACCATGCCTGCACCTAGAGCACCTGTCCAGTCTGAAGGACAAGGTATCGGTAAAACATTTGAATGACTTCGCCGAGTCAGAGCGACCGAATACTTTGGAACGACTGACCCCGCAGATGCCGATCTGTGGTTGACTGAGCTTGAGAAGGCCTTTAGAATCCTGAACATCCTAGAAGTTGAGAAGGTTAGACATGTTGTCTATCTTCTCAAGGGGAGTGCTGGTCACTGGAGGACCATGGAAGAGCAGAAGAGGCATGGTGTGGAGGTTGCATGGGAAGTCTTTTGACGGGAGTTTATCAATAGATATTTCCCTAAGACGTTCCTGGATGAAAAAATCTCTCAGTTCGAGAGGTTGAGACAAGGTCTGATGAACATTAGTGAATACGAGGCTAAGTTCATGGTGTTGTTGCGGTTTTGTTCGCATATGGCTGCTACAGAAGAAGAGAGAATTAGGCAGTTCGAGAAAGGGATGAACGTTGAGTTGAATACTCCCGTGTCTACCCTAGAGAACTGGGAAAGGTTTTCTACCTTCGTAGAGTCTGTCAGAAGGATTGAAAGGTCCGTAGCTGAGAAGAGGCAAACCCATAAGAGGACGTATCCTCAGTTCCAGGGGTCTTCATCCAGAGACTACAAGAAGCCTAGGTTTTCTGCACCTACACCTCCACCACCTAGACCTAGTGCTCAGACTCAGTGGACACTGAGTAGAGGTAGAGGATGAAGCCTACCACTACCAGAAGCTCGCAGTTCAGCATCTATGTCGGTTACAGGACCACCAAGACCACAACAACTGGATAGAAGTTGTTATATATGTGGGAAGATGGGGCATTTGATGAAAGACTATAGAGCTAGACCAGCAAGTGTGACACAACCACAAAGGTAGAGTCAGCAAGGATCACAGAGGAGACAGCTTCAAGATGCAGCTAGAGGATGTGGACAAGCGTCCCAAGCTGGATCGTCAGCACCGAATCAACCTCAGGAGACAGCAAGGTTCTCCGCGATGAATCCACCTGATGCAGTGATCAACCCTCGGGTTGTGGCAGGTCAGATGGAGTTGTTATATTCTGATATGTCTACATCCTGTGTTGTATCTGTTTTGATTGATCTAGGTTCTATGCAGTCCTTTATCACTCGAAGAGTGATTCGTAAATGTAATATGGCAGTCAGTCATAGGGAAGATAGCCTGTTCCTTGAGACTCCGTTGAGAGGGTCTGTTGTGTTACAAGAGGTATGCTCTCCCTGCATCCTTTTCTTTTCTGATCATTGCATTCAAGTGGACCTTATACCACTTGAGATGCAAGGATTTGATATAATCCTTGGGATGGATACCTTGGAAAGGTATAGGGTTGTCTTGGATTGTGAATCCAAGCAAGATGTGTTTGCCGATGAAAGCAACACATGGATCTTTCAAGGAGAGAGAAAGATTCTACCTACCTATCTTGTGTCAGCTATGGTTGCTGAGAAGCTGATGAGGCAAGGATGTTATGCATTCTTAGCCCATGCGGTAGATACTACCATGGAAAGTCCTAACCCTGCTGAAGTTCCTATAGTCAAGGAATTCGAAGACGTATTTCCTAAAGAACTTCCAGATGTACCATTACCTCAGGAAATTGATTTTGAAATCAATTTGATCCCAGATACACAACCTATAGCACAAACACCGTATAGGATGGCGCCTGCCGAGATGGCAGAACTCAAGAAACAACTTCAAGAGTTGCTTGAGAAGGGTTTCATCCGACCGAGTACCTCACCTTGGGGTACTCCGGTTCTTTTCGTTAAAAAGAAAGATTGATCAATGTGGTTGTGCATTGATTACAGACAACTAAATAAAATAACAATAAAGAATAAATACCCTCTGACGAGGATTGATAATCTCTTTGACCAGTTGCATGGTGCAACCGTTTTCTCAAAGATAGATTTGAGGTCAGGATACCATCAACTTTGTATTAAGGATAGTGACATATCTAAGTCTGCTTTTAGGACAAGGTATGGTCACTATGAGTTCACAATTATGTCGTTTGGACTAACTAATGCACCAGCTGCATTTATGGAACTCATTAATAGAATCTTCCGACCTTTCCTCAATCAGTGTGTTGTTGTCTTTATAGATGACATTCTGATCTATAGTAGAGATGCTCAGCAACATGAACAACATCTTCGTCAGGCTCTAACTTTGTTAAGAGAACACGAGCTATACGCTAAGCTTAGCAAGTGTGAGTTTGGGTTGTCGGAGATATCTTTTCTTGGACATGTAATATCTGCCTCGGGTATTCGTGTTGATCCTAAAAAAGTAGAATTTGTTCTATAGTGGGAACAGCCAAAGACACCGACGGAGATCCGTAGCTTCTTAGGGTTGGCTGGCTATTACTGAAGGTTCATTAAGAACTTCAGTTCCATAGCCTTACCCTTGACCAAGTTGACCCGGAAAGATGTTCCTTTTGTCTGGAGTGATAAGTGTCAGCAATCTTTCCAGTTGTTGAAGGAGAGGTTGACAAGTGCATCGGTACTTGTGTTACCTGAGCAAGGCAAAGGATACGTGGTTTTCTATGATGCCTCTAAGAATGGACTCGGATGTGTGTTGATGCAGGATAAGCAAGTGATTTCTTTTGCTTCTCGACAGCTTAAGAAACACGAGGAGAATTATCCGACACACGATCTGGAGCTAGCTGGTGTGGTTCATGATTTGAAGATCTGGAGACATTATCTCTATGGAGAGACATTCCAGATTTTCACTGATCATAAGAAACTTCAGTACATCTTCTCTCAACATGAGCTAAACATGAGGCAACATCGCTGGATGGAGTTAATCAAGGACTATGATTGTACAATTGATTACCATCTAGGGAAAGCCAATGTGGTTGCAGATGCTATGAGTAGGAAATTAGCAACACCAGCAGTAGATAGGGCACAACTAAACTCTTTAGTATGCTCTAGGAGAGATATGCTTATCTCCTTAAGGCAAGACAATGTACAGTTGAATGTGTCATTGTTAGTCGGGTTGTTGGTTGAGATGCATATAAAACCAACCTTGAGAGAGCAGATCAAGGAAGCACAGCAAGTTGATGTTGCGGTTTAGCAGATCAGATCAGAGTATGGTGATGAGAAGCGAGATGGTTTCCATGACTCAGATGACCAAGTAGCCTGTTATCATGGGAGGATGATAGTGCCTGATGTGGATAACTTGAGAAAGTTAGTCCTAGAAGAAGCTCATTCTTCGATGTATGCTATGCATCCAGGAAGCACCAAAATGTATCGAAACTTGAAAGATATGTATTGGTGGCCTGGGATGAAGAAAGACGTGGCTGAGTTTGTTCTGAGGTGTCATGTGTGTCAGCAGGTTAAAGCTGAACACCAGAAGCCTGCAGGAACAATGCAACCTTTACCCATACCATAGTGGAAGTGGGATCATGTAACTATGGACTTTGTTGTTGGCCTACCCAGGACAAACAAAGGGCATGATTCAATTTGGGTAATAGTGGATAGGTTGACAAAGACAGCTCATTTCTTACCTGTCAAAACAACCTATTCTGCTGAGACGTTAGCACAGTTGTATGTTGAAGATATAGTGCGGCTGCACGGAGTCCCAGTCACTATTGTTTCAGACAGAGGTCCCCAGTTTATGAGTCATTTTTGGGAACAACTGCACATAGCTTTAGGCACCCAGTTAAGGTTTAGTACATCCTTTCATCCACAGACTGATGGACAGTCAGAAAGGACTATACATACCTTGGAGGACTTGTTGAGAGCATGTGTTCTTTAGTTTACAGGGAGTTGGGATCTGCACCTAAGCTTAATAGAGTTTGCCTATAACAATAGCCATCAACATAGCATTGACATGGCACCTTCCAAAGCTTTGTATGGTAGACATTGTAGATCACCCTTATGTTGGTATGAAACTGGTGAATATCAGCTGTTAGGTCCTGATCTTGTGCAGCAAACCACAGAGAAGATTAAAGTGATACAACAACAGATTAAGATTGCACAGGATAGTCAGAAATCATATGATGATAGACGTCATAGACCCTTAAAATTCTAGGTTGGAGACAGAGTGTATCTCAAGGTCTCGCCTTGGAAGGGAGTTCTGAGATTTGGAAGGAAAGGGAAGTTAGCTCCTAGATTTATGGGGCCTTATCCAATCATTGAATGGATTGGAAAGGTAGCCTATAGACTAGAGTTACCACCAGAATTACAGAGGTTACACCCTGTGTTTCACATTTCTATGCTGAGGAAATGTCACCCCGATACCGAGTCAGTTCTACAACCTATGGAGGTAGAATTGAATGATGATATAACTTATGAGGAAGGACCAGTGTCGATCCTTGATAACATAATTAAAAAGTTGAAAAAGAAAGATATAAGTCTTGTGAAAGTCCTATGGAATCATCGTGGTGTTGAGAAATCCACTTGGGAACTAGAGGAAGAGATGAGAAGGAAATACCCTGCTCTTTACTCTTAATATGTTTTGTTGATTTTGGGGACGAAATCCTTGTAGGGGTGGATAATTTGTAACATCCCTGACCTGGGTTATGAGCTAACCCTAGGTGTTTTGCTTAATTATGTAATTAGATGCTTGTGATTATCTCCTGGTATGTAATTAAAGCCCCTGAGATACATATGTTTCTATTTCTGTCCTTTTTTAACAAAGTTATGATATTATTTTGTAATACAGGGACCTATGTGCAAATTACCCAATTAGAGGGGTTAACTTGCAAATTGCACATGTTAAGATGTGCCTTTGGTGTTGATATACCATAATAATGAATATGATTAAGTATGATGGATTCTCCAAGCTTGGGCACCAAGATGCAGCTTGTGGAGCAATCCTTGTGCTTAAAACCCTAATTTTGGTGTAAAGTGCAATTTACCCAGAATATGGGGTGCAACTTGTAAAATACACCTTCTAGAGTATCTTATATAACTCTTGGCATCATTTAGAGTAAGAATGATGAAGAGGGCACTTCAATTGAATAAATTAAATGAGAATAATAACCCTTGTAATTAAACAATCAAGTTATAAGTATAATAACCCTTTTATATGTGCAACCTAGTATTGATATTAGCTTTCTTTGCCATTAGACTTTGGGATTAAGATGAGTTTTGTTTAAGTATGAAGACGATAAATGTGGCTTAGAAGAAGATAAGGACCTAGATGAGAAATCAAGAAACTAGTTGTCCTTATGTTGAAAGTTTTACCCAAAGTACATATACACCTTTCCTTGCAAACCAAGAACCGTTTCCTTCACTTCCTCACTTATCCCCTTGCTTGGACCGACTAAGGCAGAGCTCTAGAGCACAGGAGAATGGATAAGGAGTTTTAGGTAAGCTTTTATCATCATCTTGCTCGAATTTGTGGAGGAAACCATGAAGCAAGGTTGGTTTGTTAGTATTCCTTACTTGGTTCTTCTTTCTAGCCGATCTTTCCCAACCAATTCTTGGAGAAACGACCTTGGTCAACCTGTGGAGCTCAAGACGCCATTAAGGGCTTGGAAGCTTGAGATCTTGGAGCTGTAGGTACAACCTTAAGGCGGGTTTTATAACTCTAAACCTTTTGCTTTGTTATGCATCTCTTTTTCTATGTGATAGTTGCTAGTTCTTTTTCTTCCCAATCTTTCCTTGCAATCTTGCAAACAAATCCGTGAGAAACATACCTTGGTCTCAAGGTAGAAGATGACGGGTGTTAATTCCAATGTTAATCCTTATCTTACTTTACCAAACAATCTTGCACCTTTGGTCTAAAGGGTTGCAAAACCGTTTGGATTCATGCGGTTTGCAAGACCGTTTAGAATCAAACAGTCTCCAAGACCGTTTGGGAGGTTTGACCATGCGTTGACCATTTAGAGGTCTGCTGGACACATTATAAGTTAATCATCTTCAAAGAATTATAATCTAATTGCAAGTAAATCCCAAGTTGAAGGCACTTTAAATCACCTAAACCCTAATCGGGTTCAATTGCTGATTTTACGGACCAATCATGTTGAAGTTTGGGTTGAGTGGCCCAAACGGTTTCAAAACCATTTGGGGATCACCCAAACGGTCTTAAGACCGTTTGGTATTCACCCAAGATCGTTTGGAGGTCTAGGGTTAAGGTAATTTGATCAATTTAAGGTCCAATCACAATAGGTTGTTGAATTAATCAAAAGTGTTGATTTGTGATTTAATTAGGGTTCAACCTTTAACAAATGGACTTAGTTTTTTATGAGACTTTGGGTAAACGGTGTCAAGACCGTTTGGAGGATGTCCAAACGATCCCAAGACCATTTGGGCCAAGTCATGGCCCAATTTGGTGACAATTGATGGGTTCAACTTCAATTAGACTCATGTTGATCAATGTTGATGGTTGATCGATTACAATCCCTAATTCAATTGGTTCCAACCCTAATTGGCTATGAATTGAGGGTCAATTGAGTATCCAATTGGTTAAGAATAACCCTAATTGGCTCAATTGATAAGTGGTTAACATATATGAGACCAATTGAGGGGTTCAACATTGAAAACCCTAATCGATTGCAAGTGTTGATGCACTTTCTAGGTCCATGCGGTTTTGAGGCATTTGAACCAAACCGTCTCAATACCGTTTGAGTCCAAATGGTCTCAAGACCGTTTGGGGCCAAACGGTCTCAAGACCATTTGGGCTCAAACGGTTTCAAAACCGTTTAAGCTAATGAGGTTTGGTCATGCGGTTTGGTCACGCGGTTTGGTCATACGGTTTGTTCAATCAGTTTCAAAGTCAACTATGTCTAAACGGTCAACATGATTAAATGGTTTCAAGACCGTTTAAGGGCAAATGGTCTTGAGTGTGACCTAGTCCATGCGGTCTTGAAGGTCAAAGGTACCAAACGGTCAACCCTTACAAATGGTTTCAAAACCGTTTGGGGACTTTTAGAGTTAAGATTGTTCAATGCCTTGAAGGCTTAGATGGTTCAATGGTTGATTAACTCAAATCCTAATGATACCTAAAGACATTAAGGGGTTAAGTAATTAGTATATTGACTCGTGTTATGGTTAATGGTGAACATTACCAATGTACCTTTTAAGGGTTCAAGTAGATAACACCCCCTTGATTAAGCAAACCCTAATGACATG
The DNA here is from genome assembly GCA_963693085.1 of Alisma plantago-aquatica. NCBI lineage: Eukaryota > Viridiplantae > Streptophyta > Magnoliopsida > Alismatales > Alismataceae > Alisma > Alisma plantago-aquatica. The sequence goes on along the minus strand of OY856411.1, from coordinate 962,609,469 downwards.
ATAGGGGTGACTTAATTTATGATAATCAAAGTTGTTTTGACCTAACCTAATCTAGAGTGATGTAATCACCATCTTTAAATGAGAGGAGAGAGAAGACTCCTAATATAAATGAATGTAAAATGAAATACCTTCAATATGCATGGATGCACATGATTAGGGTATGATCCACCAAAGTGAGATCATGGAAACCCTAATTATGGTGATTAATGAATCCTAACCAAATTTGAAGACATCAATTGAGGATAATTTCATACATGAGGATGCTATGAGCTCAATTCACCATGAAGTGAATAGTAAACCCTAATTCTAGGGTAAATACATGTAATGAGAATAATAAACCCTAATTGAGGACGAGGTGATGAAATGTACAATAAACCCTAATTCTAGGTTATGCTTTTAAGCATGAATCTTTATAATTAAAGTATGAGATGAGGAATCATTCTTCCTAATCATAATGAAAGAGATTGAATAACCCTAACTGATGTTAATAAGGGAACCTAGCCTTAAGTGAAGGCATGAAGGTACAATCCTTGACTTGAAAAGGTTATTCCTGCTTTATAAATTGCTGATATGGAAATGAATTGTTTATTATTATCAGTTGAATTGATCATGCAGGTTCTTATAAGAGAATAATCATAACCAGGTAAGGGTTATGAGATTATATTCATTGAACGCATGTTGTAGGCTTTATGAATAGTGATGTATGCTATGTTGCCTTGCCTAAGTTAAGTGACATCATATGAGATTAATGGGCTGTAAGAGTTATGAGTAACATCAAGGTCATGCTGATTACATGACTTGTGATGATCTAAGGGTTTGAACACTCCTAATCTTGAATCATAGTAATGGAATGATTAAGAATTGATATCCATTTGATAACTGATGTGAGTTAACTTGATACATTTAGTATTCTTCTGTTATAGCAATGTTTAATACTTAGATGCTTGGAAACATGTTTGATGCTAAAAGAATACTGAAATGTACCTAATTAATCAAGTATAATCGTACCATGTAGAGCCCTGATCATAGATCCATCATTGTCAGCAACAAAATGGTGGTGAAACAGGTTTTCCTAAGGGAACTCCTGGATCACATACTACTGAGTATGTGGGGGAATATGGACGTGAATATCCTTACATCCTAGTGTAGGAATTGATGTAGATGTACCCTAATCTATCAATCCTTCACTATATGTTTATGTCGGGATGATGTATCACTAATAACCCGAGGAAATCTTTAATGCCGCATCGATGAGAGATAAACAAGAGATCTTTTGATAGCAAAGAGAGTACAGAATGCCACTGTGACTCAAATGGTGAAGTGCCAGAATACCCTGGTAAGCTATAGTAGTAGAGACATGAGATGTCCTGCATGTTGATCCTCACACTGACTGAGGAAGCTGAGGTCATAAGAATTTGGCTCTTTTGATGACCTATGTATGATACCGATGTGACTTAGTAGTGATCGGTTGGAGTATGAGCGGTATACCTCATCTCTGTAGGGCGTAATAATAATGTTCGTAAAACATAATCAACCACGTAGCATATCTGCTTAGGTTGAACTACGAGAAACAATAATTGATGTTACATTGTTTATATTAATATCATGTTCAAGTATCTAGCATACATGTTCTTCATATTTCTTAACGAAGTTGCTTTACTTATTATCAAACCTGTTGTTTAATAATTTAAGTTACTTTGTTTATGTTATTCCTTATTTGCTATAACAAAGCTTCTGGTGGAGAGTTATAACTCTCGCTGGGACAATTATTTAAAATTGTCTCACCCCGTAGAATTCAACTTTTTAGGTGGTCACCAAGGATGAAGGAACCAATCTGCAGGTGAGCAGTATCAGCAACAGCAACACCAAGGGCAGCAGTGAATCTGAGGTGGAGATATTGACTATCAAGTCATGTAGTTAGTTTGTCTTATGTCGTCTCTGTACTCTCAGGTCCTAGAAGTCAGTAGGTCTGAGATTTTGGCTTCTAGCCTCGAGATTTTGTATCTGCATGTATATGATCACTCAAGAGGTGATTTAATGGAGATGTGATGTTTAAAAACATGATGTAAACGGTTTATCTTGTTTCTTATAAAAGTAGTTTTATGACTTCAAGATCTTTTCCCAAAAAGTTTTAATTTCCAGTGATTTTTCGAATTCCGCTGCTAATCGAACGCTTCCGCTAAGTTTATCCTGTTTTGGCGATTGAGTCGCCACAATTAAGTGGTATCAAAGCTCTAGGTTCGCTGAGTCTACAGAGACATAGGACTTAGGATGTCGAGTCTATTCTTAGTGTCTTCTAGTATATCTAATAGTGTCTTCTGCTCCTTAGGAGAAGAACATAAGTAAGGATGTCTGGACCACATGAGGAGTATCTGGCAGAAAGTAGTGTCACGGCACCCCGAGAAGGTGCAAGGAACCCAGAGATAGGACAGCCTGTACCTGAGCCACCTATAGAGCCACCTCAGTTTAACCCAGCTGACATGGAGAACCCAGCTGTTCAGACTATGTTCGGGCAATTTATGACTGCCATGACACACATCACAGATAGGATGCCCATGCCTACACCTAGAGCACATGTCCAGTCTGAAGGACAAGGTATCGGTAAAATGTTTGAATGGCTTCACCAAGTCGAAATGACCGAATACTTTGGAACGGCTGACCCCACAGATGCCGATCTGTGGTTGACCGATCTTGAGAAGGCCTTTAGAATCCTAAACATCCCAGAAGTTGAGAAGGTTAGACATGCTGTCTATCTTCTCAAGGGGAGTGCCGGTCACTGGAGGACCATGGAAGAGCAGAAGAGGCCTGGTGTGGAGGTTGCGTGGGAAGTCTTTCGACGGGATTTTATCAATAGATATTTCCCTAAGACGTTCCTGGATGAGAAAATCTCTTAGTTCGAGAGGCTGAGACAAGGTTTGATGAACATTAGAGAATACGAGGCTAAGTTCATGGAGTTGTTGCGGTTTTGTCCGCATATGGCTGCTACAGAGGAAGAGAGGATTAGGCGGTTCGAGAAAGGGATGAACACTGAGTTGACTACTCCTGTGTCTACCCTAGAGAACCGGGAAAGGTTTGTTACCTTTGTAGAGTCTGTCAGAAGGATTGAAAGGTCTGTAGCTGAGAAGAGGCAAACCCATAAGAGGATGTATCCTCAGTTCCAGGGGTCTTCATCCAGAGACTACAAGAAGCCTAGGTTTTCTGCACCTACACCTCCACCACCTAGACCTAGTGCTCAGACTCAGTGGACACCGTGTAGAGGTAGAGGATGAAGCCTACCACTACCAGGAGCTCGCAGTTCAGCATCTATGTCGGTTACAGGACCACCAAGGCCACAACAACTGGATAGAAGTTGTTATATATGTGGAAAGATGGGGCATTTGATGAAAGACTGCAGAGCTAGACCAGCAAGTGTGACACAACCACAGAGGTAGAGTCAGAAAGGATCACAGAGGATACAGCTTCAAGGGGCAGCTAGAGGATGTGAACAAGCGTCCCAAGCTGGATCGTCAGCACCGAATCAACCTCAGGCGACACCAAGGTTCTACGCGATGAATCCACCTGATGTAGTGATCAACCCTCGGGTTGTGGTAGGTCGGATTGAGTTGTTATATTCTGATATGTCTACATCCTATGTTGTATCTGTTTTGATTGATCCAGGTGCTACGCACTCCTTTATCACTCAAAGAGTGATTTGTAACTGCAATATGGCAGTCAGTCATAGGGCAGATAGCCTGTTGCTTGAGACTCCGTTGAGAGGGTCTGCTGTGTTACAGGAGGTATGCTCTCCCTGCATCATTTTCTTTTCTGATCATCGCATTCAAGTGGACCTTATACCACTTGAGATGCAAGGATTTGATATAATCCTTGGGATGGATACCTTGGAAAGGTATAAGGTTGTCTTGGATTGTGAATCCAAGCAAGATGTGTTTTCCGATGAAAGCAACACATGGATCTTTCAAGGAGAGAGAAAGATTCTACCTACCTATCTTGTGTCAGCTATGGTTGTTGAGAAGCTGATGAGGCAAGGATGTTATGCATTCTTAGCCCATGTGGTAGATACTACCATGGAAAGTCCTATCCCTGCTAAAGTTCCTATAGTCAAGGAATTCGAAGATGTATTTCCTAAAGAACTTCCAGGTGTACCACCGCCTCGAGAAATTGATTTTGAAATCAATTTTATCCCAGATACACAACCTATAGCACAAACACCGTATAGGATGGCGCCTTCCAAGATGGCAGAACTCAAGAAACAACTTCAAGAGTTGCTTGAGAAGGGTTTCATCCGACCGAGTACCTCACCTTGGGGTGCTCTGGTACTTTTTGTTAAAAAGAAAGATGGATCAATGTGGTTGGGCATTGATTACAGACAACTAAATAAAGTAACGATAATGAATAAGTACCCTCTGCCGAGGATTGATGATCTCTTTGACCAGTTGCATGGTGCAACCGTTTTCTCAAAGATAGATTTGAGGTCAGGATACCATCAACTCCGTATTAAGGATAGTGACATATCTAAGTCTGCTTTTAGGACAAGGTATGGTCACTATGAGTTTACAGCTATGTCGTTTGGACTAAATAATGCACCAGCTGCATTTATGGAACTCATGAATAGAATCTTCCGACCTTTCCTCGATCAGTGTGTTGTTGTCTTTATAGATGACATTCTGATCTATAGTAGAGATGCTCAGCAACATGAACAACATCTTCGTCAGGCTCTAACTTTGTTAAGAGAACACGAGCTATATGCTAAGTTTAGCAAGTGTGAGTTTTGGTTGCCGGAGGTATCTTTTCTTGGACATGTAATATCTGCCTCGGGTATTCGTGTTGATCCTTAAAAAGTAGAATCTATTCTACAGTGGGAACAGCCGAAGACACCAACGGAGATCCGTAGCTTCTTAGGGTTGGCTGGCTATTACCGAAGGTTCATTAAGAACTTCAGTTCCATAGCCTTACCCTTGACCAAGTTGACCGGGAAAGATGTTCCTTTTGTCTGGAGTGATAAGTGTCAGCAATCTTTCCAGTTGTTGAAGGATAGGTTGACAAGTGCACCGGTACTTGTATTACCTAAGTAAGGCAAAGGATACGTGGTTTTCTGTGATGCCTCCAAGAATGGACTCGGATGTGTGTTGATGCGGGATAAGCAAGTGATTTCTTTTGCTTCTCGACAGCTTAAGAAACACGAGGAGAATTATCCGACACACGATCTGGAGCTAGCTGGTGTGGTTCATGCTTTGAAGATCTGGAGACATTATCTCTATGGAGAGACATTCCAGATTTTCACTGATCATAAGAACCTTAAGTACATCTTCTCTCAGCATGAGCTAAACATGAGGCAACGTCGTTCGATGGAGTTAATCAAGGACTACGATTGTACAATTGATTACCATCCAAGGAAAGCCAATGTGGTTGCAGATGCTCTAAGTAGGAAATCATCAACACCAGCAGTAGATAGGGCACAACTAAACTCTTTAGTATGCTCTAGGAGAGATATGCTTATCTCCTTAAGGCAAGACAATGTACAGTTGAAGGTGTCATTGTTAGCCAGGTTGTTGGGTGGGATGCATATAAAACCTACCTTGAGAGAGCAGATCAAGGAAGCACAACAAGTTGATGTTGCGGTTCAGCAGATCAGATCAGAGTATGGTGATGAGAAGCGAGATGGTTTCCATGACTCAGATGACCAAGTAGCATGTTATCATGGGAGGATGATAGTGCCTAATGTGGATAACTTGAGAAAGTTAGTCCTAGAAGAATCTCATTCTTCGATGTATGCTATGCATCCAGGAAGCACCAAAATGTATCGAAACTTGAAAGATATGTATTGGTGGCCTGGGATGAAGAAAGACGTGGCTGAGTTTGTTCTGAGGTGTCCTGTGTGTCAGAAGGTTAAAGCTGAACACCAGAAGCCTGCAGGAACAATGCAATCTTTACCCATACCACAGTGGAAGTGGGATCATGTAACTATGGACTTTTTTGTTGGCCTACCCAGGACAAACAAAGGGCATGATTCCATTTGGGTAATAGTGGATAGGTTGACAAAGACAGCACATTTCTTACCTGTCAAAACAACCTATTCTGTTGAGACTTTAGCACAGTTGTATGTTGAAGAGATAGTGCGGCTGCACAGAGTCCCAGTCACTATAGTTTCAGACAGAGGTCCCCAATTTACGAGTCATTTTTGGGAATGACTGCACAGAGCTTTAGGCACCCAGTTAAGGTTTAGTACAACCTTTCATCCACAGACTGATGGACAGTCAGAAAGGACTATACAGACCTTGGAGGACTTGCTGAGAGCATGTGTTCTTCAGTTTACAGGGAGTTGGGATCTGCACCTAAGCTTAATAGAGTTTGCCTATAATAATAGCTATCAACATAGCATTGACATGGAACCTTATGAAGCTTTGTATGGTAGACGTTGTAGATCACCCTTATGTTGGTATGAAACCGGTGAATTTTAGCTGTTAGGTCCTAATCTTGTGCAGCAAACCATAGAGAAGATTAAAGTGATACAACAACAGATTAAGACTGCACAGGATAGGCAGAAATCATATGGTGATAGACTTCGTAGACCCTTAGAATTCCAGGTTGGAGGCAGAGTGTATCTCAAGGTCTCGCCTTGGAAGGGAGTTCTGAGATTTGGAAGGAAAGGGAAGTTAGCTCCTAGATTTATGGGGCCTTATCCAATCATTGAATGGATTGGAAAGGTAGCCTATAGACTAGAGTTACCACCAGAATTACAGAGGTTACACCATGTGTTTCACATTTCTATGCTGAGGAAATGTCACCCCGATACCGAGTCAGTTCTACAACCTATGGAGGTAGAATTGAATGATGATATAACTTATGAGGAAGGACCAGTGTCGATCCTTGATAAAAGAATTAAAAAGTTGAAAAAGAAAGATATAAGTCTTGTGAAAGTCCGGTGGAATCATCGTGGTGTTGAGGAAGCCACTTGGGAACTAGAGGAAGAGATGAGAAGGAAATACCCTGCTCTTTTCTCTTAATATGTTTTGTTGATTTCGGGGACGAAATCCTTGTAAGGGGTGGATAATTTGTAACCTCCCTGACCTGGGTTATGAGCTAACCCTAGGTGTTTTTCTTAATTATGTAATTAGATGCTTGTGATTATCTCCTGGTATGTAATTAAAGCCCCTGAGGAACATATGTTTCTATTTCTGTCCTTTTTGAACAAAGTTATGATATTGTTTTGTAATACAGGGACATATGTGCAAATTACCCAATTAGAGGGGTTAACTTGCAAATTGCACATGTGAAGATGTACCTTTGGTGTTGAGATACCATAAGAATGAATATGATTAAGTATGATGGATTCTCCAAGCTTGGGCACCAAGATGCAGCTTGTGGAGCAATCCTTGTGCTTAAAACCCTAATTTTGGTGTAAAGTGCAATTTACCCAGAATATGGGGTGCAACTTGTAAAATACACCTTCTAGAGTATCTTATATAGCTCTTGGCATCATTTAGAGTAATAATGATGAAGAGGGCACTTCAATTGAATAAATTAAATGAGAATAATAACCCTTGTAATTAAACAATCAAGTTATAAGTATAATAACCCTTTTATATGTGCAACCTAGTATTGATATTAGCTTTCTTTGCCATTAGACTTTGGGATTAAGATGAGCTTTTTTTAAGTATGAAGAGGAGAAACGTGGCTTAGAAAAAGGGAAGGACCTAGATGAGAAATCAAGAAACTAGTTGTCCTTATGTTGAAAGTTTTACCCAAAGTACGTATACACCTTTCTTTGCAAACCAAGGAACCATTTCCTTCACTTCCTCACTTATCCCCTTGCTTGGACTGACTAAGGCAGAGCTCTGGAGTAGAGGAGAATGGATAAGGAGTTTTAGGTAAGCTTTGATCATCATCTTGCTCGAATTTGTGGAGGAACCCATGAAGCAAGGTTGGTTTGTTAGTATTCCTTACTTGGTTCTTCTTTCTAGCCGATCTTTCCCAACCAATTCTTGGAGAAACGACCTTGGTCAACCTGTGGAGCTCAAGACTCCATTAAAATCTTGGAAGCTTGAGATCTTGGATCTATAGGGACAACCTGAAGGCGGGTTTTATAACTCTAAACCTTTTGCTTTGTTATGCATCTCTTTTTCAATGTGATAGTTGCTAGTTCTTTTTCTTCCCCATCTTTCCTTGCAATCTTGCAAGAAAATCCGTGAGAAACAAACCTTGATCTCAAGGTAGGAGATGATGGGCATTAATTCCAATATTAATCCTTATCTTACTTTACCAAACGATCTTGCACCTTTGGTCTAAGCGGTTTCCAAAACCGTTTGAAACCAAACGGTTTCAAAACCGTTTGGATTCATGCGGTTTGCAAGACCATTTAGAATCAAACGGTCTCCAAGACCATTTGAGAGGTTTGACCATGTGTTGACCATTTAGAGGTCTTCTGGAAACATTATGAATTAATCATCTACAAACAATTATAATCTAATTGCAAGTAAATCCCAAGTTGAAGGCACTTTAAATCACCTAAACCCTAATCGGGTTCAATTGTTGATTTTATGGACCAATCATGTTGAAGTTTGGGTTGAGTGGCCCAAACGGTTTCAAAACCATTTGGGGATCACCCAAACAGTCTTAAGACCGTTTTGTGATCACCCAAGACCGTTTAGAGGTCTAGGGTTAAGGTAATTTGATCAATTGAAGGTCCAATCACAATAGGTTGTTGAATTAATCAAAAGTGATGATTTGTGATTTAATTAGGGTTCAACCTTTAACAAATGGACTTAGTTTTTTATGAGACTTTGGGTAAACGGTCTCAAGACCATTTAGAGGATTTCCAAACAATCCCAAGACCGTTTGGGCCAATTCATGGCCCAATTGGGTGACAATTGATGGGTTCAACTTCAATTAGACTCATGTTGATCAATGTTGATGGTTGATTGATTACAATCCCTAATTCAATTGGTTCCAACCCTAATTGGCTATCAATTGAGGGTCAATTGAGTATCCAATTGGTTAAGAATAACCCTAATTGGCTCAATTGATAAGTGGTTAACATATATGAGACCAATTGAGGGGTTCAACATTGAAAACCCTAATCGATTGCAAGTGTTGATGCACTTTCTAGGTCCATGCGGTTTTGAGGCATTTGGACCAAACGGTATCAAGACCGTTTGGGCTCAAACGGTTTCAAAACTGTTTAAGCTAATGAGGTTTGGTCATGTGGTTTGGTCATGCGGTTTGGTCATGCGGTTTGTTCAATCAGGTTCAAAGTCAACCATGTCTAAACGGTCAACATTATTAAACAGTTTCAAGACCGTTTACGGGCAAACGGTCTTGAGTGTGACCTAGTCCATGCGGTCTTGAAGGTCAAAGGTACCAAACGGTCAACCCTTCCAAACAGTTTCAAAACTGTTTGTATGTTGAGGTGTGAAACCGTTTGGGGACTTTTAGAGTTAAGATTGTTCAATGCCTTGAAGGCTTAGATGGTTCAATGGTTGATTAACTCAAATCCTAATGATACCTAAAGACATTAAGGGGTTAAGTAATTAGTAGATTGACTCATGTTATGGTTAATGGTGAACATTACCAATGTACCTTTGAAGGGTTTAAGTAGACAACACCCCCTTGATTAAGCAAACCCTAATGACATGATAGGGGTGACTTAATTTATGATAATCAAAGATGTTTTGACCTAACCTAATCTAGAGTGATGTAATCACCATCTTTAAATGAGAGGAGAGAGAAGACTCCTAATATAAATGAAAGTAAAATGAAATACCTTCAATATGCATGGATGCACATGATTAGGGTATGATCCACCAAAGTGAGATCATGGAAACCCTAATTATGGTGATTAATGAATCCTAACCAAATTTGAAGACATCAATTGAGGATAATTTCATACATGAGGACGTTATGAGCTCAATTCACCATGAAGTGAATAGTAAACCCTAATTCTAGGGTAAATACATGTAATGAGAATAATAACCCTAATTGAGGATGAGGTGATGAAATGTACAATAAACCCTAATTCCAGGTTATGCTTTTAAGCATGAATCTTTATAATTAAAGTATGAGATGAGGAATCATTATTCCTAATCATAATGAAAGAGATTGAATAACCCTAACTGATGTTAATAAGGGAACCTAGCCTTAAGTGAAGGCATGAAGGTACAACCCTTGACTTGAAAAGGTTATTCTTGCTTTATAAATTGCTGATCTGGAAATGAATTGTTTATTATTATCAGTTGAATTGATCATGCAGGTTCTTATAAGAGAATAATCATAACCAGGTAAGGGTTATGATATTATATTCATTGAAGCATGTTGTAGGCTTTATGAATAGTGATGTATGCTATGTTGCCTAATTTAAGTGACATCATATGAGATTAATGGGCTGTAAGAGTCATGAGTAACATCAAGGTCATGCTGATTAGATGACTTGTGATGATCTAAGGGTTTGAACACCCCTAATCTTGAATCATAGTAATGGAATGATTAAGAATTAATATCCATTTGATAACTGATGTGAGTTAACTTGATACATTTAGTATTCTTCTGTTATAGCAATGTTTAATACTTAGATGCTTGGAAACATGTTTGATGCTAAAAGAATACTGAAATGTACCTAATTAATCAAGTATAATCATACCATGTAGAGCCCTGATCATAGATCCATCATTGTCAGCAACAAAATGGTGGTGAAACAAGTTTTCCTAAGGGAACTCTTGGATCACATACTACTGAGTATGTGGGGGAATATCGACGTGAATATCCTTACGTCCTAGTGTAGGAATTGATGTAGATGTACCCTAATCTATCAATCCTTCACTATATGTTTATGTCGGGATGATGTATCACTAATCACTCAAGGAAATCTTTAATGCGACATCGATGAGAGATAAACAAGAGATCTTTCGATAGTGAAGAGAGTCCAGAATGCCACTGTGACTCTAATAGCAAAGTGCCAGAATACCCTGGTAAGCTATAGTAGCAGAGACACAAGATGTCATGCATGTTGATCCTCACACTGACTGAGGAAGATGAGGTCATAAGAATCTGGTTCTTTTGATGACCTATGTATGATACCGATGCGACTTAGTGGTGATCGGTTGGAGTATGAGCAGTATACCTCATCTCCGCAGGGCGTAATAATAATGTTTGTAAAACATAATCAACCGTGTAGCATATCTGCTTAGGTTGAACTACGAGAAAAAATAATTGATGTTACATTGTTTATATTAATATCATGTTCAAGTATCTAGCATACATGTTCTTCATATTTCTTAATGAAATTGCTTTACTTATTATCAAACCTACTGTTGAATAATTTAAGTTACTTTGCTTATGTTATTCCTTACTTGCTATAACAAAGCTTCTGGCGGAGAGTTATAACTCTCGCTGGGGCAATTATTTAAAATTGTCTCACCCTGTAGAATTCAACTTTTTAGGTGGTCGCCAAGGACGAAGGAACCAATTTGCAGGTGAGCAGTATCAGCAACAGCAAAACCAAGGGCAGAAGTGAATCTCAGGTGGAGATACTGACTGTCAAGTCCTGTAGTTAGTTTGTCTTATGTCGTCTCTGTACTCTCAGGTCCTAGGAGTTAGTAGGTCTGAGATTTTGGCTTCAAGCCTCGATATTTTGTATCTTCATGTAAATGATCACTTAAGAGGTGTTTTAATAGAGATGTGATGTTTAAAAACATGATGTAAACTATTTATCTTGTTTCTTATAAAAGTAGTTTTATGACTGCAAGATCTTTTCCCAAAAAGTTTTAATTTCCAGTGATTTTTCGAATTCCGCTGCTAATCGAACGCTTCCGCTAAGTTTATCCCATTTTGGCGATCAAGTCGCCACAGGTCGGGTATTATCGACACTTCACTAAGGATATCTCAAAGACCACTCTACCCCTCACCAAGATCACCTGAAAGGACAAGAAGTTTGTATGGTTTGACTTGTGTAAAGCTAGATTCTAGGAATTGAAGGAGAAGTTGACAATGAATCCCGTATTGACTCTACCATCAGGCAACGAAGGATTTATGATCTTCACCAATGCCTCAAAGATGGGGCGTGGATGTGTGCTAGAGTACAATAGACATGTTTTTGCTTATGCCTCCAGATAGATCAAGCCGAATGAAGTGAACTACCGAACTCATGATTTGGAACTGACTAGGATTATTCATGCCCTAAAGATCTGGCGACACTACATTCATGGAGACACTTTTGAAATCTTCACTGACCATAAAATCTTGAAGTACCTCCTAACTTAGAGGGACCTAAACCTGAGACAAAGACAATGGATGGAGTATATGAAAGACTATGATTTCAACATTGCCTACCACCCTGGAAAGGATAACGTAGTAGTAGATGTGCTTAGTTGGAAATAGCTCAGGTGTGAAACTGTCTTATATACCTAGTGGAGAAAACTGGAAGAGTTTTCTAGTTGGACTTTGCATCCATTAGAAGACTGGATCATTGTGGCTAATATTCAAATAAAACTAGACCTATTGACCTGAGTTGGTAGTTGCCTAGTTAGCTACCCAGATCTTGACAAGATGAAATGCTTGTTAGAGAAACCTCAAATGCATCTCTCAGTGGGAGTAGATGGTGGAATCTGATACAAGAGTCGTATTTGGATTCCTATAGATTCACCCTTGAAGAATCATAGCTAGCAAGAAGCTCATGGTTCTAACTATGCAATACACCCTGGCACCACCAAGATGTTTAAAGACTTGCAGTGATACTTTTGGTGGCATGGAATGAAGAGGGGCATAGCAGCATATGTGGCCAGTTGTCTCACATGCCATATGGAGAAGGCCAAACACTAGTGACCCAGTGGATTACTACAATCAATCGAGATTACTGAGTGTAAATGGGAGCATATCACTCTGGTCTTTGTGGTGGGTTTCCCTAAGACAAAGAAAGATCATGATACAATATGGGTTGTGGTGGATCGCTGAACCAAGTCAGCACATTTCCTTGCCTCAAAGATCATTTCCAAGTTGATAGACCTAGATGAACTATATATTAGAGAGACAATTCGACTACATGGTGTTCTGAGTTCAATTATTTTTTTATCATGACCCTAAGTTCACCTCTAAGTTGTGGAAGTAAGTGCATAAAGAACTCGATACTAGATTGAAATTCAGCATAGCCTATCACCCCTATATTGATGGATAGTCAAAAAGAATGATCCAGATTTTAGAAGGCATGTTGAGAGCATGCATGCTCAATTAGGGTGGATCATGGGAGAAGTACTTGCCCTTAGTTGGGTTTGCTTATAATAATAGTTACCAAGCCATTATTAGGATGCCTCCATGTGAAGCTCTTTATAGGAAGTTGTGTCAGTCACCATTTCACTGGGATGATGTTAGTGAGAGGACCTTGCTGAGGTCAGAAGAACTATAGTTGTATGCTGATAAAGTTGCTTTGATCAAGCAAATGCTAAAGAGAGCCTAGGATCGACAAAGGTCATATGTTGATGTGAAGCAGACTGACTTGCACTTCACTGTGGGTGAACATGTGTTTCTAAAAATTTGACCCCTTTGAGTTGTAGATAAGAATAGAGGAAATATGAGTCCCTAAAATGTGGGTTTGTTTGAAATCCTAGAACATATGGTTAAGATGCTTATCAGTTAGCGTTAACTAGTCATTGTAGTATGATGCATGATGTGTTCCATGTGTCTAATCTAAAGTGCTATGTTAATGATACGAGCCATGTGTTGAGCATTGAACCTAGTGAACTCCAAGGGAGGCTGACATACCCTGAGTCACCTATGAGGGTATTGGATACCAAGGTGAAAGAACTCAGGAATAAAAAATAGAGATGGTAAAGGCTCTCTGGTAGCACCATGGAGAGGATGAAGCCACATGGGAGCTAAATATGGACATGGAAAAGTCTTATCATGAGTTGTTTGTTTGATTAGTCTAATTTTGAGGAACAAATTTCTATGAGAGGAAGGATGTTATAAACTCGGTTTCACTTTTATTTTATATAATTAAAATGCAATTATTTTAGTAAAAGAGGCACGTTGAACATTTGTGTGCTTTTCTTTTAAAGAATGGTTTTCTATTGTATTATTAATCCAATAATGGGTAAAAGGGAAAAGGGAGAGAAGAAAGTCCCATAATTAGCAAAAAGAAAAGGAAAATAGATAATAACTATGTGTACTTGGGAGAATAGTGTAGAATTCTCTAGAAAGTGGTATGGATGGTCATTATTAATTAGTTTACATTTGCACATGGTTTTTAATAAGAAGAATAGTCAGAATAAAGATAATATAAAAGAAAGAAAGAGAAAACAATGTGTTTTAATGTTTGAAATATGTCTTATAAAGAGAATACTTGCATGTTAAGAAAATGCATCTTTCTTTTTGGATTTTGGTCCCAATCTTTTCTAACATCTAGATAAAGTAATTTAAGACTTTCCTTTCAAATTTTAGATTAAAAGGGTTTATAGGATAAGAGTTATGGATTTTAAAAAATCCCTAAATTGTATACTTTAACTAGGAATGATATTAAATGTCATGAATTTTATTCCAATTAGAACTCTTTTTTCAGCCAAATACTTGGCACACAAATTTTAGACCGTCAGATCTGAGATCCAATGGTGGTGACATTTTCACCTACCCTCAGTTAGATTAGGCAACAGGAAGTTGCAGCAACAAGATTGTTTCACACCTTTCTCCCTTATCAATGCACAAACAAATCACAAAACTAAACCATCAAATTTGAGAGATCAATTCGAGTCCACCTATCCTAGATTTTACCTAGTTTGGATATCTCTAGATAGATCGCTTAAATCCATCTCCCATGTGCAACCTGACTGACATAGAAGACTATAAATAGAGGGACATCAACCGTCAATGAGATCACCCAACCCAACATGGCACTTTGCCAAACTCATGGCATTTTATCTAGAATCTAATTTCACCTCTAAGTGTTGCCCCTACCCTCATGAATAGTAAATGTACAACTAGAGGATCGATCTCGCTGACTCCGTGTTCAATATGCCTCTAAGAAATCAACCTACATTGACAAAATTAGGGAGGTGTGACAAAGGAAGGAGCAGTCTTGGCTACCAATTGGGAGGACAAGACCCCAGAGTCAACTAGAAAGTTGACCAAGCATAGGGGAGTTGCTCACAGATGGGAGGTTGAAGAAGAGATATGAGGAAAGTACTTCTCTGCCCTCACGCGTTTATTTAATAGATAAGGGCAATATGGTCTTTTGTTACTTTTTTCTTGCTTAATCAGCAACGTTGCCACATGGGTGGGCTGCTAATTTGGCAAGAGAAATAGGGCGGCCCATCCTAGTTGGTAGGGTGTGGCCTGTGGCTTTTTTCCTAGGTGGCTAGCCCCCATTGGCTAGAATGAATTTAATTTATAAAAATCATATAAATCATAGGATTGTCCAAAAGTAACATGTAATATTTGTTTTTTCTCAAAAAAATATAAGGAATTCCATAAAAATATGTGCAGTGCCTAGCTGTGCTTCTATTTCAAAAAATACCTAAAGATAGAAACTTTAATGTGGTTAATGTATAAGAACCCTAAGTTTTAGGTTTTGATGATCCTAATGTGTCCAATTGATAGTGATATTAAAATATTAATCTTTTATGGGTAAAAAGAGCAACTTGAAACATATGTGCACTTAACAACCCATAATTTGATGAATTAGGGTTTCCTTGAGATTAAAAGTGAATTAATGATCAGATTAGGATTTGCCAACCCAAAAGTCATGAAAAGTGATAATTAGGTTTTAAAGAGACAAAACCCTAATAAAACCCTAACTTGAGACCCAAGTCAGTCTTAGTGATAAGTTTAGATAGAATAATGATGCATGGGCATTATTCTTTAACTTTCAAGATAATTTCTTAGTTATTTGTTTGGTTATTCTTGATTGCTCTTAATTGAACATCAAGTACACCTTATCAACATATGTGGTTACACCTATGATTACTAATATTAGTTTGTCAGCATTTTTTGAGGTTTTCCTGATTGCTTGAAAATAAATGTTTGCTTATTTATTTATTTCCTGCAATCTATAAAGCCACTATGGCTACCCGAGATTGGGAAGGTCATATGAGGTCATTCTCCAAATTGGGAAGACCAACATGGCACCTTGCTCCAGATGAGAGGTGGCCAACATGGCACCTAGATCCAGATTGAGAGGTATCCTATAGTCCACTATAGAGACAAAACCCTAAGAGAGGGCATCCTAGAGGTTGAGTAAAATCATATTGAGAAATTATGAAGAAAATGATAATTTTTATTATGTAACCCTAATTGCTGTGAATATGTTGTTACACTTAGATGCAATCTTTTGTTTTCCCCACATACAAGTATAACTTGTTAAACTGATCGAGTTATGATTTTTCAGTGATTTAGGATAATTTGCTATTATTTTTGCAAGTATAATAGAAAGTGGACACTCATGAAAAAGGCGCCAAACAAATAAGAAGTAATGTAACTTATGGAGAATTAAGTTAGTTTTTATTTTGTGTTGCAAACTCTAGAAAGTCATATTATGTAATTCCTTTATGGAAAGTTAATCTTGTACAAACTCATTCCTATTTAGTGAAAATTTATTCATTATTTCTAGTTATTTGATAAACCTAAATCATGTATTATTGGTAATGGACCTTGCCCTCTCAGTCCTCTTAAATAGGGGATAATAGGGGGAGGGGGTCGTTACATGTACTTTCCTACCACTTGTTCCATTGGGGGAAAAAATCGTTTTCTAGGAATACAACATCTCTAACAACAAATACTTTGTTGTTAGATAGGGAATAAAAGTAATAACCTTTGGTTTCCTTAGGATATCAAACAAAATAACATTTATCATATTTAGGTCCAAGATTTTTGAGAATCTACTTTCTCACATAAGCTTCACAACCCCAAATCTTCATAAAAGACACATTAGGACACATCCCATACCATATCTCATATGGTGTCTTTTAAACCAATTTAGATGGTACATGGTTTAGTGTAAACGCAGAATTTTCAAGAGAAAAACCCCAAAAGGTAGTTAGAATTTCTACCAAACTCATCATTGATCAAACCATATCTAGCAATGTGTGATTCCTTCTTTCTGATACACCATTATGTTGAGGTGTTTCAGGTGGATTCCATTATGATATGATACCACGATCTCTTAGAAGGTACTCAAACTCTTGGCTTAAGTATTCTCCGCCTCGATTAGAATGAAGTGCCTTATTACTTTTACCAACCTGGTTCTGTAATTCATTCATAAAATCATTGATCTTTTCAAGAGTTTCTGACTTAGGCATCATTAGGTAAACATAACAGTACCTACTAAAGTTATCAGTTAAGGTAATGAAGTATTGATACCAATCTGTAGCAGTTTTTCTCAAAGGGCCGCACACATCAGTATGTATGAGTCCTAATAGATCACTAGCCCTCTCATTGTTACTTGTTAAAGGAGTCTCAATCATTTTGATCTACAAATAAGATTCACATGTCTCGGTTTATTTGAAATCAAAAGAGTCCAGATAACCATCTTTATGGAGTCTAGATATGTGATTCTCATTTATGTTCCCTAGAAAACAATTCCAAAGATACATTTTGTTTGAGTTGTTGAGCTTTAATCTTTTGGTACTTATGTTATAAATACTTGTCTTTAGATCTAGAAAATAAAGACCATAAGACATTGGGGCACTGCCATAAAATATCCAATCTTTAGAAATAGAACATCGACCATTCTTGATATGAAATTCATATGCATCCTTGTTCATACAAGATACAAAAATGATGTTTCTATTTATGGAAGGTACATAATAGCATTTCACTACTCTATTATAATCCCTATGGGTAGAGATAAATTATAGGTTCCAACTATAGTGGAAGCAACTCTTACTCCATTTATAACTCGTAGTTTGACCTTGCCCTTTCTTAAAGGCCTACTTCTTTTCATATCATCCATACTCAAACATATGTGAGATCCACATCCGGTATATAGTACCCAAGATGAAAAAGTAGATGATTTTATCTCAATAACATATATACATGAATTGGATATATCTATCCTGTTACGACCCCACCTCCCGATAACCCCAAATTAAGGGAAACCGAGAGGTTGAGCCGTACCCATTAATCCCGGATCAAAGGTTCGACATATAACCATAAACAATTATTAAATTCTAATAGACTATACTGAAAATGGTAATAAAATTTTTCTTTACATACTTTTGAAAACTTGGATCTCAATTCTTCTATCCATACCGATACTAATCTATCTAATCCTCCTTTGCACTTTAATTCTCATTTAGTATCACATGTGCCACTTTACTGTTTGTTCTTTTCATTGTACCTAAAACGCCGACAAACAAAACGTCGGTCAGCCGTAGCTGGTATGTGGGGGAAAACAATAAACATGCAACTATGATAACAATGTAATCATTCAATTACTTGTTTAAAAACCAATATTACGTTTTTGATATAACTCCATGATCCAAGAGTACCCTATCCTCTGTGTTGTCCCCATTAGACCCCTCATTATCCACCTATAAGTGAACCAATTTCTAGGGTTGAGTCACATGGCACTACTCGTAAGTAGTCCACTCCTTAACTCGGGATTTGCTAAAGAGTCTCTAACTCACGGTAACCTAGACCTTACTCTAGGATTACCCCTTTTTAGCCTTTTCAAAGTAACAGAGGTGGACCCGGATCTAGCTAGTTATATATGCACCTTTATAGTGATAATCATAGTCACTTTATATGTTGCATGAAATAAATAAACATCCAATAGTTTAGTTGCATTCAATGCGATTAAACATTCGAGAATACATCGGGAAACTATATCGGTTATTCATAATCGTAACCACATACCTGATCCATAGTAACTTGATGTCCATGCATTAACATTCAACACAATAAACAGGCAATCAACAATATCCTGAAAATAATGCATAACATCCAAGTGTCATTGTTTTATTCAAACATCCTTAAGATCAACTTTGATTTTTCCTTATGATTTCTAGGCCAACTTTAGAGTGTTATTAGGGTTTTAGCATTCATTATGCATTTATCACTTTTAATGCTCTTTTAGTTCACAAACCCTAATTTCTGCATCATATGCACAATTGCATGTCAATTAAGTCTAATATGTTTCTTTTATACTAAAATTATTACCTTTATCCTTTTAGGTCATATCTAAAACATTAAGGCTAATTATCATCTTCGGTTTCTTTCAAATTGACAGATCGTATTTCATTGTAGTTCAATTCACATATATGAACCTTATTTATCACTATTTCCACTTTATACACTAGGGAACACTAATTATCCAAATAATTCACATTAAAGATCTTTGGTACTCAAATTGGATTTATAACAACATAACATTGTCTTATTCATTTAATTGCACAATTAAATCATTAAAAGGGATATCTTCCTAAATTAGGGTTTCTAAGCCCATTAATGCAAACTTAGATATATGAAACCCTAATTTAAGCCAATTATGTGCAATTATCATCCTTTTATTATCAACAGGTTAACTATTTGTTCTAAACATTCAGAGAACATCACTATACTCAACTATCATCAATTTCAAGGGTTTTTCACTAATTAAACCAGTAAATACGATAACATTATGTACTTTTCCAATTCCAAGCATATAAACTCTAAATTAAACTAATCATGTGCAAAGTTCTTCCTTTTTGAACTCAATGCACCTTTTTACATTTAACAGGTTAATATCAACCCTAATGATCCATTAAACCCTATTAATCACCCTAATCATATCAAAGTAGGGTTTCTTTAGACATCATTATGCTAAAGTTGATAAATTACACTACTTTTCAAATTGCAAGAGGAATTGGCTTAAAAACATAATTTATTCAGATTCTTCACGTCTTTCTGATCAACTTTCATATAAAACATTTTCTAATCGGAGCTACGGTTATTTATCTATGAATTTCGCAAAGTAACCATACCTTTGGCCAATAGAGAGGTGCCACGTAGGCAACCAACTCATGCACATGCGCGCACCCTTCTTTAGATTAGAATCAAAATACGGTTCTGCCCTTTACTTGAGTTGGCGATCCTCAGCCCACGGAGGGGCATTTCAGTCAAAGGCCTCTGTGGCCTTCTTCTTCCTCGTGAGAACCCTAGGGCTGCCGCCTGTAGCAGCTCGGGGTGTCTTCTCCACCTCCTGCCGGTCGTAGTCTCGCTGCCAACCGCCGCCCTGGCTTCTTTGTGCCCTTGCGCACGCGTGGAACCTCCCAGTCGAGGTCAGGGCGAACGGGTAGAGGCCTGCGCTGACTCTCTCTCTCGGCCGACCTTACGGACGTGGTGCAGGTGGCTGGGCGACGTGACCGCGCGTCTGGGCAACCCTCCACTGCCACTCTGACCCGGAAAGAATTCCCCAACTCTGCGAACCACCCTCCATCACCCATTGTTGCTTTCGGGATCACGTTGTTCCCCCCCCCCCCACTTTCGTGGTCAGGAAGGAGGCCGAGTTGGAAGGGGCCGTGTACTATCTCTGAGCCCTCTTGTTGCGGCATCTCTATGCCTGGGCTTTATATTGGTCGAGGGTAGAAAGGAAGAGGCGAGGGTTTAGAGTTCCCATTGCCTTGGGGGAAAAGGAAGGATTTTTTCCAAAGAGGTATCCTTGTTTCAAAAGAAAAACCAAATTTCGAAAATATACTTGTACTCCTATCTTGGGAACCTACTCTCCTTAACAAGCAATGTGGGAAAATGTTCGCATCATATATAACTTTCCATTGCCAATCCATACAAAATATTAAATGGTCCGAACATGTCCCTTTAACATATTCCTTACACATTTATCTTCTTTTTCTCTCTCATTCACCTTTTATTTCCTTATTGGGATTCCTTTTATCCCAAGAAACCAAGTGAATTCGAATTCCACTCTATGATGAGTAAACACTTATTCTTCTTAGAGAATTGCACATTGTTTTTAGGATTATCTCAATTTCTTTTATTATTAGATTTCTATTTATCATTATTCTCTTATTTTGTCTTTTTGGTATTTTATCTTTCTTTCCTCTTTATTGGGACTCCTTGGATCCCAAGACACTCCATCATTTCGAAATTCATTTTATTGGAATAATCATTATCCTTCTTAATGCACCTTTATGCATTATTTCACATTATCTTGTTTATTTCCTATTTAAATATTCCTTTTTGAGGATTTCTTTTTATTTCTCTTTTATTTTACTCATTAGCATTCCTTTTAATATTAGAAACCTCATGGATACGAAATCTCCCCAAGAAATCTCATTTATGTCTCTTTTCATTCATTTTCCACATTATATCATTATTTCTCAATTTCTTTCTTCATTAAGAAATACATAATTAATCTTTTCTTTTTCTTATTTCTTTTCTTTGCAACTTTAGACTCCTTGGAACCCAAGGAATCCAAGAGGCACGAAATCCTCTTTGGATTTGCCTTCTAGAGGTTTCCATTATTTCTTTTCTCAAATATCCATTTACTAATTGAATTTCCTTTGTTATTTTCCTCTTTATTGGGCCCAATAGCCAATAAAGCCCACAAATCAAATAACAAGGCTATTTTAAACGAAATCCAATTATTCATAACAAATCACATCATTCTTTGTTCAATTATCCTTAATATGAGAAATTTCATTTCTCATCAATTGAACCCAAAAATTGGGGTTATAACATCCTTCCCCTCTTATAGAAATTTTGTCCTCAAAATTTAGGCAAGCAAACAAACAATTCAGGATAAGACTTTTCCATGTCTATCATTGGCCCCTATGTGGCTTTGCCGTACCCATGGCATTTTCAAGGAACCTTTATTATCACATATTCTTTTTCTCTGAGTTCTTTCATCCTGGCATCTATAAACTACACAGGTGACTCAGGCCATGTCAGCCTCCCTTGGGGCTCACTAGGTTCATTGCTCAACACATGGTCGGTATCTCACATAGTGCTCTGAATTGGACACATGGAAAACATCTCCCATTACTCTATCCTGAGGGGTAGGGTCAAACCTAACCTTCTCCACCCATCCATCTCTAATGGACCCATGTATCGGGGACTCGGCTCTCTTAGATATAACTTAGAGGGATCGGATTTTCATGTCATATTTTCTCCCACAGTAACTTGTATGTCAGTCTACTTTGCATTTGCTCACGACTCTCATCGTCTCTAGGCTCCTTTCAGCCCTTGCGCAACCAAAGTGACTTCATCTACACGTACTGGGGTCCCTTTTTCTAACCATCATGTGGTCCCTTTTCTAACCATCATGTGGTCCTTTCACCAACATTACCTTACTAAAGTGGTGACCGACACAACCTCCCTTACATAGCTTCATATAAAACCCAATACTGGCTATGGTGGTTATTGTCTCATCTTTCATAGGACAAGAACTGTCTCTAGATATCACCCTGAATGAGCACATATGCCCTCATCAGACCCTTTAGTCTGGATCATACTAACCATAGTTAGGGGTGATAAACTATAATAACATTGAGTTCTTCATGTACCTACTTCCACTTTATGGAAGTGAACTTTTAGGTCAAACTCAAGAACCTTTGAACTTGCTTCATGGTGTAGTTGAACCGTCTCTCACATGGGTAGTTCAACTGCATCTGTCCCTTAACAGAACTCTTCCTTATCTAGGTAAGGCGACCTACCATAACCCACATTGTATCTCGACCTTCCTCGATCCAGGGAAGACCTATCACAACATCCATAGTGTTGAGCTCTCATTCCCTCTCAAGGATTCTTTTATCCTCTATATCGATACACTGGGTTACTGGGGTTCGTCCTTTACCTCTTGGCTTGCATGGCCATACACCACATGCAACTTCATCTTAAGCATCCAAAGTGCTACTGTCATATTCCACGGTGTAAGATGATCTCCAACCATGACTCCCTATATGTCATGATTCTTTCAAGATCAACTCCTCGAAACCCTAAACCACTCTAGTTGGGGTTTCATCACCTTCCCTTCCAAAGAAGTACATCTGAGGTTTTACCATCATCCTTTCATTGCATCAAGAACTAGGCTGGCTAACCAAACAACCCTTAACTTTTCAACGCATCTTGTTTCATCTGAGTGTTATCCAAACACCTCTCTTTTTCAAACTTAGGGTTGGCCAAACAAACTCTTCTAACTTCTAGTCAACCAAGTCTTAATCAGATCATTCATTATCACTTCACATCCTTAGGTAACATTACACTTCCATGTATTTTGCTTATCATGTCACCTTAAACTATATGTTCATCTTCATAAGAACACTCTATGATTCCATCATCATGGTGATCAAACTCAACCTGGTATAACTTGTAAGCTCTACATCCTCATAAGGTGATCACCTCATTCCTCTTAGTGTTTGCAAGCCATCCATCATTCATTCACTTTACCATGGTAAGATATCTTCTCTATCCACATTTCTCGTGGCAACGCTCCAACCTACATCATCTCTTATCCTTGGTGTATGACATGCATAATGTCCTATCTCTCACCCCCATAACAAGAGGAAATAAGCATTTGGCTGCAGTCCAAATACAGAGTTCTTCCTGTTCCAAGAGCAGAGATGGTACATCCCACCTTGCCAGTACACCTTTAAATCTAAGTTGCAACGTGCCACATATGTCTCTTTAACACAAACATCATGATATCAAACTAGTCTTGAACCTACTGAGGTTTATATCCTTGGTCATCTCCTCTAGGTCTATAGGGTACCGACTCTTTTGGGGTCATCCCTTTTCCTCATGCATCAAGAGAGTGCCCTACTCATCTGCCCTTTGGGTCCCATGAGTTTATGGAGGTGATCAATCTCCTAACCCATGGCCCTAAGACAATGATAGTTGTTACCTCCCGACCCTATGGTCATGTGCAACTGGGAAATTAGGCAACTCCTACCTTCATTGGACTTATCCCTACCTAACCCTAGGATAGACTTAGGATTCTCCATCGTAGTACATGTTCACCTAGAACCTTACCCAAGTCTTCATCATCTCTCTTTCTGCATTCATGGGCTGGCCTTCATCCTTTCATTGGGATCATGGCGACTTGCCTACCCTGGGTCAAGCCCTATACCGGTTACCTCCATGGTAACGCATTTACATGCAATAGAGATGGATATCTATGGGTCTACGGGTTCATTCTCATACCATGTACTTTTCACTTAGATTCTCAAGATCCTATGAGACCTCTTTAGGTTTCCTTAAACCAACAAAATTGATATACACCCTTCCGAAGGGGTTCCTCTCCCAGGATGGGAGGAAAACTATCTCTAAGGTAACAAAAGCTCTCAGGTCCAGGGTTTACATCCACCCGAGCCTACTTAACCCTAGCAAACCATTAAGGTACAAGCAGATCACTTATTGAACCATACTAGGCCATACTTGTCCTCTTTCCTCAATGCTGGATCAAGGTCATACCTTCCTTTATCATCAACCTAGCTATGAGGGGTTCATCAAACACACCTTAAACTTAAGGGGCTTCTCTTTTCTTTCATTCGTGAGGATTACCCTGCTCACTTCTATAGGAACTCAACTTCTCATCATGAGCCTTAGGTATACCACTTCCCCTCTTAGGCTTAGGAACCCTAGCTTCACTTTTAGGTGTCCAACCTCACGCTCTATCTCTGAACCATGAATCAAACTTGCAAAAGGCATGACATGCACTTCTTGTCATCCTTCAACTCGAGCAATACTTAAGGTTGGGTCCTCCTAAAGATAACCAAGATATCATCAACCTTCAGGGATCGATTATGAAGCAACCACTATCATCCCTAGTTCAGGGTTTTAGGCTTCCAACCTTCCTGTTGGGTTTCCTGCTTTCTCTAGGGCTAACCCTACATTAGAGGTCCTCTCTTCATGAAGGTTCATCCTCAAAAGCATGCCCTACATGGGCAAAGCCTAGGTTCGAACTTAGGGTTGCTCAAGATTATCTGTAACCCTTTATGCTCTATCATAATTCCTTGTCCAGGGTTTCACCCTACTGTCAGCACTAAGACGTGCCCCAGGTGCAAACTATACCCTACTAGCACAAGCCCATAGGGTTTCTAAGGTCCTTCACTAACCTCATCATCTAAGGAGTTATCCTTTACCCTGACATACAAGATCCTTCCCAGGGTTGGGTTGCCAAAGGTGTTAGGTCATCCATGGATCATATGGCATCCCAAAGGCATGTCCCTTCAAACACCTGGTCCAACTCATCTCTCTCTAACCATCACTTAGGGTTAGGGTTAGCATCATCCTTAGAGGATGTGCCAGGTCTCTACTAGCAATGGAGATATCTATCTCCAAGACTGACTTATCCTCCTGACAAGAAGGTCTAGCCTTAGGTCTCTCCTGAAGACATGACATCTTATGTCATACGACCTAAGCATGTATCTATTATTTACTTTGCGCTTAATCTATTAAGCTTATGTCCATGACATCTTATTTACATGTCTTTCATTAATTTAGTGGAGGATTCCTTAAACCTTATTAACCTTACCCATACCTCAAGAGGGTGAGGAGAAGAAAGGAAACCCTAATCCTTTATGTCCTTATCAGAATTTTTGATGAGAAGGGATGAATAAGATGAGAAGTCCTAAAGGTATCTTATTTCGATTCATACCCTAAGACTTTGTCCAGGCGATCACACGGGTCCGGGAGTCCTTGTATTCCGACTAGCAGTGCGGAGGAAAATCTTGCCAGCCCCCGGTTGTGATCCCTTTCTAGACACCTCCGTCTTTCAGATACTCCTCTAATAACTCCCTTGGTTTCTATGGAGTTTGTAAAATTTAATAATCATTAATGGTTAAATGAGGAACCTACGCTCTGATACCAAATGTTACGACCCCACCTCCCGATAACCCCAAATTAAGGGAAACCGAGAGGTTGAGCCGTACCCATTAATCCCGGATCAAAGGTTCGACATATAACCATAAACAATTATTAAATTCTAATAGACTATACTGAAAATGGTAATAAAATTTTTCTTTACATACCTTTTGAAAACTTGGATCTCTATTCTTCTATCCATACCGATACTAATCTATCTAATCCTCCTTTGCACTTTAATTCTCATTTAGTATCACATGTGCCACTTTACTGTTTGTTCTTTTCATCGTACCTAAAACGCCGACAAACAAAACGTCGGTCAGCCGTAGCTGGTATGTGGGGGAAAACAATAAACATGCAACTATGATAACAATGTAATCATTCAATTACTTGTTTAAAAACCAATATTACGTTTTTGATATAACTCCATGATCCAAGAGTACCCTATCCTCTGTGTTGTCCCCATTAGACCCCTCATGATCCACCTATAAGAGAACCAATTTCTAGGGTTGAGTCACATGGCACTACTCGTAAGTAGTCCACTCCTTAACTCGGGATTTGCTAAAGAGTCTCTAACTCACGGTAACCTAGACCTTACTCTAGGATTACCCCTTTTTAGCCTTTTCAAAGTAACATAGGTGGACCCGGATCTAGCCAGTTATATATGCACCTTTATAGTGATAATCATAGTCACTTTATATGTTGCATGAAATAAATAAACATCCAATAGTTTAGTTGCATTCAATGCGATTAAACATTCGAGAATACATCGGGAAACTATATCGGTTATTCATAATCATAACCACATACCTGATCCATAGTAACTTGATGTCCATGCATTAACATTCAACACAATAAACAGGCAATCAACAATATCCTGAAAATAATGCATAACATCCAAGTGTCATTGTTTTATTCAAACATCCTTAAGATCAACTTTGATTTTTCCTTATGATTTCTAGGCCAACTTTAGAGTGTTATTAGGGTTTTAGCATTCATTATGCATTTATCACTTTTAATGCTCTTTTAGTTCACAAACCCTAATTTCTGCATCATATGCACAATTGCATGTCAATTAAGTCTAATATGTTTCTTTTATACTAAAATTATTACCTTTATCCTTTTAGGTCATATCTAAAACATTAAGGCTAATTATCATCTTCGGTTTCTTTCAAATTGACAGATCGTATTTCATTGTAGTTCAATTCACATATATGAACCTTATTTATCACTATTTCCACTTTATACACTAGGGAACACTAATTATCCAAATAATTCACATTAAAGATCTTTGGTACTCAAATTGGATTTATAACAACATAACATTGTCTTATTCATTTAATTGCACAATTAAATCATTAAAAGGGATATCTTCCTAAATTAGGGTTTCTAAGCCCATTAATGCAAACTTAGATATATGAAACCCTAATTTAAGCCAATTATGTGCAATTATCATCCTTTTATTATCAACAGGTTAACTATTTGTTCTAAACATTCAGAGAACATCACTATACTCAACTATCATCAATTTCAAGGGTTTTTCACTAATTAAACCAGTAAATACGATAACTTTATGTACTTTTCCAATTCCAAGCATATAAACTCTAAATTAAACTAATCATGTGCAAAGTTCTTCCTTTTTGAACTCAATGCACCTTTTTACATTTAACAGGTTAATATCAACCCTAATGATCCATTAAACCCTATTAATCACCCTAATCATATCAAAGTAGGGTTTCTTTAGACATCATTATGCTAAAGTTGATAAATTACACTACTTTTCAAATTGCAAGAGGAATTGGCTTATAAACATAATTTATTCAGATTCTTCACGTCTTTCTGATCAACTTTCATATAAAACATTTTCTAATCGGAGCTACGGTTATTTATCTATGAATTTCGCAAAGTAAGCATACCTTTGGCCAATAGAGAGGTGCCACGTAGGCAACCAACTCATGCACATGCGCGCGCCCTTCTTTAGATTAGAATCAAAAGACGGTTCTGCCCTTTACTTGAGTTGGTGATCCTCAGCCCACGGAGGGGCATTTCGGTCAAAGGCCTCTGTGGCCTTCTTCTTCCTCGCGAGAACCCTAGGGCTGCCGCCTGCAGCAGCTCGGGGTGTCTTCTCCACCTCCTGCCGGTCGTAGTCTCGCTGCCAACCGCCGCCCTGGCTTCTTTGTGCCCTTGCGCACGCGTGGAACCTCCCAGTCGAGGTCAGGGCGAATGGGTAGAGGCCTGCGCTGACTCTCTCTCTCGGCCGACCTTACGGACGTGGTGCAGGTGGCTGGGCGACGTGACCGCGCGTCTGGGCAACCCTCCACTGCCACTCTGACCCGGAAAGAATTCCCCAACTCTGTGAACCACCCTCCATCACCCATTGTTGCTTTCGGGATCACGTTGTTCCCCCCCCCCCACTTTCGTGGTCAGGAAGGAGGCCGAGTTGGAAGGGGCCGTGTACTATCTCTGAGCCCTCTTGTTGCGGCATCTCTATGTCTGGGCTTTATATTGGTCGAGGGTAGAAAGGAAGAGGCGAGGGTTTAGAGTTCCCATTGCCTTGGGGGAAAAGGAAGGATTCTTTCCAAAGAGGTATCCTTGTTTCAAAAGAAAAACCAAATTTCGAAAATATACTTGTACTCCTATCTTGGGAACCTACTCTCCTTAACAAGCAATGAGGGAAAATGTTCGCATCATATATAACTTTCCTTTTCCAATCCATACAAAATATTAAATGGTCCGAACATGTCCCTTTAACATATTCCTTACACATTTATCTTCTTTTTCTCTCTCATTCACCTTTTATTTCCTTATTGGGATTCCTTTTATCCCAAGAAACCAAGTGAATTCGAATTCCACTCTATGATGAGTAAACACTTATTCTTCTTAGAGAATTGCACATTGTTTTTAGCATTATCTCAATTTCTTTTATTATTAGATTTATATTTATCATTATTCTCTTATTTTGTCTTTTTGGTATTTTATCTTTCTTTCCTCTTTATTGGGACTCCTTGGATCCCAAGACACTCCATCATTTCGAAATTCATTTTATTGGAATAATCATTATCCTTCTTAATGCACCTTTATGCATTATTTCACATTATCTTGTTTATTTCCTATTTAAATATTCCTTTTTGAGGATTTCTTTTTATTTCTCTTTTATTTTACTCATTAGCATTCCTTTTAATATTAGAAACCTCATGGATACGAAATCTCCCCAAGAAATCTCATTTATGTCTCTTTTCATTCATTTTCCACATTATATCATTATTTCTCAATTTCTTTCTTCATTAAGAAATACATAATTAATCTTTTCTTTTTCTTATTTCTTTTCTTTGCAACTTTAGACTCCTTGGAACCCAAGGAATCCAAGAGGCACGAAATCCTCTTTGGATTTGCCTTCTAGAGGTTTCCATTATTTCTTTTCTCAAATATCCATTTACTAATTGAATTTCCTTTGTTATTTTCCTCTTTATTGGGCCCAATAGCCAATAAAGCCCACAAATCAAATAACAAGGCTATTTTAAACGAAATCCAATTATTCATAACAAATCACATCATTCTTTGTTCAATTATCCTTAATATGAGAAATTTCATTTCTCATCAATTGAACCCAAAAATTGGGGTTATAACATATATACATGAAGATGATACCAAGATGAAAACGTAGATGATTTTATCTCAATAACATATATACATGAATTGGATATATCTATCCCCATCTTGTTCTTCCTAGATGCCTTCAAGTAAAAAGGATAAATTCTTCTTGTACTTTTCTTTCTCCTTATCTTGAGTGTTGAATATCTAGATTTCCCATAACTCTTCATGGTCTTGCTTTCATTCTTGGACTTCACTCCATTGATAATCATCACAGATTTGTCTTTCTTCATTCTTGCTTTGACATTAATAAGCATGCCAAGAAAATTTGACAACGATCTGACCATATTGTTCAACTGGAAACACTCAATAAAATGGTTGTATGATTTAGGAAATGATATTAGAATTAGGACTCTACTGAGTCTCTCTCTATCATCTTACACTCAAAGTGCATCTTTGAGACATTGTACCTTTCTTGATTTGTATTATTATGGTTCATGTCCTTAAGATGTGTTATCATCTCAAGTATCCCCATATCTTCACACTGCTCATGCAACTCATAGTTCATGCAACTTAGCATAAGGTGATTTATGTCCAAGGCGTCATTGGCATGCTTCCAGTAAGCATCCACCTCATCCCTAGGCCCATCAAGAGTAGGTATTTCTAGCACTGGTGTTTCTAGGACATAGAGCTTATGCTCATCATTGAGAACCCTTCTCAAAGTCCAAAACAAGTCATGGAAATATATTTTGTTAAGTTTTTCCTTCCTAAGGACTTGTCACAAAGATGGTTTGATTGTCATTTGATTCTAAAATATATAATTGCATTTGGTCAAAACATTTTTATTTGATTTGATTTGAATAATATTTGACAGTATCTAATTGGGCGTTTAATTAATTATTACTCCCACTATTCAAATTGATAGCCCTCACTTATCAATTAAGAATATTACAGCATATAACCTTCTAGGAGCCAAGATCCAAAACAATTCAATTATTACCCAACCAATGTCGGCGTCCATAATCAATCATTAAGGTAGACAACATTTTCCAAATGCATCTTATGCGATTCTTGGATAGATGATATGTGAACTCCTAGCCATAGTCATTTGTATGCTTCTAGGTGCTTATTCTCATTAAGGACACCCAGTTAAGCCTGACCCAAAAGCCAACAACATAGTAATGCAACCCGCTTGGCAAGCCCACATTACTACCATCACACTTCCACGAGAGGGACAATGCACCATGCATAGTCCCTCAAGGTTTTCATGTGTGTTGCTAATGTAAAACACTCTTAGACTTAATATGTTATTGAGGGGGTTTGTATTTATAAATACATATACATATCCAATCACCACATACTTATATTACATATCATATGCATGCTATCTCCCACAACAAAAACATGTAATAAAACATATGTGATGGTTATGTCCATTCTAATGTAATTCCTTGGAACCACAAGGAATTACCACCACCTAGGGTCTACAACCTGTTGTTGATGAATATATGTGTTTTCCAATCTAGGATGATCATTTCAACCCTCAAACTGATCGGCTCACCTCCTATCCAGTTGGTTGGTTGTCTCCCCGATTGTCTTGTCTCCAGTCCATCAACTTTTAGATCCTCTAGTAGATTTGTTGGGCCTCTAGCTGATCAGTTTGGCTCCTCATGTCACATGTCCTCCATTGTACTCCAGCCAGTCAGCTCACATGCTAAAACAGATGACTCGTCTTCTTCATTATAACAAGAAATTAACCTATTGTAATGCTATTACATGATAATAGAGAAGCCTCGAGTTATATTCAATGGTAGCAAAGGTAGGAGAGAACAATACATTTTACAATTGGAAGATAAGTAAGGGGCCCGTATGCAAACCGAGATAAAATAGGAATAAACATACACAACCACCATGCATAGATATTTAGGTTTATTGGCCATAACCACGCTACACATCCACCATCAAAACCAGCTTCTAGGGAAACATACGAAAATTGTATATATATATATCGTGTATATATATATATATATATAATTTTGGTATGGCATGTGAGATATGCACATTAATCAGTTTAAGTATTTGTGTTGTATGCAATAAATAAATGAAAAACCAAAAATCCGATCATGTCGATTATCCCAAAATATAGTAAGTTGGTGTGGCTCCAATACCATTGTAGGGAAATATAGTGGCAGAATAGGTAGCGAAAACAAAGTTTTAACTACCATATTCCCCTTTACAATAGTATATCATGTTAATAACTATGTAATGGGAAGGATGGTTTATCAGGTCATACATGGTCCTAGAGTAAGTCTAGTGATAATTCCCTCATTTCAGTATGCTCATTTCTTCATGTCACACTTGAACAACGTCTGTAGTAGCTCCTAGTTTGATCACCATGGATAGTAGATGGCCTTGTCTTCCTAGCGGGAAATCCTCCTAACCACTATGGTAGTCCACACTAATAATTGGGAACTCCTCTCATTCTAGTATAAGTGAGAAGGAGTTGTCCCTCCACTTTAGTGTACTAGCACCAACTTGCTCTCCCACAATTGTTCTCCCTCTATATCCCTCCCTTTATCCTTGATCGGATTCTCTCGATTACCACAACCAGAGAAGACAACAATTGTTAGACGCAATTGAGTTATGTATCTAAGAAGCCCCTAATACCCCTATATTTATAGGAGGATTAGGTTCAAGGTTCCCAGTTTGTGCGGGACTAGAAGGGACTAGAATTTTACAAATTTTCACAACATGCACGTGGCGAAATGGTTCCTTCATAGGTAAACTGATCAGTTGTCATGTGAGTCGATTAGTTCAACCCTTGAATAGGTAATTTCATCATGTTTCCCAATAACAATTGTATTGGTCATTATAATCCAATTAATGGACAACATGACATCAGCACTAATTCTTGATGCAATCGAATTGATCCATGAACATGGTGTTCATATCATGATCCAGTCATTTGATGACCTTTAGTTGGCTAGTTCAATTAGTGAATTGGTCAGTTCATGCACTGGTTCATTGACACGATTTTATGGTGCGTATAACGCAAGTGCATGTGTCAATGTAGTATAGGCCTTTGTGAGGCCCGAGTCGAACTCAGGGACACTGAATTATCGGTAGACTACTACTAACTGGTCACGATCAGCTAAACCGATTAAAAGAGTTTGAGAGTTGTTGTAAAATAAAAGAAAATAAAATAAAATGAAGCAATCGATTAAGGGTTTAGTTTAATCAATTCAAGTGGAGATCTTTAGGATTGCGGTTTCACCGCGGGTCATCATTGTATGAATTTCTATATAATAATTCAGGTTCATCTCTCGATCCAGGTAGTGGCCTATAGTCAGAATTGCCCACTATCGTGGTACAATTCACTACCTATGTCTAGGTCGGTTCCACCGTCGTAGTAACCTATATCCTAAACTAGGTTGATTAAAATCGACCTCTGGGTTTCCACCATTAACCTTATATCACCTTGTTCAAGGGATTTGTTAATTAATGTGAATTTCATCTCTTTTCCACCGTTAATTCTTCTTTCAAAGTAATTAAAGGCATTGGATTATCATTATGATGATCAAGCATAACAATATAATTGAGAAAACAGAATCATACCACGGATTTTAGAGATAAATATGAATTACTATGATAAAAATGGCATACAATGCTTCCCTGGGCTACTCCCGGTCCTAAAGATAAAGGGGATTAGCCTCGCATGTTCGTCTCAGAGCAAAACATGGTAGAGAAAAGGGGAAACATGGAGAAAAACGTGAATAAGTAATGAAACCCCTGAACGGAGAAGATCCGAGCGTTCCTCGGCATAGAATGCGTGATCTACAGCCTTTTGGCGATAGAGAACATCTTCTTCGGCTTCCGGAACAGCTGGGGCATGCTTCTGGGCTATGTTCTTCTCTCCCTCCTTCTCGGGACATGTGCAGTGGCTAATGACGTGATAGATGGCTCTTGGCCACCGTCATTAGGTATAATCACCGAGTTAGGTTGCATAAATATCACAGCCGTCAGATCTAGATCGATCTGAAACAAACTTGTATCTGACGGTGTCGATACCATCGACGCGGGTCGATGGTATCGACCCTGCGCGGTATCGGCAAGTCTTCTTTTCTTCTCTTCGTTGCACCTGATGCTGACTCGATACCATCGATGAGGGTCGATGGTATCGACACCCTTAGGCGTCGATTTCATCCCTTTTCCGTCGCTGAATCTTCAGGTGTCGATAGGATCAACTTTAGGGTCGATAGTATCAACTGTCTTCTGAGCAGCAACCTGAAGGTACGTCGCTACCATCGACTTACCTGTCGATGGTATCGACGGTTGTGCTGCTCCTTGCGGCTGACTGCATGTGGTCGTGTTGATGGTATCGACGGCTGTCGATGGTATCAACAGCTGCATATATGCATTTTTCCTGAAATTGCAACACAAAACCACATAAACTGAAATAAAACATATTATTGTAATTATTTATGCTCAAAACAATAAAATAAGGGAGAATTGATGCTGAGAAGGATCATAGACTAAAGTAAATGAATTATGCAATATTAACCACTAAAATGACCAATAAATTCATAAAACACAAGTAAAACAAGTCCATAAATGCGACTCAAAATCATCGCATCAAACTCCCCTAAGCTTGAACATTGCTTGCCCTCGAGCAACTAAACTTTAGAATAGAATTGTGAGGGTCAACTAAAGAACAGATCATCACAACAAACATCACCATATGATCCTCACCAGACATTCACATTCTGGCCCTTACTAACCACAGAATGATAATTACCGTAAAGGCGATAGCAATCATCCATAAAAGAAATCTACCTCAAAATTGATGAACACTATCACATAAGGCAGTTAACATAATAAAATTCTCTGGTTCAAGCTCGGTGCATCTTGTGATCTCCTATTCTACGCTGCTCGCCCTAACTACCATCTACATGGAAGCAGCTCTCCTAATATTAACAAGTGAGGAGAAAATCATGGTGGCCTACCAATTCGAGCAACGGGTGGATGGAATGGGTGGCTAGTGGAAGAAATAGAAGCATTATACGGTTTTAACATGCACATGGCAAAAATGACTTAAATGATGCATATGCAAGTGTAAATGCCCTAATGCCTACATTTGGGTGGAATGATGCATGCACTATCATTCTGTCTCAAGGTGAGATGGAATATCTAGGAAAACTACATCATGTACTTATTCTTCTTTAAAATGAAGGTGAGACTATGTTCCTTTCTCCCTCTCAATCCTACTTGCTTCTCACTACTTTTTTTCTCTCTTTTTTCTTTTTCTTTTGTTTTTTTTTTCAAATCCTTATTTTCATAGCTGACAAAGAATTGTTTGTCGGGCTCACTTAATGCTGCAAAACTTATACACTTGAAGCATTCAGAAGGTATGGAACCAGTTAATCACCCTTAATGTTCAGAAGATATAAGACGCATGATGTAGTTCTATGCACAAAAATGTGAATGCAACTACAAAATGATATTATGCAACTAAATGACATGCACTTAAGGATGATGTGCATGTATAACTAATCCTTATTTTTTCATTTCATGCAAAAATATGTGAAAATAGCTGCAATGCAAGACCTATCTATATGGAATGCACTCAAAGAAATTAAAATTGTAATGTACTTCCAATTCTTATGGTGGAGTATGAAAACAATGGGGTGGATAGATCACAAGACTAATTGGCTGAACCTTTGAAAATTATTATGTGTCCCTCCTTATTGACCTATGTGGTAATTAAGAGGTTTCTCTCTCTTATTTCAAATTAAAGTCTCATTATCATTTGGTCAGTTTAGGCTCACACAACCAATTCTGTCCACTTTTCATGAATCTTAGGCATGTACAGTTGTGATTTCCTATTTTAGAGTTGACAAACCCAATCATTTCCTTAAGTTGTGGGCTCAAAGTTGAACAACACAAGCTTGCAAAAATACTAAAAATTTTCAAATTTTCCCTTGATTCCCATGTACAAGCAATGAGATGACATAAGACTTAAGACATCCACAATTACACTAGATAAAATGTGGATCCTACAAACAAACTAAAAACTAAAAGAAATAAATGACAAAAGACAAAAAAATAAAAACTAAACTAAAGGATAGAGTTGTTCCAACTCCCCCCTAAGCTTGAATTTGACTATGGCCTCATAGTCAAAAACAAACTTAAAAGGTGGAACAGTGATACCGATCATTCTTCTGGAGGAGGCAGGTACTGCGGGGCCGTGGGGTCCCAAGATGGGTACTGCCCCTGAAAGCTCGGATCATACTGAGGAATGGGTGGAGGTTGTGGATACACCCCCCCCCAAAGTAATTTTGGCTCCAGTAATGATCATAGAAGGGCTGCTGTTTCATCTCCATCCTATGCAACCTGTCATGGATGTGTTGTTGGTTGTCGAGGAGGAGGTGCTCATTTTCAAAAATAGCCATCTGGTTATGAAGTAGACGATTCGTCATATCCTGAATACCGGCATATGAAGTTGTATGCTGCAGTTGGGTGTGTTGGATCTCGTGCAACATTGTATACATCCCCTGCATGGAATAGACATCCTCTCCTTGAGGAGTGGGCTGAGGTGGTGGAGGTTGTGAAGATGAAGATGCACCCGGATGCATGCGGGGATGCTTCCTAGGTGCCACTCATGTGCGAAGAGGAGTGAAAGCCTCCTCTTCCTCTTCAGGCTCGTCGCCGTCATTGACATTGTCGTCATTGCCTCCGTCTTCATCCAAGTCATCAATGGCTATGACAGGCCATTTGAAATGCTGAGCGCCCGCGATGTGGAAAACGGGGTCTGGAAGTGAACATTCTCGATATGCTTGATTGACATGGCAGTGTGCATATGCCAATCCATCTCGAAGCAGGATGAGGTTGGAGCGGTGCAGATGTTGCAAGTTGACCTTGCTCTTGTTGGAGAGGGGAGTAAGCTGGGAGAAATTTAACCCAAGATAAGAGGCCAGTGGTGTGATGAGCCCTCCAAAGTGGATTGGAGCCTTCCGCGTACTCCTCTTTACATCCAACATGCGCGTCAAGAAACATGTGCCCCAATTACACTCCTCTTGCTGCAGGAAAAACAAGTCTGTCTCTTGAAACTTGCTGAGAGATAGGTCACCACGAGCAAACAGGGTGGTGCAGAGCATGTGGTGAAGAATCTGCATGAACGGATGCTCGAAATCCACCACCGCCGCATTGTGGTAGCTCACAGATTTGCCCAGAGGCACAGTCACTAGCTCGGTGAAAATAGCATCATAGTCAGTCTGGTTGTCTGGCCTCCAGTACTGATCTCGCCCATGATTCCAGTTGTAGATGGAATTGAACTTCTTGAGGGTGAGAGTGTAATCATTGTTGTACAGCCGGAAAGAAACACAGCCTTTGATCCATTCCCGATCAGTGGCGATGACATCATTTAGCACGACGCATATATCCAGTGATGCCATGAACTCCGCCACTAGCTCTTTGTATGTGGGCCATTCACCGAAGAATGGTTGGTCGTCGGTGTGGAATTCTATCTCATCGGGCCTCCTGCCCGTATGCCTTGCCTGCCCTTTGAGAACGTAGGCAAGATTGGCCTCGAACCCCAGATTGTGAATCATGTCCCGATCGACGTAGCGTGTGGGCTTGATCTTTCTCTTCATTAGTTCCTCGTAGACCTTCTTGGCCTCCATGGATGGATGGACAATCCGCAGATGCGGAATAGATGTAGTAGGTGGAGGGATGAACTCAGGGATCTCCATCAGTGTCGTGCGTGAAGAAGATGCGCCAGCGGTATGCACCATTGTCGAGGAAGAAGGGATAGAAGATGCAGCTTGGTGAGGGTCGGAGAAGACAATCTCCGCTTGGTGAAGGCCTGGGGAAGAATGCGCTCCTTGGATGCTCGTAGTCAGGCTCGGATTGCTCAACAAGACGCACGACACAAGTGGAGGAGGAAAGCTCTAAAGGTGTGACGTCATATGACAACAATCCATCCCTTTTATAACTGTGGCCGGCGCTGCTGTATGCCTGTCGATACCATCGACGTGAGTCGATGGTATCGACTCCAATAGAACAATTCATCTTCCGCTAGTATCAATAGTTGTCGATAGCCTGATGTGGGGGCCCGAATCGATGACGCATCGATACCATCGACATGGGTCGATGGTATCGACCCATCCCACGGATCGGCTCTCTTAATGCAGCAATCGCCGTTGATTTCCTCTCGCAGATCGATGATGTGTCGCGTCGATACTATCGACTCAAGTCGATAGTATCGACTTCTGCTTAGGGCAAACACCCTCGCGAGGCTCGGCCACCGCTTCCTATCTGTAACCGAGTCAATACCATTGACAGGACCGTCGATAGTATCGACTTCACTGAGACATGTTTCGTCTGAATATCTCCAGAGATCTCGCGAGCATCGACATCCATGTCGATACTATCGACCTCCTTCTGGAGAGCAACCTGATGGTGTGTCGATACCATCGACGAGGCCATCGATAGTATCTACGTAGAGCGATTTTTGCAGCTGCCTACCTGTGCCCATCTCGATACCATCGACACAAGGGTCAATGGTATCGACCCTGCCTCAGTCCTGCACATTGAGCAAACGATCAAGGTATCATTTTTACACTAAAAACAAAATCAAATCAAACCAAAGTACAAATGTGAAAAAACTAAATGAAACTACCAATGGCTGGGTTGCCTCCCAACAAGCACCCTTATTTAACATCTTAGGCTAGAAGAAATCAAGCTCCTCATGCATCTGGAAGCGCAATGAGTTTGACCTCATTGACTTTCCTTATGTAATCCTCACCGAAATACAACTTCAATCAGTGTCCATTAACCAAGAATGTTTTCTCACCATCACGCACCATGATTGCACCATGTGGCCTGACTTCCTCTACGGTGAACGGTCCACTCCATCGGGATTTCAATTTCCTGGGATGCATCTTCAACCTGGAGTTGAACAAGAGTACACGATCTTCTTTCTTGAAGACGCACATCTGAATATGTCGATCGTGAATCAGCTTTGTTCACTCCTTGTAGATCTGCGAGCTTTCATATGCATTCATCCTCAGCTCCTCAAGTTCGTTCAGCTCAAGCAACTATTTCTTTCCTGCCTCATCGTAGCTCAAATTCAGCTTCCTAAGCGCCCAGTGCGCCTTATGCTCCAATTCCACCGGCAAATGGCAGGCCTGACCATAAGCCAACCTAAAAGGTGTAGTGCCTATAGGTGTCTTAAACATCATCTTGTACGCCCACAAAATGTCCGGTAGCAAGGTGCTCCAGTTTTTTCTCGTGGAAGCCACAGTGTGCTCCAAGATCTTCTTAATCTCTCTATTGGAGACTTCCACTTGCCCCTGTGTCTGCGGGTGGTACGGGGTACCAATGTTGTGCTTCACCCCGTACTTCTGCAATAATGCCACAAATTTTTGATTATGGAAATGTGTACCTCCATCACTAATAATCATTCTTAGTACACCAAACCTGCAGAAAATGTATTCAAACTTGCACACTACGGCAGCATCATTAGTCCTAGTGGGTATCACCTCTACCCACTTCGATACATAGTCAACAGCTAGTAGAATGTACAAGTTAGAATTGGAGGACAGAAAGGGTCCCATAAAATCAATACCCCACAGATCGAACACCTCGACTTCTTGAAATACATTAAGGGGCATCTCCTGTATTTTTGAAATGTTACCTTCCCGTTGGCAGGAATCACATTGCCGCACATAGTCATAGGCATTCCTGAACAAAGTAGGCCAGTAAAGGCCACTCTCAAGTACCTTGGTTATAGTTCTTGAACTAGCATGGTGGCCACCCATCGGTAGAGTATGGAAATGATGAAGGACACTTTCGTATTCCACCTCCGGTACACACCTGCACAACACACCATCCCTGCATTGCTTCATAGAATAGGGTCATCCCAAAAATAATACCGCAAAGAATGGAAAATTTTCTTTTTCTCTTGGTATGTCCAATCATCTGGGATAATTTTGCAAGAAAGATAATTAACAATAAAAGAAAACCAAGGATCTTTAGATTTCACAGATAAAAGTTGTTCATCAGGAAATGTCTCGGTAATGGGTATATGCACATCCTCCTCATCTACCCTTTCCAACCTAGACAGATGATCCGCAACCACATTTTCTATTCTCTCCTTATCTTTGATTTCAATGTCAAATTCTTGTAACAGTAGGATCCACCTTATCAGTCTAGGTTTGGCATCCTTTTTCTCCATCAAGTACTTAATGGCGGCATGGTCCGTCTGTACCACGACTTTAGATCCAACAAGATATTGCCGAAATTTTTCAAAAGAAAAAACAACGGCGAGAAGTTCTTTCTCAGTTGTCGTGTAATTCAACAATGCGTCATTTAAAGTTTTGGACGCATAGAAAATCATAGCGGGTTTATTGTCCACACGTTGTCCCAAAACAGCCCCAACTGTGAAATATGACGCATCACACATCAATTCAAATGGCTTGGTCCAGTCCGGTGTTTGCACAACCGATGCGGAAATCAGTTTTTCTTTAAGCACATTAAACGCATGTAAGAACTTTTCGTTAAAATCAAACACAGCATCCTTTTCCAACAACTCAGATAATGGCTTGGCAATTTTTGAGAAATCTTTTATAAAGTGGCGATAAAAACCGGCGTGACCTAGAAAACTCTGTACCCCTTTAACCGAATTCGGTGGGGGAAATTTGGAAATAACTTCGATCTTCACCAGATCTACCTCCAACCCCTTGTTTGACACTTTATGTCCAAGAACGATCCCTTCGTTGACCATCATGTGGCATTTCTCCCAATTGAGGACCAAATATGTGTCCTCACATCGTTGCAAAACCTTGTCCAAATTGTATAAACATTCGCCAAAGGATGCACCATAGATGGAGAAATAATCCATAAAAACCTCCAAGCAGTGTTCAACCATATCAGAGAAAATGTCAAGCATGCAACACTGAAAGGTTGCCGGTGCGTTACACAAACCAAATGGCATACGGTGGTATGCAAATGTTCTGTAAGGACAAGTAAAGGTGGACTTCTCTTGGTCCTTAGGATCAATGGAAATCTGATTGTACCCCGAATAACCATTGAGAAAACAAAAATGAGATCAACCTGCCAATCGCTCTAAAATCTGATCAATGAATGGGAGAGGAAAATGATCCTTAAGCGTAACAGCATTCAATCTACGGTAATCTATACATACATGCCACCCGGTTACCAAACGGATCGTGACTGGTTCATTTAACAAATTATGTGTAACAGTAATTCCCCCCTTTTTAGGGACTACCTGTGTAGGACTCACCCATGTCGAGTCGAATATGGCATAGATGATACCTGTAGAAAGGAGCTTGATCACCTCCTTCTTGACGACCTCCATCATGCTAGGATTTAGTCGGCGTTGTGGCTGAATTACCGGTTTGGCTCCCTCTTCGAGCCAGATCTTGTGCTGGCACAATGTAGGGGAAATCCCCTTGATGTCTGCGACCGACCACCCGAATGCACCGCGGTGGTTCTTCAACACAATCAGTAATTGATCTTCCTCCTCGGCACTCAGATATGCTGAAATAATCATAGGCAGCTTCTCATCCTCAGTTAGAAATGCATATTTCAAGTGCGGTGGCAGTGGCTTCAATTCCAAATCTGGCGGGTTGATTAAGGATGACTAAAGTGGTGGTGAGAGTTCTCCAAGGTCTTCATAGTACCTAGCATAAAAGCATGGAAGCACCTGAAGCGTCTTGGCACACTCTTGTAGTGACTTGCTTCTCATCCAATCATGTGTTATATTAACCAGGCAGGCTTCAAGTGGTAATTATGGATATGCATTGAAAACAGAACTTGCTATTGCCTCATCTTCAGTAGAAGGTGGGATGTCCTCCTCTTCATCATTAGGAAAACCCACAGCTTTTCTAAGAGATACAACCTTGGTCTGCTCCATAATGTCTACAACTAGTGTCCCCTTCTCCACCTTAGTCATTACATGAGCCATATCTAAAAATGGCTTCCCTAGACAAAGAGAGATTTTCTGGTCAAAGTGCTTCACCATGCGGCATTGTTCCTTAGTTTTGGATTGTGTTGTGCTGGAAGGCATGACCATCTCAAATCGATCGTCAGTGATACCCAAGGTCAAACGACCTCTCCCCATCTCGAGTATCATGTCAGCTGTAGCTTGGAAGGGTCATCCAAGGAGTAACTCATTACCCTGTTCATCTTGCATTTCCATTACAACAAAGTCTGCTGGAAATACAAAGTGATCTACTTTCACCAACACATCTTCACAAATACCATAAAGCTTCACCTCTGAATTGTCCACCAATTGTATTGTCATATTGGTCGGCCTTGATTCTTTCAATCCCAATTTCTTAAACGTAGAGAGAGGCATCAGGTTTATGCTTGCCCCTGAATCGCATAGTGCTTCACCGAATTTCACTTTCCCAATATAGCATGAAATATTGAAGCATCTCGGATCCTTCCTCTTAGGTGGCAATGTACCCATGATGAAGGCACTCACCTATTCCTTGAGAACCACAACCTCAGTATCAGGGATTTTCCTTTTCTTTGTAATGATGTCTTTCAAGAACTTCCCGTAGGAGGGTATCTGCTCGATTGCTTCTAATAATGGAATGTTGACAGAGAGATTTCTAAAACTATCCAGAAACTTCTTGAACTGGGCGTCCACTTTCTTTGCTTTCACACTATTTGGATATGGGACCGGGACAGCCTGTGCCCTTTGATGTGGCGTGTCCTTTTCTGTCTCTCCTCCTCAGCAATAATTGGTTCTTCTATGACATCCTCTACTATATCCTCAACCTACTCTGTGGTTGGAATTGGCACTTCCTCCGTGGCCTCACCTTCAGTTTCTGACTGGGGTTTGCTTGGTTCATCGGCCTTGGGGTTTAAAATCTTCTTACCACTCCTTAGCAAGATTGCATTTGCCTGTTGGTTTCCTCCTGGAATGTTTGTATTACCAGGAAATACATGCTGCACTGGCTTCTTCAAATTTGCTATCTCAGCTGCCACCTGCGCCAATGATGCTTCTATAGTCCTCATCTGAGCCCCGTGACTTTGTTAGGTCTGCCCAAATTGGTTCATGAATTCCCCTTGTTGCTTGATCTGCTGACCAAACGTGCTCATTAGTTCTTGATTTTGCTTGATCACTTGGTTGAGCAATTCCATGCTCTTATCCTCCTCCGCCAGTTGGGGTTTCGTGTCGGGGTCCTACAAGAAATTATTTGGATCCTTCTAGGAAAATTTCTTGTCCTTCCTCCATGAGTAATCGTTGTTTCTGTACCCCTACTGCTGGCGCATGAATTTCACTTGAGCCTCATCATCTGATCCCGCATATTCTTTTGCAAGTAGTTTCTTTGCTAGAAGGTCCATCTTATCGTTTAGTTCTTTGATGGCCTTTGACTCCCCCACAGCGCGAACATGTTCTACGGCGTCTCTGTCGCCCCAAGATTTCTTCTTGGCCATGTTTTTTAGAATTTCCCAACACCTCGTGTCTGTGTTGTTTAAGAAGAACCCTGAACCTGCGGAATCTAGGTTACTTCTATCATGCTCGGAAAGAGCAAAATAGAAGATTTTGACTTGCGTCTCCTTGTCAAGCCCATGATGCGGGCATCTCCTGAGCATGATCTGAAACCGTTCCCAGGTCTCAAAGTAAGTCTCTCCTGCCTTCTGGCTGAAATTATGGATTTTTCTGATCATATCATTTGTCTTCTCATGCAGAAAGAACCTTTCAAAGAATACTTCCACCATGTGGTTCCATGATTCCACATACTCATCGTCAAGATTATGCAACCATTCTCATGCATTTCCCGCCAGAGAGCTCGGAAACAGCTTCAGGTACAGTGTCTCCGGCGGGAACCTGTCTATCTTGATCATATCGCAGTTCTCCACGAATTGACTTATGTGAGTCACCGGGTCTTCGTTCTTTAACCCATGGAATGCATTTGACTTGACCAAGTTGATTAATGCAGGATCAATCTTATAGGTTGGAATGTTGATTGCCTACTTCTTGATTGGCCCCTTTGAAGCAGATGAGGAAGAAGGTTTGATCTTCTCCTATATCCTCTGCTCTTCTGCCATGGCTTCTTGTTCTGAGTCAGAATCTATATCTTCCAGTTGGTCTTGATTGTAATCCTCCTCGTCGTCAGGTCCTGGCAGTGGAATCTCTGGTGCCTATTGCGTGTAGTCAGTGCTACACGTCTACACCATGCACAGTACCTACAAAAATGATAATTTCAGTTCAGTACCATGCTAGATGATTACAAAATGTGAAAGATAAACTATAAATTTTTAAAAAAAATGATTTCAGAATAATAAATATTAAAAAGGTGGCCTAGAATGGCCTCTTGCAGCACTCGTAGTGTCGACAATTATTGTGTCCCTGGAAACGGTGCCAAAAACTTGACACGATTTTTACCGTGCATATAAAGCAAGTGCATGTGTCAATGTAGTATAGGTCTTTGTGAGGCCCGAGTCAAACTCAGGGACACTGAATTATCGGTAGACTACTACTAACTGATCGCGATCAGCTAAACCGATTAAAAGAGTTTGAGAGTTGTTGTAAAATAAAAGAAGATATAATAAAATGAAGTAATCGATTCAGGGTTTAGTTTAATCAATTCAAGTGGAGATCTTTAGGATTGTAGTTTCACCGTGGGTCATCATTGTATGAATTTCCATATAATAATTCAGGTTCATCTCTCGGTCTGGGAAGTGGCATGTAGTCAGAATTGCCCACTGTCATGGTACAATTCACTACCTATGTCTAGGTCGGTTCCACCGTCGTAGTAACCTATACCCTAAACTAGGTGCATTAAAATCGACCTCTGGGTTTCCACCATTAACCTTACATCACCTTGTTCAAGGGATTTGTTATCTTTTCAACCGTTAATTCTTCTTTCAAAGTAATTAAAGGCATTGGATTATCATTATGGTGATCAAGCATAACAATATAATTGAGAAAACGAAATCATACCAAGGATTTTAGAGATAAAATATGAATTACTATGATAAAAATGTCATACAATGCTTCCTCGGGCTACTCCCGGTCCTAAAGATAAAGGGGATTAGCTCTGCATGTTCATCTCAGAGCAAAACATGGTAGAGAAAAGGGGAAACATGGAGAAAAACGTGAATAAGTAATGAAACCCCTGAACGGAGAAGATCTGAGCATTCCTTAGCATAGAATGCGCGATCTACAGCCTTTTGGCGGTAGAGAACGTCTTCTTCAGCTTCCGGAACAGCTGGGGCATGCTTCTGGGCTATGTTCTTCTCTCCCTCCTTCTCGGGACATGTGCAGTGGCTAATGACGTGATAGATGGCTCTTGGCCGCCGTCATTAGGTATTATCACCGAGTTAGGTTGCAAAAATATCACAGTCATCGGATCTAGATCGATCTGAAACAAACTTGTATATGACGGTGTCGATACCATCGACGTGGGTCGATGGTATCGACCCTGCGCGGTATCGGCAAGTCTTCTTTTCTTTTCTTCATTGCACCTGA
This sequence comes from Alisma plantago-aquatica, assembly GCA_963693085.1. Lineage (NCBI taxonomy): Eukaryota > Viridiplantae > Streptophyta > Magnoliopsida > Alismatales > Alismataceae > Alisma > Alisma plantago-aquatica. Next base: position 962,564,597 of record OY856411.1, on the reverse strand, counting down.
TGCTAACTCGATACCATCGACGAGGGTCGATGGTATCGACACCCTTAGGCGTCGGTTTTATCCCTTTTTCGTCGCTGAATCTTCAGGTGTCGATAGTATCGACTTTAGGGTCGATAGTATCGATTGCCTTCTGAGAAGCAACCTGAAGGTATGTCGCTACCATCGACTTCCATGTTGATGGTATCGACAGTTGTGCTGCTCCTTGTGGCTGACTGCCTGTGGTCGTGTCGATGGATATGCGTTTTTTCCTGAAATTGCAACACAAAACCACATAAGCCAAAATAAAACATATTATTGTAATCATTTATGCTCAAAACAATAAAATAAGGGAGAATTGATGCTGAGAAGGATCATAGACTAAAGTAAATGAATTATGCAATATTAACCACTAAAATGACCAATAAATGCATAAAACACAAGTAAAACAAGTCCATAAATGTGACTCAAAATCAAATAATCAATAAATAAAATCAAATAATTACTATAATAATTAAAACATGTAAAATACATGCAAAAATATAATAAATGATGCACAAGTCATTTTTACTAATTTGGTAAAGTACGTATTAAAAAGATATTCAATTAAGCACAAATGATAAAGAAAATAGCCAAATTAGATATCAAAATAATGACAATTTGTACATACAATTTGTAGATCCAAGGAGTGTATTCTTCCCCGGCAATGGCGCCAAAAACCTGACACAATTTTTACCGTGCGTATAACGTAAGTACACGTGTCAATGTAGTATAGGCCTTTGTGAGGCCCAAGTCGAACTCAGGGACACTGAATTATCGGTAGACTACTACTAACTGGTCGCGATCAGCTAAACCGATTAAAAGAGTTTGAGAGTTGTTGTAAAATAAAATAAAATGAAGCAATTGATTAAGGGTTTAGTTTAATCAATTTAAGTGGAGATCTTTAGGATTGCGGTTTCACCGCGGGTCATCATTGTATGAATTTCCATATAATAATTCAGGTTCATCTCTCGATCCGGTTAGTGGCCTGTAGTCATAATAGCCCACTGTCGTGGTACAATTCACTACCTATGTCTAGGTCGGTTCCACTGTCGTACTAACCTATGCCCTAAACTAGATGCATTAAAATCGACCTCTGGGTTTCCACCATTAACCTTACATCACCTTGTTCAAGGGATTTGTTAATTAATGTGAATTTTGTCTCTTTTCAACCGTTAATTCTTCTTTCAAAGTAATTAAAGGCATTGGATTATCATTATGGTGATCAAGCATAACAATATAATTGAGAAAACAGAATCATACCACGGATTTTAGAGATAAAATATGAATTACTATAATAAAAATGTCATACAATGCTTCCCCGGGCTACTCTCGGTCCTAAAGATAAAGGGGATTAGCCCCGCATGTTCATCTCAGAGCAAAACATGGTAGAGAAAAGGGGAAACATGGAGAAAAATTTGAATAAGTAATGAAACCCCTGAACGGAGAAGATCTAAGCGTTCATCGGCATAGAATGCGCGATCTACAGCCTTTTGGCGGTAGAGAACGTCTTCTTCAGCTTCTGAAACAGCTAGGGCGTGCTTCTGGGCTCGGTTCTTCTCTCCCTCCTTCTCGGGACGTGTACAGCGGCTAATGACATGATAGATGGTCTTGGCCACCGTCATTAGGTATAATCACTGAGTTAGGTTGCAAAAATATCACAGCCGTCAGATCTAGTTTGATCTGAAACAAACTTGTATCTGACAGTGTCGATACCATCGACGCGGGTCGATGGTATCGACCCTGCACGGTATCAGCAAGTCTTCTTTTCTTTTCTTCATTGCGCCTGATGCTGACTCGATACCATCGATGAGGGTCGATGGTATCGAAACCCTTAGGCGTCGGTTTTATCCCTTTTCCGTCGCTGAATCTTTAGGTGTCGATAGTATCGACTTTAGGGTCGATAGTATCGACTGTCTTCTGAGCAGCAACCTGAAGGTACGTCGCTACCATCGACTTCCTGTCGATGGTATCGACGGTTGTGCTGCTCCTTACGACTGACTGCCTGTGGTCGTGTTGATGGTATCGACGGCTGTCGATGGTATCGACAGCTACAAATATGCATTTTTCCTGAAAATGCAACACAAAACCACATAAGCCGAAATAAAACATATTATTGTAATCATTTATGCTCAAAACAATAAAATAAGGGAGAATTGATGCTGAGAAGGATCATAGACTAAAGTAAATGAATTATGCAATATTAACCACTAAAATGACCAATAAATGCATAAAACACAAGTAAAACAAGTCCATAAATGCGACTCAAAATCATCGCATCATTCATCTAGAATTTAGCCAATGCAGTTTCTAATCAACTTGACACTCCAATTAGTCAGTTCGACACTTGAACCGATCGACTCAGAGTCTAGTCATTCAATTGTTATTTAATTTTAATACCTAAACACTTTAGTAATCAAGTTAAACATTATTCATGAACAAACTTCTATTCGAAGTGTATCTTATGTGTGTGACCCTATAGGTTCCAATTTACATTGGCAATGAATGTCCATAACTAGTTTATGACATCACAAGCAAAGAGTGGTATCTAGAAACACATCATTGCTACTCAAAAGTAAATGAAAAGTTGGAAAACAACTTCAACCTACAATTTGTGATTGGTGTTACAGTGTTTGTATAGTTCCTTAGTCACTGATATCCAGATTGAACTCAAGGAATGGAATCGTCATCCTCCTTAACATTCAATATTTGTTCCTTGAACTAGACCAGACAGTCTGATAAGCTCAATGTCACATATTGACTGACATGAGCATGGCCATACATTTCTCAGTCTTTCTTATCAAGTGCCTAGGATATCATACTCATGTAGGAGGGACAAATGTCATCTACATCACTCACAGTCATCCCCATGAGTCACAGTGCATCCAATCATCACCTTTATGGCAACCCTTATTCAAGGTCACAGTGGATGATGTCAAAGTACACTGAATGACATGTGATGTGTGTTGTAATTTTAGTTCTAATAACCACCATGACCACCAACACTATTAGAGATGATTCTGACTACCATGTAACTATTTCCATGTGTCATTCTCATGGTGGGTCTGTCTGATACACTATTCTCTAATAAGTATATATGGGTTTGGTTTAATATCACATATCATGACTAATGAGATTATGTCATCAACCAACTCATGCTCTAGTCTTGTATGTTATTGTTGTCTATCAGCCTTCCACTAACATTTGACTAGGGACATATCAAGAATGTATATACTCGTGGCATCTATATGATCTCATTATTTAGGTCATCAACCCAAAGACATACATAATTAGTAATATCATTCTTTAGACATTTATTATGTTACATCATTATCTCATAACTGAATAAATAGAATAAATTGGAAGAATGCCTTTATGAATAATCAAATCATTTAAAAGTTATTCCATTAGAATCATTAAAATTTAATTACCACATATTCCTCATGCAAACTACAACCACATTCAATGTTTATCATCAAAATTATCCCATTGCGGCCTTTTATATTTAGTTGTAATCTTTATTAAAGGTTCATCATGAGGTTAGCTAGTTACTTCACATTATCATACTTCATGTGTTTGGCTAACCAATTGTATATAGAGAATTTATTAAACCATTTTTAAGTCTTCCATTATGTCATATCCATACATCACCTATCAAGGTTAGGTTAATTTCATGATATTATGGTGTTGCTAAGCCAACTTGTATGAGTATCTTGTCCAACATATATCAAAAAGTCCAATTGAGGTTCCCCTAACCCATTACCTGAGGGAGGTTTCATGCCCCATATATATGAGATCACTCGATCTTATGAGTACCATATGACTAGATATGTTCTCCCTCTTATTCTAGGATTTAGGTCTACCTTGTAGCATCGGTAAAAAAATCTAGACACTTCAACATGAACCAAAACAAAACCTGATATGACCTTCTTTTCATGAATTTCTACTCATGAGATATTCTTACCCCACTTTCTCTTTCTCATCAACAACCACTAGAGTCCTAAACAAGAAACCACCAACCTGAGCACAAGACATCGCAACGTACTATCATTCCTTACCTCTTCTAGATCTTGTGAATCTCTCTCCCTCACCTAGATGGTAGATACTCATATACACATATATGTATGCAACCTCTTTCTTAATCTCTAGGGTTTGTTTCATTCCAAGGACATCTAGGGTATAACCAGAGTCTAGGAATCATGCATATAGTAACTCAACTCATTTTAGGGCATATCACAACAAATATTTCTCATAATTTCTCATATCTTGGAGTTTAGTTTCCTGACCTTCTCCCTTTGGATCCCACTCTCTCTGGAGTAAACCCTATATCTAGTCCTAACACCAGAGGTCCCCCTTTACAAAATAGATTATGTATCTTGAGATTCACACTTATCTTCACTTAGCTCGTCTTATCTTAGAGAAGCACACCAACTTCTATCATCAAAACTTATGTCAAAACCTCAAAATTAAAGTCAAATTCCCAAATCTGACTCAGGTCATTATGAACCACATTTTCTCATCATATAAAACTTAGATCGTATCATCTAAACTTGTACCATGTACTCCATAAAGATATTAGGAACTTGATATAAATTAATTCTTCTTCTAACTTGTTGCCCCTCACTTCCATTTGGTGCATGACTACCTCCTACTCATGCTTGTGTGGGAAGGCACTTCTTATTAGGGTTCCTACCATAATGAATTTAGACTTTGACCTTCTGAGTTAGGGCATTATTCCCCTTCATAGATATTTTCTCCTCTCTTGGGTTGACCTACCCCGAGTCTGGACACCAATTTCACTAAGGGTTTTCATATTAATCTTGTTATGTAACCACTTATTGTCTATTTTTCACATGTATAGTCAAACCCTTCACATGTATCATGCATGCCTTACTCGACATACTTGCCTGTATGGATAATTAAGGTATCCGAACTCACTTTATGGTCTCTTGCCTCTTCCTATAGCTTGGGGTTTATATGGGTAGGATTACTATTTTCTCATGCTTTTTGCCATAACCCAGGATTAGGTTTAGGGTTAGGGACTACACCCTGTATCTTAGGGTTTGATGATTCCCTTGACCTAATAATGGTTTTCCCAAACCAGTTCTAGCTCCATTTTGGGTTTACCCATAAAACTTTTCCTTTACCTTATCATTATTTTCACATTTAGTGTACATTATTTGGTGGAGGATGTCTTAATCCCAAAAACCCTAACTTGATATGAGGATGTAAGTATCCTTTAGATTCATTATGTGAGAGAATAAGAAGTGCATGAAATTTGAGATGAGGAGACCTAGATGAAACATTACTTCAAGCAAACCCTAGGTTCTGGCCAGGCCGGTATCAAGTTTGCTAAGGGAGTCCTTGTATACCAACTTAATGGTGCGGAGGAAAATATTGCCAGCCCCCAAATCCATGATTCATTCTAGAGACCATTACCATCAAGTCATGCCTTAATAAGTTTCCTTATATTTCAACAGATTACTTGAAATTATAAACTATTAAATATTTAAAAATTTTGGTGCTCTGATACCAAATATAACGACCACACTTTTCAACATCCCCTAATTAAAGAAAGACCTTAAAGTTGAGAGACATTACCTAAAATTCCCAAGATCCAGAGTTAACCAAATAACAAATAATAGCAAATAATTTCTATTAATTCAAATATTCTTTACAAGATTCTCCTCAAAGGAGTTACATGAATTTCTCATCAAAATTGTACATATGAGATGAAGTATCTGTAAAATCCTCTTTTACTTAGCTTTGATGTCATCGGTGAATTTTCGATTGATTCATCATGACTCAATATCTTCATCTATTGCACCTACCTAAAATGGTATGAAACAAAGTATAGATAGTATATTTCTATATTGTGTATAAGGGTGCAAATAAAATGTGCTTTTAGGTGTAACAAAATAATTATCCATAGCAGCAATTATCATTACAAAATTGTGTGTATTTTCTTATTTTAACCTCTCAAACCTTATTCACACTTATTACAAAATTGTGTGTATTTTCTTGTTTTAACCTCTCAAACCTTATTCACACTTACTCTATGGCATGCCCTCTCTTTAAGGGAGCCTCTTTATGGGGAACCCTCTCTTTAGCGTTTGGTCCCTATAGGGACATTTCATAACTTTCCCTCACATGGGCTTGATTTCATACATGCCTTCCTTTCTGGGTTTGTTCTGAGGTGATCTTCCTTTGCAGGTTTGATCACCCATCATTCCTATAATGAATTTTATTTCACCCCATGCTCTTTAACTCACCAGAGATTATTCAGGGTCTGAGTAGGTTACATTTATATAAGATGATATCCATAGTGACTTTATAGATTGTAGGAAGTAAATAAACAATGAAGAAGTTTAGTTACAATCCAATCAAGAAACTCTATAAAAACATGGAAGTCAGTTAAGGTGGGTAGTCATAGGTTACTATCATACTTTAAGCATATTATCCAATCAAGCAATCAACAATATTTATGCATGTATGTAAATCTTAAAGTGTCACTGTTGTGTTATTCATATTAAACTCTTCTCGAGTTCTAATCTATGTTTTAGGATTATATTGGTTTTTAAGATGATTTATAAGGCTACAAACCCTAGTTCCATCGCACAATACTTTATTAAACTTATTAATCCACATTGTACATTGTGTGTAACCCTAATTGTCAAGTTAGGCCTTTTATGTCATTAGGAGAAACTATGTTAGATTATGAAACTTAAGATCATAATGACAAAGAAGATAAGGTGTTAAACCCTAATCATTAGATCCATCATATCCTTTCATTAGGAACACTTAGATCACATAAAGTTCATTATCTGCATAGCAAATTATGATCTTTAACCCCAATTCTTCATATGCATGATTATTCACATTAGGTGTAGGGAAATATGGTTATAGAGTAGGTAGCTGAATTTAAAAATGTATGTACCATATTACCCATGATCAGCAGATCACAGCAATAACTATAATGTGGGAAGGATGGTTTCGAGGATATACTTGATCCTGGAGCAAGTCCAGCGACATCTCTTCATCGTCATTGTTGCGCAACTATCGTGGATGGTGTTTGTGCAGCTCCTTATTGCAGTGGGACTCGTCTGATTGTTGGGTCCTCTAATCTACACCTTAGGAAGTAGGACTTCTGCAACTCCTCTTAGTCGCACCAGAGACTACAGCCACAAATGTCGTCTTCTTCAATATCTACTCTTGTCACAAACTATTGGATGGCATTGTCCTACTAGCAATAGACAATAGCCTCTAGCCTCTATGGTAGTCCACACGGACTACCTAGAATTCATGTCATCCATCTAGAATGGACAAGAAGGAGTCATCCCTCCCCGTTGGTGTACTAATCATCAACTTGCTCTCCCGCGACAATGATCTCAATTGATCTTTCCCATGTTGTTCCTCCCTAGTTAGGTAGAACTTTTTTGGACTCTCGTGGTTACCACAACTAGAGAGGACAACATTTTTCAGAGCAACTGATTCTCAATTGTCTTTATTGTACTCTGGGAAGCCCCCAGAATCCCTCTATTTATAGATAGGGTTTGGGTCCAGGTTCCCAGTCTATGCGGGAGTGGAAGGGACCAGAAGATCTCAAATTTTTGCAACAATTCTAAAAACTTCGCAACCTACGGCAGATGAAACGGTCATCTTGCAAATGAGATGGTCGTCTCATACTATGAGATGATCGTTTTGCATTTTCCCAGTTGTACATGAATTTGGCAAATCAATTCCCATCAATGTTAGATGTTGATTTCCTTGTGCAAAAAGTATTGCCCAAGCAAAATGAATAGGCAAAAGTCTACAACCTTCCCCGATTGAACTGGACCATCTCGCCCATGCAAGACAGCTGTCTCGGTCACCAAGACGGTCAACTGGTGAACTAAGTCGATCTAGTTTGGTTGGGTTGGTTTGTTCCATGCCAATTTCAACTCAAAACTAAGCCTGACACCCAGACGCCTATCTCAACACTTGAGACAGCTGTTTGGCACTTCTAGATGGCCATCTCAACATTTGAGATGGGCGTTTGGCAGTGTTATCATCATGTTTGTTGTGTGAATCAAATGTATAAACACTTTAGAACTTAATTCAAATGTCATTCAAGATCTGAACTCCTCTTCTCGGTCGATACCTATGTGTGTGACCCTATAGGTCCCATATCATGTTGGCAATGAATGTCTATAACAACTTATGACATCACAAGTAGACAGTGGTGCCTAGTCACAGAACAATGCTACCCAAGTGAATGGGAAGTTGGAGAACAACTTCAACCTACTATCTATGTATGGTCTTACAGTGTGTTTATAGTTCCTTTGTCACTGATTTTAGATTGAACTAGAGACATGGAGAAGTCACACTCATTATTATTCAGTCTTATTTCTTAAACCAAAGTAGACTGTCTGAGATATATGTAAGCTCAACACATTGAATTAAATGTATATGGCCATGTATTTTCATAGTCTCACTAATCAAGAGACCTAGGATATCATTCTCCCATAGGAGGAACAAATCCCATATATATCACTCACAGTCGATCTCCATGTGTCAAAGCCACCCAATCATCACTATTACAACAACCCATGTTTCAGGACTGCGTTTGATGATGTCAAAGTGTACCCAATGACATGTGATGAGTATAGTGATTTTAGGTCTAAGAACTACAAACACCACCATCATTGTGAGAGTTGACTATGACTTCCATGATGATGGCTTCCATGTGTCAGTCTCACACTGAGTCTATCTGATACATTGTTCTCTAACATGTATTTATGTGTTTGGTTTGATATAGCCATATCATCACTGATGAGACCTAGTCATCAACCAACTCACACACTGATCTTATATAGCCATATCATGACCAGTGAGACTCAGTCGTCAACCAACTCACACTCTAATCTTATGTGTTATTATTGTTTATCAACCTTCCACAATAACAACCGATCAGGGACATAATGAGAATATGTATATGTACTCTTAACTTCTGTATGATCTCATTTCTCAAGTCTAATAGTTGAAGACATATATCATTGAGTAATGTTATTCTCTATACATTTATTATGTTATTTCGTTATCTCGTAACTTAACAAACGAAATAAATTAGAAGCTTGCCTTTATTAATAATCAATTTGTTTACATGTATGTCATTACAATCATCACATGATTGGCTCTCAGGTCATACATACCAATAGACTCCCACTTTCACTTAGATATAATCACCTACAAATTGTATCACAAGTGATCTTACATGTCCATCATGCTTGTGCTACAATAGTGCCTTTATTAAGGGGTCAACAGCATTGTTGTCAGTTGGTACTTTGAAAATCCTAACATCTCCTTGTTGTATGATTTCTCATATGAGATGATATTGCCTTTGTATATGCTTTGAGCATTGATGCGGTCTGGGTTCCTTAGCTTGCGCAATATCTCCATTGTTTTCACAATATAGCTCAATTTCCTCGTTGATTCTAGGAACGACCCCAACTTCTAATGTGAACTTCTTGATCCATACAGCCTTCTTTGTTGCACTCAATGCAGCAATATACTCAGCCTCTGTTGTAGAGGTAAATGTTTCTTTCTTGGAACTCTTCCATCTCACAGCTCCATTGTTGAGGCAAAACACGAATCACGATTGTGATTGTAATCATCTTGATCAGTTTGGAAGCTTCTATTTGTGTAACCTTTTACCACCAACTCTTCCTCTCCGTTATAGACCAAGAATTGATCCTTAGTCCTTCTCAAGTCCTTGAGGATGTTCTTCATGGCTATCCAGTGAGTATCACTTGGATCTAACTGATATCTTCTCATCATGCTCAAGGCATACGAGATGTCTGGACGGGTACATAACATTGCAGACATGATTGATCCAACTGCTACATCATATGGAATCACACTCATGTGTTACCTTTCTTCACAAGAACTAGGACATTGAGCTCTAGAGATGGGGACACCATGACGCACAGGAATGTTTCCTCTCTTTGAGTTCTCCATGTTGAACCACTTCAACACTTTATCAATGTATTTGCTCTGACTTAGTCTGAGAAGTCTTCTATATCTATCTCTATAGAACTTTATCCCCAACATGTAGGATGCTTCTCCCAAGTCTTTCATAATGAATGTATTTCCAAGCCATGTCTTAACCTTTTGTAAAGTAGGGATGTCATTCCCCATCAATAGTATGTCATATACATACAATATGAGGAATGTCACTATGCTCCCACTAACCTTCTTGTACACATAAGGATCATCTTCATTTTGAATAAATCCAAACTCTTTGAATGTCTCATCCAAACAAAGGTTCCAACTCTGAGATGCTGGCTTCAATCCATAGATTGACCTTTGTAGCTTACAAACTTTATTTGCAAGCTTTGGATTTATAAAACCCCCAGGTTGTGTCATATACACATCCTCAACAAGATTCCCATGAAGGAATGAGGTTTTAACATCCATTTTCCAAATCTCATAGTCATGATAAGCTACAATAGCAAGCATGATCCTGACAAACTTAACCATGGCCACTAGAGAAAAGGTTTCATCATAGTCAACACCTTGAACTTGTATGAAGCCTTTTGCAACCAATTTTCCATTATAGGTTTGGACCTTTCCATCCATCTCAGTCTTCTTCTTGAAGATCCCACTTGCTCCCTATGAGTTTTACCCCTTCAAGTGGATCCACCAAAGTCCATAATTTGTTGGTATACATGGATTCCATCTCATATCTCATGGACTCAAGCCATTTCTTAGACTCTGGTCCCTCAATAGCATCTTTGTAGGATATTAGATCATCATCTATGACCAATTCACTGCCTTCCTGAGTCATAAGATATCCAAATCTCCCAGGTTCAAGGCTTGTCCTATTAGATCTATGAGGTATTGTGTCACTTGAGGAATTTGAGTCTCCAAAATACTTTGTGATTCTCTAAGTTAGTCTGGTTTATCTATCGGTTCTATGTTCTCTTGTTGCTCTCGAACTTCTTTGGGTTCCAATTTCTTCTCACTGATTCCTTTGAAAATGAATTCCTTTTCAAGAAAAACAACATTTCTGGCAACAACTATCTTGTTGTCAGTTGGGTGGAATAAGTAGTATCCTTTTGTCTCTTTTGGGATATCCAACAAAATAACATTTATCAGACTTAGGACCAAGATTTTCAGGAAACATTTTCTTAACATAAGCTTCACATCCCCAAATCTTTATAAAAGACACATCGGGACATTTCCATACCATATCTCATATGGTGTCTTTTGAATCAATTTAGATGGTATGCGGTTAAGTGTAAATGTGGTGATTTGTAGAGAAAAACCCCAAAAGGTTGTTGGAAGATTAGCAAAATTCACCATAGATCGCACCACATCAAGTAATGTGTGATTCCTTCTTTCTGATACACCATTATGTTGTGGTGTTCTAGTCGGAGTCCACTGGGATACAATCCTATGGGCTCTCATAAGATCCTCAAACTCTTGGCTTAAGTATTCTCCACCTCGATAAAAAAGAAGTGCCTTAATACTTTTGCCAAGTTGGTTCTATACTTCATTCATAAACTCTCTGAAATTTTCAAGAGTTTCTAACTTGTGTCTCATCAGGGTAAACATAGCCATACCTACTAAATTCATCAGTAAAGGTAATGAAGTACTTGTACCCACCTCTAGCATTTGTTTTAAAAGGGCCACATACATCAGTATGTATGAGTCCTAATAGATCACTGGCCCTTTCACTTTTTCCAGTAAAGGGAGTCTTGGTCATCTTGCCCAACAAACAAGATTCACATGTCTCTATTGATTCAAGATTAAAAGAGTCCATATAACCATCCCCATGGAGTCTAGATATGTGTTTCTCATTTATGTGCCCCAGATGATAATGACAAAGGTATGTTTGGTTTGAGTCATTGAGTTTTTGTCTTTTGGTATTTACGTTAAGTAGACTTGTCTTTAGATATATCAAGTATAGACCATAAGACATTGGGGCACTGCCATAAAAGATCCCATCTTTACTAATAGAACATCTTCCATCTTTATAAGAAATTTGAATCTATTCTTATCCAAACAAGATATTGATATGATGTTCCTATTAATGGAAGGTATGTAATAACAATTCTCTAACTCTATTACAATCCCACTTGGCAAAGATAACTTAAAGGTTTCAACTACGTTGGCCGCAACTCTTACACCATTTGCAGCATGCAGTTCAACCTCACCTTTCTCTAAAGGTCTACTTCTTTTAAGATCCTTCACAGTTGAGCAATTGTGTGATCCACATCCGTTATGTAGTACCCATGATGAGGAAGTAGTGAAGTTACCCTCAGTAATGTATACACTAGAAATAAAGATCTCAAACCCTTTCTTCCTAGGTTCCCTTATCCTTCTCCTAATTTTGAGTGCTAAAGATTTGGACCTTAGCTTAGACACAGAACGCTTCTTGGCCTTTCCTTTGTCCTTGGACTCAAATATGTTGATCATCATCACATATTTGTCCTTCTTCATTTGTGCTTCAACACCTATCAAGATGTCAAGCAACTCTGACAGTGATCAAGACATATTACTCAAGTGATAACACTCAATAAATTGGCTATATGATTTAGGAAAATATTGCAAAATCATATATGTGGCCAACTCTTGACCTAAAGGAAATCCCAGTCTCTCAAGATGCTTCATAAGCCCAATCATATTGTGCACATGATGCTCTATCGGATATCCTTCTGTTAGCTTGCACTCAAATGGAGTCTTAGAGACATTATACCTTTCACACCAATCATGCTATTTATGCAACTCATAGTTCATACAGCCCATCGTAAGGTTCTTGATGTTCACAACATCATTGGAATGCTTCAAAGAAGCATCCATGTTAGACTTAGGCGAATTTGAAGTGGATATTGGCACTGGTATTTCATGATCATGCAGAATACTTCTCAAGGTCCTGAACTAGTTATGGAAATAAATCTCATTTAATTCATCCAATCGCAATGCATATTTGTTTGTCATTTGAATCTACAAGAGAAATTTTGCATTTGTCAAAAACCCTTTTTGATTTGATTAGATTTGAAAATTTGATATTAATTAGGTCTTTAATTAATTTTTGCCCCCACTATTTTATTCAAATTGATAGCCCTCAATATCAATTTGGAATATTGTAGTGTACAATATTCTAGTGGGACAAGATCTTGATTTCATCATGAGCCATCTAGGGTTGGCACCCACAACTTGATTCTATCAAGTATGCAACTTTTTCCAATTGCATCATATGCAACTCTTGATAGATGTTATGCACAACTCCTTGTCATAATCATTTGCATGCCTTTAGGTGCTTGATTGAATTAGGATCACCTAGTTAAGCATGACCCATAAGCCAACACTATAGACTATACACCCTACTAGGTTATACCCACATATCTACTATCACACTTTCACGAGATAGACGGTGCACCACTCTAGGTCGTGCCCACGCTTGGCCGATCAAGCTTTTCATGTCTGCTGCTTTATGGAAAGCATCTAAGACTTAATGTTTTATTTAATGGAGTTTGTATAAATACATATATTTTATCCAATCACCACATATAGTATGTATCATATATATGATATATCCAACAATAAAAACATGCAATAAAACGAAAGAGATGGTTATGGCCAGCCTAATGTGATCCCTTGGAGCCATAAGGAATTACATCATCTAGGTCTACATCACATGCAGAAACATGTTGTTGATGAAGATTTGTGCTTGCCAATCAGGGTTGATTGGTTCAACCCTTGAATCGATTGACTCACCACCTGGCCGGTTGTTAGGTCATCTCACCGGTCCTCTGGTCCTTCTATCCAGCATCGACTGGCTCCTCTAGTAGATCAATTGAGTCTACCAAGAAATCGGCCAGGCTTGTCTACCATGTCCTCCAAGGTCCTTCAGTCATTTGGCTTGTCTTCGAGATGTCTTCATCTTCGTAAAAACAGAAAATAAACTATCCTACTTTTACATGATTATAGGGAAACCTCGAGTTACATTCGAGGGGAGTAAAGGTAGAAGAGAATTAACTTTACATTGGGAAGATAAGATAGAGGCTTGATACATAGATCGAGATGAATAGATAAACCAACTGCATACAACCATGCACAGATAGGGGTTATTGGCCATAACCATGCAACACTTCCACCTTCAAAATCACTTTTAGGGTGACACGTGTAAATTTCATATTATATATATATATATATATATATATATATATATATATATATATATATAAAAGTTTGGCATTATCATTGTATTGGATTTGACAAGATATTATTCGCATCACATGCAAGAATAGAATGATAAAACCAAAATCCAATCATATTGATTATCCCCTAATATAATAAAATGTTGGCTATGATACCACTGTAGGGAAATATGGCTACAGAGCAGGAAACAGAGTTCAAAATTTTATGTACCATATTCCCCATGATCAGCAGACTGTGTCAATAACTATAATGTGAGAAGGATGGTTTTAAGGATATACTTGGTCTGGGAGCAAGTCCAATGACAAATTCTCATCATCGTTGATGTGCAACTGTCTTAGACGGTGTATATGTAGCTCCTTATTGCATTGGGACTCATTTGACTATTACACCTTCTGATCTACACCTCGAGTAGTAGGACTGCTGCAACTCCTCCTGGTCGTACGAAAGACTGTAGCCACAAACATCATCTTTTTTAGCAACTCCTCTTATCACAGACTATTAGCTGACATTGTCCTCTAAGTGACAGACAACAGCCTCTCGCTTCTGTGGTAGTCCACACAGACTGCCTAGAACTCATGTCGTCCTTCTAGAATGGAGAGGAAGGAGTCATCCCTCTCCGTCGATGTACTAGTCACCAACTTGCTTTCCCACGACAATGATCTCAATTGCTCTTTCCCTTGTTTTCCTCCCTAGTCAAATAGAACTTGCTCGGGCTCTCTCTGTTACCATAACCAGAGAGGAAAACATTTGTCAGACCAGCTAATTTTCTTTGTTGTACTCTGGGAAGCCCCGGGTGCCCCTTTATTTATAAGTGGGGTTTGGGTCTAGGTTCCCAGTCTATGCTGGAGTGTAAGGGACCATAAGATCTTGAATTTTTGCAACAATTCTAGAAACTTCACAACCTACAATGGCCGAAACGGTCATTTTGTAGTTTCCCAATTGTACATGAATTTAGAAAATCAATTCCCATCAATGTTAGACATTTATTTCCTTGTGAAAAAAGTATTACTCAAGAAAAATGAATAGGGAAAAGTCTAGAACCTTTCCCGAACAAACTGGACCATCTCACCCATGCAAGGCATTTATCTCAGGTCACCAGATGATTGTCTAGTGACCCGAGTTGAGCTAGTTTGGTTGGTTCAGTTTGTTCCTTACCAATTCAAACTCAAAACCAAGCCTGACACCCAGACGCCTATCTCAATACTTGAGACGACCTTTTGGCACTTCCAGAGGGTCCTCTCAACATTTGAGATGGGAGTTTGGCAATGATGTCACTCTGTTTTTTGTGTGAATCAAATTCCTAAACACTTTAGCACTAAATTAAAATGGCATTCAAGATCTGAACTCCTCTTCTAGGTTGATACCTATGTGTGTGACCCTATAGGTCCCATATCACATTGGCAGGGAATATCCACAACAACTTATGACATCACAAGCAGAGAGTGGTGCCTAGTCACACATCAGTGCTATCCAAGTGAATGGAAAGTTGGAGAACAACTTCAATCTACAATTTGTGTATGATGTTGAAGTGATTGTATAGTTCCTTTATAACTAATATCTAGATTGAACTAGATGCATGAAGTAGTCACCCTCATTATTATTCAATCTTGTTTCTTGAACTAGAGCAGACAGTCTGAGATATATGTAAGCTCAACACATTGACTTACATGTACATGTCCATGTATATTCTCAGTCTCGCTAATCAAGAGGCCTAGGATATCATGCTCCCATAGGAGGGATGAATCCCATACCTATCGCTCATAGTCAATCCCCATGTGTCAAAGCCACCCAATCATCACCGTTATAACAACCCATGTTTCTAGATTACATTTAATGATATTAAAGTGCACCTAATGACGTGTGATGAGTGCAGTGATTTTAGGTCTAAGAACCACAAACACCACCATCACTGTAAGAGCTAATTATGACTTTCATGATCATGGCTTCCATGTGTCAGTCTCATAGTGGGTTTGTCTGATACACTATTCTCTAACATGTATCTGTGTGCTTGGTTTGATATAGCCATATCATGACCAATGAGACTCAGTCATCAAGAAACTCACACTCTTATCTTATGTGTTATTATTGTCTATCAACCTTGCACAATAACAATTGGTCAGGGACATAATGAGAATATGTATATGTACTCTTAACATCTGTATGATCTCATTTCTCAAGTCTAATACTTGAAGACATACGTCATTGAGTAATATTAATCTCTAGATTTTTATTATGTTGTTTCATTATATCATAACTGATCAAACAGAATAAATTGGAAGCTTGCCATTATTAATAGTCAAATCATTTACATTTATGCCATTACAATCATCATATGATTGGATCTCAGGGCATACATACCAACATTAGGAACCCTAAGTATCATCATTATCATCATGGTCATCTTGGAAATCAGATTATTCAACAATATATTAGACTATAACATGAATTAAGAGCATTTAATATATATAATTATGTCAATGTACAAATCTAGACTTTTTATGCTTCAATCACCACCTTAACACATATCAATATCATTTTTAGAATAGGAAGCATAATTAGGCCTCAATTATATTTTCTTTGTGTTCCTCTCATTTTTCTGATCATTTTTATATGTAAATTCATTATTATTAGAACTACTATTTGTTTTCTACATTACTTTCAAGATTACAACTAATCTAACCAATGGCATACTGCCATGTCACCACAATTACCTGGACTAGTGGCCGACTAGGAAAAAGGGTGAAAAGACATGCATTCCATTTACACATAATGAACTCACCCTGGGTATCCCGGTCATTTGATCCTTTCCTTCTCCTTCCTTGCTCCAACGTGCTCCTACATTCCCCACATATAGATGCATTGTGCAACGTCACCGGCCAAGCACCTCCTCTCCCCTTAACGCTACCCAATGATGCCTGGACCTTGTAGGTATCTTTTTGGTATGAAGAGTCTAGGTGTCATAGTTCGAGATGGATACTAGGTCTATAGGGATCTCTCTCTCTCTCTCTCTCTCTATATATATATATATATATATATATATATATATATAGAGAGAGAGAGAGAGGTCAGGAAGTGTGTACCGGCTAGTACATGTAACTTGCGTGTACCGGCCGTTGAAATAGCACATGTGGAATATGTTGATAAAATCCAACCATATGGATTGATTCAACACTATATAGATTAGATGTGTTTAAAAACTCATTACCATATCTCATGTAGATCATGAGATATAGAACTATATCATTCGATGGTTTCTGCAAGTTCTGCAACTTACCGTTGATTAGAAAATACACATTTTATTTTATAGGATGATCTATGAATATTTAATTGTTCTGATTTTTTGTATACGTCCTATCTAAGGGGTATAATTTACATCCATAAGGTTGGATTATTCAGTAGAAAGTTACAATCATCATAAATAGAGATGGGTACATATAAGCTACATGTACTCGGGTACACAATTCTTTTATCCATATATATATATATATATATATATATATATATATATATATATATATATATATATATATATATATATATATATGTATATATATACATAGGAGAAAAACCATAGTGGTCACTACAAAGAAAGAAAGGAAGGGGAAGAGGGAGAGAGACAATGATAGGTAGCTACGGTTTCCCATCCCTTACCCATTGTTTAAGAGATAATCTTGTACCACGACCTTAACTATCAGTCCCTCACTTTTACTCTCCATTCAAGGATAGATATTCTTACCAAAAGAATAATTACCCTTTTCTTCTATTTGGTCTCTTTCCCTTTTCTCACAGTTATGAAGTGCATTCTTGGGAGAAGTATGTTTAGTTGTCAAAAGGTACCAGTTAATAATTTCCTAATATACAAACATGTATATGTCCATAAAGTTTTACCAACTTTAACACCAAAAATCCAAAAAGGAAAGCATACCACTATATGGCATATATTGGATAACTTGATCCTTAAGTTATTTGAAACTCACTAATGCCTTCTCCAAAATATTTCTAGTAAGTTGGGATTTACAAAACTTTATCTTTTAAACATTTCATTAACACAATTATCATTATTTCATGGAACGTCCTTTTCTTCCCAATTTCTAGAATTCTCTTATTTTGCTATTATTTTCAAGTATATAAAAGTCAAATCATAATATTCTTGGTTGATGTCTCAAATATTGTGTTGCCCTTCATGTCTAGATAGTTACTCTTTAATTATCTATAAAAAATATATCTTAATTTATTTTGAAGACTTGTGCATTATCTCATATTCTAGTTATCTAACAATTCATCAAGTTATTATTATGTATTTATGCACAAAATTTCATATTTCTCTATCTTTTTCCCCAAGGACCTATTTGCACAGCAAATAGCCTCATGGGAATCATTTGGGCCATGGGTTGGACCCATGCCACAAAATGAAAAACATTATTAGTATAGCATCAGAGAAAACACAAATTAATTCTTTTAGATAATTCAATTTCACTAAAATTAAGGATATTACAAATTATTAGGACCATGTTATTTAAATGTAAGGATCCATAAAAATTCTAGTCAAAGTTGAGTAGACTACATTTTTATGTACAGATTCATGTTTTAACTCATCATATATTGAAGAAGAAGAAAAAAAACTCCTTTTGAGATTTGGCAAAACAAGAAACTTGGGATTGATTTTTCAATGTGTTTCATTGCCCATTTTTTTTAATAATAAATATTATATATATACAAAAAATGATAATAAACCTAGAAAAACCTTCTTTTGTGTAAATAACAACTCTAGTAAAGCCTTAATAAGTTTTAAGCAACAATTCTTATGGATTTGAAGCATATGTGCATGACAAATTCTTTGAATCTACAATCTTTCTTATAAATATGTTATATTTATTATGAGCTACATGATTTTACTCCAAAACCACACAATCTATATATAACCAGAAAATATATACAAGTTCGTGTCAGTGAGAAGAATGGCATTATGGATGATGCAATTGATAATAAGAATAAGGCAAAACCATGGTTGTTTATATAATCGACGAAATGAACTCATCTTTGAAGATCCCTTTGGGAAAATAAATACTAGATAATCTTGATCAAGATAATTTAATACTCCTAAAAGTTCTAAGGATATTGGTAATTGATGACTACTATATCATATCCATGCAAAAGGAACTTAAACAATTTAATTAAAACAAAATTTGAACTTTTGTATGTAAATGTATAGATGAATAACAAATTATAAACAACTTGCTTTATCATGATAAGTTAGATGAATAGAATTTTTGTTAGATATCATGATTATTGGTAGCCCAACGTTATAATCCTCATATGTGTATTGATTTTGATGAAATTTATGCTCCTACAAGAGGATTATTGTGCATTCATATGTTTTTATCTTTTGGATCCTATATAATTTTAAACAATTCAAAACAAAAATAGGTTTAACATTCCCAAAAGATATTGATTAAAATCGCAGTGAATAATTTAGTGCATTTTGAAGGTTTACCATGTATAGTCTCCTTAAAAGTTGATTAAGTAGCACATAAATGATGGCACTTGAAAATCTTTTTTTTTTTGGATAAGGTAAAATATAATTATGAACAAAAGGGAGTATAAGGGAAACAACAAAATCATGTATACTATACAAGATCTACAACAGACCCCACATCATGAGATCCATGGTATCAACACCCACCATGCCCTTCGGGTTCACCTTGAAGAACCACCCAATGCTATTGCTAATTACATCAAAAATGTTGAGACTATCCCTAGGCCGCTTGCCATGCAGCCTATTGTTCCTTTCACCTCAAATGTGAAAGATGAGAGAGGTAAAGAAGATCCCTCCCAAGTTTTTATTCCTTGTATTGTTACTGGTCCTCTCCAAAATCCACTGCATCGCCTCATTCAACTCCAAGGGGGCTTGGCCACCCCACGCACACTTCACCCCCCCTTCCTCCAGAGGTAGGCTGTATAGTCGCATTCAAAGAAGATGTGCTTGTGTGTTTCAGCAGCCCCTTTGCACAGCAAGTAGCAAGGGTCACAATTAATCCCCCACTTGATCAACCTGTCCTTGGTAGGCAGGCGCCCCATGATAGCCCTATATGCACCAAAGCTCCACTTTGGGCATAAATTCTTCGTCCACACAATCGAATGCCATAGGACCTGTGGTATATGCATGTTAAGATTCCAAGGTCTGAACTGTGTAAGCAAGCCGCCATTCTGGACATGCAACACAAAATGGTTGTTCATTTGTTCCCGAGCATCAACCATTTTCCTCCAAATCCGGGAATCATTTGGGTAGCAACCATTCCCCAAGGCCCCATACCTTTCAGTCATCCATATCACCCATGGAGAATCCAAACAGTTAAGGAATCTGTACACTCTCCTATTAGTCGCTCCCCAGGCACTATCCATAGAATAGGTGAGGCCCAAACCACCAGCGTTGCATGGTTGAGCAACAGTTTTCCAGCTAATACCATGAGCACCACCACCCCACAAGAAGCTGGCAGCAATCGCTTTGAACTTCTCAAGGATGAACCCAGGTAGCTCAGTTTGTCTGCACCAGAAATTGATCTTAGCATTAAGGACCGATTGGGTTAGGAAAGCCCTTCCAGCCATGGATATGTGAATCCCACTCCATTTCTCAACTGTAGTTCTCATGTCATCCACACACCTCATATAATCCACACCTTTGCCTCTCCCACCCGACAAGGGGATGCCTAAATATTTCATTGGGAAAAAACCTTCAGACAGGCCAATTGCATCCCTCAGACGGCCCCTTCTAGTGTCACATGATCTAGAAAGAAAAACATGAGATTTAAGTTCACTCATATACAGATTCATCATCTTCCCAAAAGCCTTCATCAGTCTTCTCACATATCTCAGATATATGCAGTGACCAGCAATGCAGAAAAGCACATCATCCGTGAAGATCATATGAGATAAAACTCTTGTACCTTTGACCTTAAACGGTTTGAGCCGCCCCTCCTGTTCAGCTAACTTAGTTTAGCAAGTCAGATTTTTCCATAATCAGTGTGAAAAGAAGAGGGGACAGAGGGTCTCCTTGCCGGAGACCATTAGTCGCCTTGAAGAAACCATAAGGAACACCATTGATAAGAACAGAAAAGGAGGTGGTTTGCACGCACTGTTTAATAACCTCAATCCATCTCTCAGAAAACCCCAACGCCTGAAAAGTACTCCAAAGAGCATCCCAGCTGACGTGATCATAAGCCTTGGCAATATCCAGCTTAATGCAAGCCTTCTTAGAAGTATTCTTCACACCAAACTCGAGCAGGAACTCACTCGCTAGAAGTGTGTTGTCAGATATAGACCGACCTTTAATGAAGGCAGCTTGATTCGGGGAAACCAAATCAGGGAGGATAACTTTTAATCTGCTAGCCAAAACCTTTGCAATCACCTTGTATATAACCGAACAGCACGCTATAGGCCTAAAGTCAGAAATGGCAGTCGGAGACGACGACTTCGGTATCAGCCTAATGAAGGTGTGGTTGGCTTGCCTCACCATTCTACCACCCACCAAGAACCAACAAACAGCTCTACAGACATCCTGGCTAACAATAGGCCAACAAGATTGAAAGAATTTAGCATTGAATCCATCGGGCCCAGGTGCCTTAGAAGCACCTATGGAGAACACTGCTTTCTTTATCTCCTCATCATCCGCTAGTCTCAAGAGGTTCCTATTCATCTCCTCAGTGACACGTCTTTGGATTTTGGAGTGGGATTGATCATGTCTGCTCTCACGATTATACAGCCCGGAGAAGAAGTCCACCGCCATATTAGCCATCTTGTCTTCTTCATCAACAAGAGTCCTCATAGGATCAATGAGGTTATGTATGTGATCTCTCATTTCATTTTTCTTCACAACCGCATGGTAGACTTTCGTGTTTTTATCACCATCTTTGACCCAATTCGTTCTACTCCTCTGCCAATAATAAACCTCGTGTGCTTTTTCCAGTTGTAAGAGGCGTTTTCCGGCATCCTCCTCATTCTTCATGTATACCACTGAAAGTGGGACCTCCCTCAAATTTCTAGCAGCAATTTCAAAATCATTTCTGGCTTCCTTGACCAAATGATCAAGATTAATCATATCCTTAGACCACGCCTTCATAGCAAGTTTCAAAGCTTTCAGTTTATCAACTACAACAAAAATAGGATTACCATTCACATTCCTAGACCAGGCCTTCTTCACAGTGTCTTCAAACTTATTCCATAATAGCCAATGATTAAGGAATCGGAAAGGCCTATTAGGAACAATCTTATGGACGATATCAACCTCCATCCAGGCATGGTCACTATTGGGATGTGCTCCCAATGAGACCGAAGCATTTGGGAACACCTCCAGCAATTTCACATTGACAAGGCCCCTATCAAGGTTACTAGCAATACATCTCACCGGATTTCTTTTATTATGCCACGTAGTTATTCCACCATTCATATTCAGCTCAATGAGGTTAGCTTTATTGACAACATCATTAAACCTTCCAAGGATCGAATCTGGAACAGGAAGGCCTCCCATCTTCTCCTTGCCCTTCCTAGTGTTGTTAAAGTCACCCACCACCAGATGAGGCAGGTCATGCTGTGTTGTGCTCACTAGGTATTCCCACAGCTTTCTTCTATCTTTCTCAGAATTGGAACCGTATACAGCTGATATAACACAATGGAAACCGCCCTGATTGATGCAACTCAACAGCATAAGTTGGTCAGAGTTGAAGATTACCTGCACATCCCAACAACCCGGTTTCCACCCCCACAGCAATTTTACCTCCTTCAATCTGCTCTAGATTATTAGAAAACCTCCAGCCTCTAGGAAATAGACCCTCCACTCTCTCCTTCATCTCCCTTCTTATCCTGGTCTCCAGGCATATGACAATCTCAT
This sequence comes from Alisma plantago-aquatica, assembly GCA_963693085.1. NCBI lineage: Eukaryota > Viridiplantae > Streptophyta > Magnoliopsida > Alismatales > Alismataceae > Alisma > Alisma plantago-aquatica. The sequence continues at coordinate 962,541,493 of OY856411.1, read as the reverse complement.
CCTCCTTCTCCTGTATTATTTGTCTAAGGGCCCTCTGCTTATAGGGAAGAGAGGCGCCCCTGACATTCCAGGTGAAAATCTTCATCTAGAGGTCTTGGACTGTCCCCCTCTGCCCGAGGAGGTACCACCTCGCCCTCTTCCTCTCCCTCGTTCCCCCTTATCGCCACTGGAGCCACTTCTGGTAATGTGCCTAGAAGTACCCAGCGTCAACTTGTCTTCACCAAGAAGATCATTGAGAACCTAGAACGGATTGGTTTCCATTAAGACTACATCAGCCACAAAGTCCTCTGGATCAACAGGACCCCTCCTGGAGATTTCTACAACTTCTTTTCCTTTTCCTTTAGGCGGGGCAGTGCTATCGGCACCTTCAAGCTCAGTGCCTGTTGGAGCAACAGCTCCCATAGCTTCTTCGGTTGTTGCTTCATTTATTACCTCTACAACCACCTTCTCCCGTCCAGCTAACAGCAGGTTGTCCCGAGGAATGCTTTGACCTGCATCTTGACCTGTGAGACCCTGCAGTGGGGTGTTGTCGGGTCTGCTCCGTTCCTTTGTCCTCCTTCTGTTGGGTCTAACGCTCTTTGATCTGCCCCTCTCTAAATTCACGACCAGGTTCGTCTTCTTAGTTATCTGGCAGCCTTCAGACATATGCCCAAACACCTTGCAGGTGTGGCATGTGTCTGGTAGAGCATCATAAATCACCCTGACCTCCATCTCCTTCCCGCCGGGTAGTTCAATCATAACAATAGGGGGTGGAGGTTTATCAGCTTTGATCTCAATACACAGGTGAGGGGCATCGGAGTAACGCCCATCAGCCACAAACTCAACCACTTTCGGTGTTCCAATGGCATACCCCATGATAGTGAGGGCACGCCTGGTCCAATGTCTGCCCAAGTCCGGAAACGTCACCCAGACAGGGGCAGAAACAAGCCTTGCCCTGTTAACATCCATGTCAGGCGTCCACTTGGAGGTTAGGACTAGTTTACTGTCGAAGAACCAGGGCCCTTTTTCATTCGCCTTCTTCATGTCCTCTTCCGATGCGAAGCGAGCGAGAAAAAGACCCTCTTTTAGCGGCGAGAGCTGTAGCTCTCCTTTAGGCTTCCACGAACGTAGCATCCACCCATAGAGCTGTTGGATGATCGCCTTCTTACCCAAGATTTGGAACACGATCGAAGTCTGATGGAACTCATCCATAGCCTCATAACCGGTTCCGCTAACTTCATCCAGTTACTAAGTATCATCCTAATGTGGTTTTTTGGCCATGATATGTGTAGAAGGTAAATGATATTGATTATATATTGAGAGTGTATTACACAAATATGATGGATATGAGAGAAACCCTCTCCGTTGTATAGGATATGGTGGATGTGACTCTAGAGACTTCCAAAACCGAAGTAGCCTCTATACGGGCCTAAAGACTCTAGCCCATATATGATATGTCTATTACTTATAACACTACCCCACAAGATGGAGCATGGACGCACATGCCCCACTTGGATAATAGACAGAAATAAGACATAGAAAATAGTAATGACTAAAACATGATAGCCCCTAACTTAGCATGACATATGTTCTCCCCCAGACTTTGTCATATTTGACTCTAAGGCTTCCCCTGAGATTGATAAACACCAAATATTTGAGAGAGATTGATATAAAATGAATCTTTGATTCATCTAGATCTTTGACTAGGATGGAGCTTGTATGATGAAGTATGTTGAAGGAACATGCAAACATCATCTGAGTCACAAACTTAGTTTCTACTATGGTTGAAGTAGTTTCCAAAATAATATCATCTTGTGGTATCTTTGAAATAATAGGTGCCACATGAAAACTAGGATGTAGTAGATGATCAATGTGTGTGACAAGGCACGGACGAACTAGGAGGAAACATTGTCGAAGTAACCGACTGAATGTTCATGTGCAAAATACAGGTGTGTTGGAATCTACACACAACCAAATGTGCAAATAATCCAAGATGCTCCAATGCTAGAAGACTGAAGAGTTTCCATAGTATAATTACCAATACATGGAAAATGAAAAAGCATATTTGTTGATGTAGAATGTCGATGACATCCAATTGATATGAGGAATCATTTTCTTTATATGATGATGATATGAAAAGATAAATAACTCAATGGTGGATCAATGCTTTGCAACTTTGAAATCTGAATGGCAAGGATGTGCATTGGCCTTGAACTAGATAGTGAGTTATGGAAAACACATTAAGTAAACAAAAATCCATAGGTATACATTGTTATACTTCATCTTTCTTATTTTGAGCTATGAACTATGCACCTCATTCTTCTCCTTATCCTTCTCTTCTCATCTCTTGTATATATCCCTTGCACACCAACAATGAAGAAACCATGAAAGTGGTTTGGGTGGACAAAGACAAAGAGAAACTCCCCATGACAAGACTTGAATAGAAGTAGGGGACATGGGGTGAAGAGGGAAGAAATGATCAGAGAAGTATTTGCTTGATATAATTGGAGAAGTTATATGTTGGAATATTCAAAAAGCTTGAGAGAACTCCACCTCAAACTTAAGAAATCTTGAACTTGGGCTTGAAAGTGATGAATCCATGCACATGAGAGAGGTGGGTCTTGTTCATGAGAGCAAACTACATCAATCATGTAAGTATAGGACTTCTTAATTGTTTTTGAGGAAGGTTGACTTGGCAAGGAAGTTGTAGTATAAGAATCATTAGAGTAATTTTTATATAGTATGTGACCCAATTACAAGATCTAGAGAAGAAAATAAATGGATCTTCACTTTACTTGAAGGGATATTTGTCTGACCTTCATGTCGGCCATAGCCCCCATGGTATGGACTAGATTGAAAAATAGATTTGATAAGCATGTTCATTTATAGATTGGAAGTGATGTGTGGGATTACACATTGTGTGAAGAGTTGCTGGAGAGTTTATGACCTTTGACATTCGTGTGGAATGATAGATACAATGTGTTTAAAGATGTGTAGAGAATTGGTCTAGGACACTCCATGTTGGGTGTATGGTTTTTTGTATCATAATCACCACTGCTGACTAAATTGAAACCCTATTGGTGACACACCATGTTGGGTACTAACACGCCTTTTTTAGGAGAGCAGATTTATAGTGTCATTCCATGATAGATACTAACATTGTGTGTTGACGAGAGCGGATTTTTTGATGAGACATCATGTCAGACTCTAGCATAGCATGTTGACTGGAGAAGATTTTTGGTCACATGGTGTTTTGGTTCCTACACATTATGTTGATGGATAAATTCGCTACCAATGTACTTACATGCTATGAAGATGACTTACATGGCATGTAACTTTTGCTTCCAGGACAAGTTTTTCCTTGTAGATTTGTCCAAGACCTATGTAGAAACATTGGAGGACTTTTGCCCTATCTCCATGGATGAATCTCAAAGTTAGAGGTGGATCTTGGATACAAAAGATCAAGATATCTTTGGGTTTATGCATGGAGGAGTAGAGAAATGACTATTATATAGTGGACGACTTCCACCATGAAATGTATTACCATGGGGTTGTTGATATTAGAGAGAATTTCCACTTATCAGTGTGCGTAGGCCTTGATCAGTGTGTCTAGACTTGCTATCACGAAGGAGGATGGTTGCTTCTTGACTTTGTGCTTGGGGGAGATGAATCAGTGGAAGAAGAACCCGAGGAATATGTAAAGACAAATACATGAGAATGCTAGACAATGATGAAGATGATGAGATGATGAATAAGATATGGAGTTGATGATGAAGATTATGACAACCCTTAAGAGAGAGATGGTGATGGAGATTATAATAGTCCTCTAGAGGCAAATGGTGATAGAGATGAGGAATTCCCTTTAGAGAGAGAGAGGGAAATAGAGATATCCATGCCAAGAGGGTGTTGGAGGTAGCCTTGTGGGAAGCCATCCATGATGGTATTGGCTTCCCGTGGGCCGACACTTATTACTTTATGTCTAGGGTTTGAATCTCTGCTCTGGTACCATGTACACGGGAAATGATATTGAATATATATAATTGAGAGTGCATTAGACAAATTTGAATACAAAAGAACCCCCCTCTTTAAATATGAGAAGGTGGACATGAGTCTACAGACTTCCAGACCTAACTATACTCTATATGGGCCTATAGACTTTGTCCCATATATAATATGACAATCATAGACTACATTATAAACTTCTTCAATTTAAAGAATCAAGCTATTGTTTTGTTCTTTATTTAAGTGGTTTTATATTGAATGGTGTTCTACATGGTCAAAAGAAATGGAAACACTTTTGATATGTAATATAGATTCCTAAAAGATAGATTGGAAATGAAGAAGTATGACAAGCATACGAAATCACTTCTTTGCTATATTGGATTACTTTATTTTCAATGAAAGTTATTTATAATGAAACGTACATTCATATTGAATGGTGAATATGGATAATACTATATGTGATATATTATGACCTTCAGTAAGACATGTTGAAAGAAACCCAACTATTTCTTATTTATTATTACATTGTTGATTCCTCCAACTATATTGTGTAGTTCAAATATAGATCATAGATGTTGAAAGTTGAGAATTCAATAGTGAAATTATCAGCTAATAAATGTATGTGGGATGATCTAACGTGTAAATAATTACATGAAATGATGATAACAAAACATCTCATTATCATATAAAATGTTAAATTTTAAGATTAGCTATAATTATTGATGGGGTTATTGTTGGTTGTATACACTGAGAGCCATCACAAGCTAATTGTAATAGGGATACATTGCATATGATTTATTATTAATAAAATATAACTTCACTTATTATGTTTGTTTCAGTATTGATATATTGAATATGGCTTGGGTTGAGGATATGAGATCATATGTATAGTTAAGAAAATCATTCTTGTTATGCCCCTAGTAAATTATTCTTGTGGATATTAAAGGAGAAAAATAATGCATAATACTAATGTTATGTGGAATAATGACTATACCCCTTTAGTCATGATATATTATTCTAATTATTAGGGAGTTAAGAATTACATTGAAATGGAAGGTAGACAGAAACCAAGTTGCGCAGCAAGTCCTTTCTAAATAGGAAAACCAATCCTCCAAAAGACTACATCCATAGACTTGGGGGTCATAACATTACTATGCATAAAGTTTTGAACCCACTTGAGAAGTTCTATTGCGTTGTGATAAGAAACCAAAAGTGTCAATCCAAAAGGTATAAAAACGTGTTGATTGTCGATGCAAACTGTTGCAAAAGATTTATAACCCAAATCCTAACTCCAAATGACTAGAAAGTCAATGGCAATAGGATCTAGGCATCCATCCCTAGCATGGTATTATCAAAGAACGAATGTAAAAGTGTAAAAGCTTAGCATACATGACCAAATAACAAGATAAAAGTACCAATCATAATCTTAACATTCAATAATTGTTATTAAGATACATTGTCATTTACAAGATTTCAATTATATATTAAAGAGTAAAATTCTACAAGTCTGCTCATGTACATTAGAGAGATTACAACAAGTACACCTATCATAGCTTACCAACCCACCAATTCTCTATCCATCTTTGAACCTAAAAAATATGTAAAACAAGTGTGTCAATATATGAGGTGTTGAGTACAACATAGAAAGATACACATATATAAGATTTGGAAATTTTGAAAGGTGTTGTAGAAGTAGATGAACAAGAATAAATAACTATTTGTCAAAATGAGAGCCTATGTTTTATATCATTTTACTCCAATTATATCAACAATATCATGTATTTATAAGGCCATTGACTAACTTCCCATCATAAGAGTATGTATGGATGCTCAAGATTATCCAACCCTTTTATAGGTGAGGGACCTCAAGTCCATCACCGAGAGCTAACCCTTCTATCAACATGGTCCATCCTATATTGACAACTCAAGTAGGACGCCCAACCTCATGTCCTTACACCAAGAATATAGACAGGTGCACAAGGTTGCATAATGGAGTTTCTATATTATGTTTGCAAGTACTAAAATAACAACAATGAGACAAAAATTGAGTACAATACTAGAATAATACATGGAAATATTTTAGAAATTAAAAAACATACATATGTATCACATGTCTAGAAGGAAGGGCATAGTCATATAATTACTAAAGACTGCAACTAATCTAGAAATTTTATAACCTATCATTTACCATACATATCACAACCAACCACCTGGTTAAGTGCAAGATTACATAGATGTATTAGATTCTCATCATTAATCTTGACTAGCTCCATTTTAGGGTTTGGCCAAGTTAGGTTCAAAGTGTCTTATTAATGCATTAGATTATATTTTATTGATTTATAGGTCATCATGAATGTGGGGTTCAAGTTTTGAGCCATTCTGGGATTTCGTTCTTTATATGCTCAATGCAAGTTTTATGTCCTTTATTTGCATTTTAGGGTCAAAATACTATAGTAAAGCAACAAGGTCATGATTCAACAATACAAGGTATCCAAGTATAAAAGATGATTTGGATTGGTAATATTAAGACATAAGAAACATATCAAATATGTGTGGATGTCCCATAGATCCAAGGCATCACAATCCAACATTGGTATCAACATACTCACATACATTAAGAGAATGACATACAAGACTTATATCATCAAGGTCAAACTATGAATCATATGGGACATCCATATCAACGGAAACATAAGGGTGGAGAATTTCCTAATCTACAAGGTGAAACATAAGAATAGGACCCATATTGAGATTAGGTAACAAGAAAGACAAACAAGTCATATATGGGCATAAAAGGTCAAAACTAGTGTATTTAAGTCACATGTATCATCATATCACAAAGTGGTCGGCCTTAGTCACTAAGGTCACAAAGCATCATAAGACTAATGATTTCAGAGATCAAAAGGGTTGTATGCATGACAAAGTCACCATTTGATTCAATAATATTATGCATTTGCATAAGGGGGTCGTAACCAAGCATTTAGTATGATATGGAACAAATAGAAGGAAAATAGGAAACATAGCATGATATTAGCATCATGAGGTGTGGCATATTACTGACGTGGAGGTTCATATGAAGATTAAAGTCATTGTTCATCATGTTGAAACATCAAATTAGAATCCTTACAATATTTTAGTCCATATATAAATTAAGGATCTTAATGGGGCACTCAAAAGGGATCAAGATTGAATATGTAACAAAAGTTTGTCACAATCTACTAATTTTATTATTGTAACTATAGGTAGAAATAAAGATCCATGTTTTATCATAAAGATGCATTAATTTCATTCAAAAGGTTAAAGTTAGCATCTATTAAGGAAAATAGTAAATAAGAAAATGAATTAGAGTCTGGAGCCATGCCCATGGTAAAGTTTTTGTCAAGTTGATAGATTTGATATATTGATTTGCCTAATCTGGACAAGGAGTGAGGGAGTTATCATTTTTACAAAATAGCCATCAGAACTACAAGGGAGGATGTTGGGTGTTACCTTAATTATGTGGCACAAGATCGTGGTCATTTGCCACCGATCTAGTAGTTGAGCCACCCCTCTGCTTAGGCTCATGCAAGATGGGACACCCTAGTCTGCATGGCACCCCTAGTTGGGTTGCTCCATGCCCTGTGTCAGTTCTTCAGTGATTCCTGATCTTCTATAGTCGCCATCAATCATAAACATACAGTCTGGTACCTGTTCCCACCTCTCCAACTACTGAGAGAAGTGGATTTGGGACCAGCCCACATGCTACAGACCCACATCGAGTGGTGAAAGGGAGGCCCGATCATCATTGCATCTAAGTCGGCGCCCATCCAACGATGGCCACAAGTCACCTCGATGTAGCCAGTCATGCCATAGGAGCCCAGTTGTAGGTCATTGTGCTCATTTCTTCTACTTGGTGCAAGCAGAGGTGGCATCCATCAGTCTTGGGAATAGGTTGTCTAGTATTCTCTTGGCACTGTGAAGACAAGGGGATATCCAGTCACCACCCTAGCTCGCTCAAAAAGGAGATCCAAGGTGGTTGTGGTGGTTGTCGCCATGGCTGCTACTCAAGGAAGAGGAAGGAAGGGTGAGGTGTTGTGGTGGTTGTCGCCATGGATGCTACTCAAGGAAGAGGAAGGAAGGGCGAGGTGTTGTGGTTCACAAAAGGTAATGAAAATAGAGGGGAAACAATAAATGTTTTTCCTACAATAAATGATCCACTCTTCAGGACTACAAGTGGAGAAACCCTTGTTAGATTTGTACATTCATACTTCCCTCTAATACATCCAAAAAATAAAGACATAATCTAGTGTAAGTATGGACCTCCTCTCCTGTGGATTAGTCAATAAGTTAATAGGTTCCTATTTCTTAGTAGCAACATTGGCATTTTTGGGTACATCATAGACAACATCTTGAATAAGATCATGTCTATACTTTAAGCCAAATATCTCTCAATAATGAATCACATGTTCACCAATAGTGTCTGAACATGCCTTACAACAAATTGGACATATCTCATTAATAGGGAACAAAGGAAACATAAGATGATATGTGAGAATAGTACGATACTTTAATGGTGACATATGCAAGTCTAATACATCAATAGGAATAATATGGAGAAAATCTTGAGCATGGTCGGCTTGTCGACACCCAGAAACTACTTTTTTGTCTAACGATCATGTCAAACTTAACTTCCACGTACTCAATAATTTTTCTAAAAAGGCCACTCACATAAGAATGTTTGGCTAGGGGTGGTGTCTTTGTTATTGAGACTATTAAGGTCAAAATAGGGGATTGTAACACAAAGACAATCTAAAGAGCAATCAAAATAAGATTCCATGCCACAAATCTTGTCGTCACGCAAAATATGACCCTGAAGCACCCATGATTGGACCCTGGAGGCCACAAAAGCATATGAGGAAGCTTCTATTGTTGAGTAAAGACCCAATCCACTGAGACTAATGGATAGGAAAGCAATCCTCTATTGAAGGTCCCAAAAAAAAGACCTCCATAAACTACAATGTCTTTAATAGACCATTGTAAACCCCTATCAAATGATGTAGAAGCCTCCTTCATGTATACATGTTGACATGTATGTAAGTTAGACATCGGCTTGGAAATACCCATGCAAGAATGGAGAAAACAAACTCACTATGTGGATCGACCAACTATGGAAGAATATTCATCATCTACATACCCTTTAAGATGGGTTTTTTATAGGAATCTTGGGAGTAGAAAAATGCAGCGTAATAAAAATTTTCTCGAGAATCCTTTGATAAGGATCTGCCTAATGCAAAAAAAACCATATTTGGGTTTACAAATTTATACCTTATCATGGAAGTGGTGCTAAAAATTAAACTTATAGTGCTTGGTGTAGATCTAGACCCTCCAATCCAAGCCTCCTTGGAATATTGTCGAATCAATAACTATAACTCCTTTTCATGGTTCCTGGCACTCTGGGAGTTGCCTCAAAATGTGTGAAGAAAAATAACTTTTTCTAGTGGATTGTGTTAATTCGTCGGTGATAGTAGGTGGAAGAATGTGGGATTCTGCTGGTTGTTGGCACAAATTTCAAGGTCACAGATAAGGCTCTATTGACACCAGATTTGACTCTGAAATCAACCCTAGCATGTCATAGTGTTCCATTGTGCACATGCGATGTTGATTGGACTATTTTGCCATAGAGAATCACTACCTCAATTTGCATGCCCTTGATGGTGGATTGTGGATTTCCAACCAGAAGGCCCTTCCTTGATTTGTGACGCATAGATCATTTCATTCTGGCATCCAAGCATATGGTAGATGGAGTCATTCTGTGGTCACCTCGATTCACATGTTGTAGGGGAAGATCCTCATCCAAAATGACTTCATTGTGTGAACTTGTATCCACACAATCCATGTGAGTGCTTGCATGGCTGGAGTTTCTAGTCTTTGCCTCCCCCACTTTCTCTCTCCAAGTTGCTCTTAAGTTTTCTCAAACTTTACAGGAAACAATTAAAGAATCTTAGGGTGTGCCCGGAAGGCCTCCTCTCATATCATATATATATATATAGGAGTGGAAAGCCAGGATTTCCTAATCCATGTGTAAGGAGTGGAATTTGAGAAGAGATCCACACCCTACATAACTTTAAGAATAAAACATCCATTGCAAACACACTAGGAAGGTATGTTGGAATAGGTGCATTTTTTTCCTCAAACGAGGGTAAACAAAATACCAAAGTATAGCAGTGGAAATATATTTCATGACTATATTCAATTTAAACAAAATTACAAGATATATCCCATAACTTTTTACATTAAAGTTACAACATAAGGATCTAAGTAGAGGGATATCCAGCTATCTCAACTCTATCTTCCAAGATCTCCACCTAGGAGGTCTATGTCACCGAGTCCACTGTTCTAAGTCCTAAACTTGGAGTTGGAAGTATACCCTAGTAAGAGGAGAAAAGCAGAAGATATCCACATAAAGGTTGATGTGTGCATGTTAAATATGATTGAGCAATATAAGTAATAAAAGACGTCAAATAAACAAGGCTTCCCATAGAAGAGGAAAATACCACCCAAGAGAGTATCAGAAGAACATGAATTTTTGATGATACACAAGAAGAAAACTTGCCATTAATAAAACATAAAAGTGATGCCACAATAGCACATATAAATTTGGGGCACAAAACCCATCATAATAATATCGACGTGCATGCATGTAAGATAAGCATAGCAAAAGCATAATATAAAGTTAGTGGTGGATAAGGCTCACAACCTTGAAACCTAACAGAGACTGGCACACCACCAAACTCCCTTAGCATATAGGTCGAGGTATGGGGCATACGATCGTCCATCCCAAATATATAAAAGTGTAGGAGGACTTAAACCTCAATGCATTACAGGAGAATAAAATTTAGTGCTTAATAATATCTCATAGCGGAATAAAACCCTAGGAAAATAAAACTCAAATACCCAAAGTATATTACACTACTCTAAGACTATTGAATCACAAATCATGCATAAATGTAGAGGCAAGTGAAAGTATGGTTATATAAAAAAAATAAGATGAGAATATCCAACAATTATCATGTGGGGTCAGAGGACCCATAACGAATTATCCAATCATGTCCACAACTGAGATACAATATAAGATCATAAGTGCACCACAAGAAGATTAGAGCATAAAATACTCAAGTTAGGGTTTCCTAATGGAATAAGAGGAACAAGATATAGATAAGATTCCAACAAGAATATCCATAAAGATGAGTAGACAAGATCAATAAAAGCATGTAAGTACTCAAATGAGGCAACCTCTCAGAAGAAAGAGAATGAGTGTGTAGGGCATATGTCCAAAGGACTAAGAGAGTGATAATTATGGGTGATTGCTTAATATAGACAAATAAAAAATGCAACATACCTCAGATATAGCCTACATAAGTCCAAAGTTAGTTATACGTCCAAGCCTAGGTCTCCAAAGTACCTACTAAACATATATGTAGAATTAGGGTTAGGTTTACATTAATTGTATAAACCCTAAAAATCACCTTTTTATTACTAGTGAGTTTGGTTATCAAAATTATACCAGTTTGTAGATTATATTTTTCAAAGTTCATCACATATTTTACTTTATTTTCCTATCATATATATTACTAATTGTGAATTTTGATTTATTAAAAAATTAGAAAAATCCTTGAAAATCACATATTTATTATATCCTACTTAGGTGATAAAACTAATATCATTCGATAGAGAATGTACCCATGATTTCAAAATGTGTTTTGTTATATTTTTCTGACTTAAGATTGACTTACTATGAACCTTAAAGTTCCAACCAACCAAAAATTTCCAACAAGACATGTATAATACTTTATTAGTTTACAAACCCAACTGGTGTGGCCCAATCAGGTTCATCGGTTTGTCTAGGGGGCCACAACAAGATTCACGTGATAAGGAAACAAAAAGTTGTGAAAAAAGACAATCACCCTTGGCGGCATGACAAAATCCAAATGAAATTGAAGGTACATACGGTAATATGCTTGTGATCATCTTCTTCCCCTCAAACAGACTATGAAGAATAGCTGATTCAGTCATTGAAGGCTATGGATTGGGGGATCAAAGTTAGACGATAGTGTATGGAAGGACCAGTAGACACTTTCGTTGAGTTTGGTGGACCCTTGTGATCTCAATGGACCAAATCATAGAGTTTTGAGGCAACCTAGCTCCCATCTATCCTATCGCCATGTGAGTATAAGATAAAGAGCAACACAGAAGTAAGAAAATAAAAACCACAATATAAGAGACCTACATTTTATGTTCCAAACCAACACAGCAAAACTCAAGAAGGATCAAAATAGAGGAAAACACCCCTTGAGATCCTAATTTCAATTGGAAAATCAAGGATGGAACCTCCTCTAGGGGGACTCCCCAAAGCATTCTAGTCTCCCTATAGAGTCTCTGATGCCTTTTTGAATGGTGGAAAGGTCCAAGAGGCTGAGGTGGGTGACAAGAGGTTGGGGGATATAGGTGCAGTGTCATGATAACCAGAAGATACTCGGGTCAAGTGGAGATCAGGGGGCTTTAGAAAGGGTCTGAAGGCCCTAGGTAGCGAGAAGAAGGGAAAGGAGGAAGTGGTAGAGGTGAAATAGGGGAAAGGAAAGGTTGAGGTGATTGGGGATTTAAAAGGGATGAACCCTAGAAGAACTGGGACCAAAATGGCCAAAATTGGGAATGGATGATCAAAGAGAAGAAATCAGAGGGGGGGAATAAATGGAGAGGTGAGGGAGAAATAAGAGAAAGAAACATAGGAAAATGGGGTGTTGTATATTGTGTTTTCATTTTTTGGATAGGGGTTGAAGATGATACAGAAGCGGCCCAGTTGAAATCCAATGGTAGGAAACCAACACATAATAAACTAGGCATGACACTAATAGGAACCTGAGAAACTTTAGGCCGAAGATTTCATTGATTAAATACTCTAATAATTAACCATTTAAGACTTCCCTTTTGTTTCCAAGTTTATTTGAGGACCCAAAAATGATGCAATTGATATGAAAATAGAGACTACACTAATTAAAGCATATCAAAATATGATTTTGAGGTTAATTTTCACTTTTTGAACCAGCAATTATATTATTTATTATTTTTGTAGTTATCTTATTTTTTCATTACATCCATGATTATTCAATTAATGTGAAAAATTCACATATAAACCAATTTTGGTATGTATAATATGGTTTCTGGGATTGGTTTCCACTTTTGAATTCATTAAACATATTATTTAATATTTTGGAGCAAAACCCATATTTTCTTTTCTAAATAAAATTAGGATAATTATTATCGTTCAAATAAAGTGAAACTTGGCACCAAAGCTAATGGGGAGCCAAAGAACATGTTTTTACCATTAGATTAATGATTTGAGATTACCTTATTTGAGTTATGACACCATTAGGATTTTTTACTCATTACCATTATATTAATGAAAATATTATATCTTTGTTATTAAAGTTCACTTAATTGAGGAGTAAAGAACGCTCTCTCTAGGGTTGCTCCCACTTCTCTCTAGAACCCCTCTGGCGGCCATCACTGGGGGAGAGAGTGGCGCCTCACTACTTTCCTCCCCCTGGCTCCATCGGTTTTGGTCCTAGCCTGAACAGAAGTAATCCTAGAGATGGAGAACTAGTGGTGCTCCCATTCGACGTCTTTGAGTCGCCTCACGGCTAGATTGTGGTGGAGATGGCATGCGCTGCGTCGGAGGCTGATCCAGGGTGATGCAGCATTTTTGACCTAGTCGACTCCACCCCGTTCAAGAGTAATGGGTAGAGAGGAGCGTGCCCTAGGTCTGCTTCCATGTGTTGCTGCTCCATCCATGCGAAGATGAGGGGTTCTTCGATCTCCTCGTCAGATACTTGTGATCCCCCTTCCCCGAGCTATTTCCTGGAGATACTCCAGTGAAACAGTGAACAACGACATCGACCTAGAAGAACCCCGGTGGTGGTGATGGCGGCAGAGCCCTGCTTGGCATTCAGGCGGCGTGTCTTCTCCACCAGCGTTTCTGTTGCCATGCCTTCTCCTTCGGTTTGGGCAGTGATGATGGGTGGCTAAGGAATGATTAGCGCCCTCAAGTCTGGTGGCTCGTAGGGAATCCTGGGTTGGCTCTTGCTGTTCAAGGGTGGTCTTTTCCCACTCGTCTGCGATGATGGGTTCCTCCATGGAATCCTCGTTACTCATCAGTGACAGGGGCAGATTCTTTTCTCTCCCATGTTGTGTGCGCTCCTCTGGAGCCATGAGTTCGAATGCTCTCTAGGTGTTCGAGGAGGGGCCATTGTGCAAACAGGTGGCTTACATGGGGTTGGATTCAAAGGGGGGCAGATTTCTTTTCTTCCTCTCCTTGATTTCCCCATGTTGCTGCATGAAGATGGACCATGCAAGATCCCAAAAATCAGGTGGTTGTCGACTATTGGAGAGGGGTTGTATACCTACTTGGATCCCACACTTTTAGGGAATGATTCTAATGCCAGTGGAGGAATGACAGGTGTCTAACTCAAGGACAACTATGGACGGTCATCTTATGGAAGGACCTTGTACTGCATCTCGGTTTCTCTATTATAGCTGAATAGGAATGCTTTCAAGGTGCTCAACGGTATGCCTCAATGTAGTCTGTGCATCACGAGGGGTTGGTCTGAAGAGGGGGCGGATCTTCCAGCTCATCTATTCTTGTGGTTGCCAGGAATTTTGAAGTTACTATTTGGCTGCTCATGTCGTCACACCTTCAATGAACAAGCCAAATGCAAGTGTTGGCATGTGTAGCTTTGAATTGTTTTCTTCGCATATTCGGGTGGCTGCTTATCCTAGCAAGGTTGGGTTCCTTTCTTCCCCTCTTTCCAGTTAGCTGGTATGTGTTAGCAGATTAGTTTGTTCTAGCTTTTGTTTCTTTTTGTTGGGGTGATTACTCACCTTGGTTGTAATGGGGGCGCAAGTTCTCTTGTACCCAAAGTTTTGGCATCAAATTTAGCAACAGAGTTTTTTACCGACCAAAAAAAAAATCACTTAATTCAGTCATATTATGTTCAATTCGTTTTCAAAAGAGTTCTTTTATATCATTATGCACGAAATTCCATATTTTACTCATTTAACATACTTAGTCCATTAATTCCACTTTAACCCAGGTGATTGTACAAGAATATTCCAATCTTTATTCTAATACATGTATTAAGCACATTATTCCTCTGATTTAACTATTATGTGAATACTAGTCAGAAAATAAAATATATTTAACATATTTCATGACTTTATTTACATGTTGGCAAATAATTAAGTTATTATGTAAATGTTATCTAATTTTTATCCTTTTTGGTCAAATCCAAGAAGACAGTCTCACTAAACTTCTAATTATTGAATAGGGTAGAATTCTAGGTTATGGTTCATTACAACACTTCACACCTTAAAAGGATTTCATTCTCAAAATGACAACATACATATCTTTTCCACCAATACTCTTTGTCCCTTAAAAGGTTTAACTTGATAAGACAAACTAAACAACATTGAGGTAGTAGGGATACTTATGCATCCTTTAGTTGTGAATATTTTGGGTGTTTATGTTGTTCGTAGGCCATGCATCAAGCTAACGAGTCAAAACCACCTAGGGTTATATTTTAGGTCCTTGCCTTTCTAACCTAACAACCCTAAGGTTCACAAAAGCAACCAAAAAAATAGCATACAAAAGGGTAGGCCGACTAAACCTTTATCACAAGACATATCTTCCTAGTCATCACTCCAAACATTGGATCTAGGGTTTAGAATATCTTTTCCAATTAATTTTGTGGTTTCCTTTCCAAACTGTATATAGTTCTTTATTGTGACTTAGTTCAATAAAGCATTGATAAAATGAAAGAATTTTTTTGTATATATAGTAGTATAATGGAAGATATTTTTTTTGAGAAATCATGTGACATAAAACAAAATGAGCTCAATCAATGCAAGAAACCAAGTCACAAATGATCCATGTGTGATCTCCTTATAAACTATTTTTGAATTCTTATTCCAAAATCCACCCTAAAGTTAGGTCTTAACATCCAAAGGGATATATCATGACCATCCTACATTGTAGGGTAAGAGAGCCTAATTCCTTATCACATTAGGGTTTACTAACCATGATTCTTATGTTTACCACATATAATTCTAAAATGACCTTTCATCATCTCATTAATAACATACATAAAATTTAGAGTAAACATATCACCTAGAGGGTGACTATGCCAAATAAGGGTTCTAATTTAGGAGACAAAATTGAAATAGTCAAAAATCTGACCACTATGGCACTGATACCATCTTGTAAGGAGTGGGACCCAATAGGGGATCCACTCCCTACTTAATTTGAGTAATGAAACATCTATTCCAAACACAATAGGAATGTATGTTGGGATAGGTGTATATTGTTTCTCAAATAATGATATACAAAGGACCAAAATATAGTAGCAAAAATATATTTCATGACTATATTCAATTTAAACATGATTACAAAATATTCTCCCATAAAGGTTTACGTGAAATTTACAACATAAAAAGTTGAAGTTCAAATGGAGGGCCCGTGGACCTCCATATGGAAGATGAAGACTCTGAGTAAGATTAGAATCTTCATGTGGTTAGTAGCCCACGAAGCAACCATGACTAAATATAGGAGGAAGCAAAGGACCTTCACAAACAATGGGATATGCCCCAGATGTGAAGGTGAGGAGGAAGACACTCTACACACATTGAGGAATTTCCCACATGATATGGTTGTGTGGTAGTAACTAAACTTCCCTAAATTATCTAATGCTTAACATGGGGATTGCCTCATGGGCTGGTTGATGAAGAACATACATGAGGACAAAGAACACAATTCTAGATTTTCTATTACTCGTTGGAGTATCTAGAAATCTAGGAGCTCGATAGTGTTTGAGAGTATTAATATTAGCATGGAAATACATCTCAATTTCATATATTCCCTTTGTAACAATAGTGTTGATGGGAGAGAATAACAAAAGAAGAAAATAGCCAAGAATATGGATTTGGATATCGGTTGGTATAACCTACCAAAAAGAGGTGCACTGTTGATGATAGATGAAACTGTCAAAGAAAATCATGTTGTGATTGCAATCATTAATCTTGGTTGGGATGGTAAATGGTGTGGTGGTGTCACATGTTGTATCCGAGTTAACTTTGTGGTAGATGCAGAGCTTAGAGCCACCCAGCTAGACGTTCATGTTATGAAGGACATTACATGATAGTAATCATTAAATTGGACAGTACTACTATGATTTGATGCCATAGAGGGACATGTTGATCAATTCCCTAGACTCCAAACTTGGATGTGTGCAATCAAGAAGGACCTATATGAATCTAAAGAAATGCAGCTCATGAAGGTCCATCGAGAGTTCATTGGACTGACAGACTCTCTGGCTAAGCACCACATTAAAACATACCAACAAGATCTTAGATATAAGGATACTCCCCTTAACCAGGTGTGTCATCATATCCCCTTTCCGCTATGTAATGGTAGAAGTTCTATCAAATTTGTCTTTTTAGTAGGAAATGTAAGTAGATTTTTGTTTATCCCTGTGTTACGTGCCTATTCCACCCCCTTATCTTTTTTAGTACTTTCTTTTTTGCATGTAGTTGTTTTATTCTATTTCTTAGTTTTGTAAATTGGCCTTTATCTAGTCGGGCATGATGAATATATGTGTATGATTTAACCCTTTGAATTTATTCAATCTCCATTGCAAGAAATTTACAAATTTCCATGACTAAAAATACCATGTCACTTATGACCCCAAAAATAGCATCACTCCTTGAAAATGTTGGCAAGTAGTATTGAATAGATGAAAACCAAATATAAGTTTTTCCCTATATTGAAATTATGGATTAAGTTATCATAAATATTGTATAATGTGTTTCACAAGAAGAATCTATCTAATGCAAAGACACTCCTTAAAAAGCATAACAAAAAAGTGAAGTTTTAAGTACAGGAACAATTCCCTCTTCCTCTCTCAAAAGAAAAGAATCACCTCCAGAAAAAAATCTAAGTCTAGAGTGGCGTGCTCTCCTAAATTTTCATACCCCTCAAAAGAGGTGTACCATCAAAATATGCCAAAGAGCATATGAAAAAAATTATGACCAATGTAGCCACAAGTCCATTAATAAATATATCCTGAGTTGAATAGAGGATGGATCATCTTATTTCAAAACTCCTTCATCGTGTTCCTGTGCAAAAACTTACAGAAAAAAAAATGGGAGTGTCAAAGAAGAAGTAAGAAGAAGCATGTTTTCCTACAAATCCTTGATTTAAAAATAAGATATGAAATTTGTTTAGATAGGAAATATCAAATTTTGTGTTACATGGTTCTAGGAGATTGGGTTGTTTGGCCAAATTTAGAGGTAAGGAACAAAGTGATGCTATGAGGGTGAGGACATACATGTTGCTAGTATAAATTAGATTTATTTGTGATTTTATTTTCTTGAGGACAAGCAATGATTCAAGTCCAGGTATTTTGATAAATGTGTACTTATCCTTTTTATTTACATCTTTTAGATATCCTTTTAGGATTGTTTTCTTATTTATTTTCTTAGTTTTTTAATTAATTGCATTAGTTTAGATTTTTCTCTTTATTTGGAGATTTAATTATGTTTAGTTTTTTTTAGTAAAATGGCCTAGTCACTCCATGATTAATTTCCCTTGAAAGATTTTCAGCATAATTCTCACAGTTCCTGATTTAAATATATACCCCACACTAGAATAGTCATAACTTTCTCATCCCTAGGCAAACTTTAATGAGCAAGTATGTGTTAGAAAGAGAATTGAATTATCTATAGGAAAAATATATTTACTGACCACTTTAAAACTTATGACTATTCTGAAAATGCATTTAAAATCACTATTGTCAGAATCTACAACAAAAAGAATGTGAACAGTCAACATAATTAAAAGTAATAACCTATTTTCTCTATTTATGAGATCTAGAAAGTTTTCATCCACCAGATAGGAGTCTTCTACAGAGTCTTGTATCTAGGGTTGCTACCCTTCCTTCCACTATAATAGTAGGAGGACTTCACAAGAAAAAGTCATCGAGTCTTGTTGTAAATTGAGTCTTAGTTGTAAATTTAGTTTTAGTTTGTGATCTAATTTTCTATATTCACAATTTATTTTCAGCATTAGTCTTTCATTTCTTGCACGTGTACTCTTTTGTTTCGTAATACAAGTTGTTTTTGAAATCAAGGATTTCTTTTTTATTTCTATTATTGTTCTTCTTTGGGAACAAGGAACTAAGAACGACAGTCATTTAATAGTCACTAGACAGAGTCCTCGAATTCTTTCTTTCCTAGTCTATGGCCTCCCTTTTTTCTTCTTTTGTTCTCCCTTTAATTTTCATGGTTAGAGAGTAGTTTTCCTATCGAGGCAAGGGGAGTATCCCCTTAGCCATGTGTTAACTTAGACTGAAGATTTATAAGATTACATTACATAGATGGTTTTTGGTTTGGAAAATCATCAATTTTAATGAAGTGATCTCTCATTTTTATCGTGTGTTAATCTTGACAGATATGGTCGTATGTTGGTGTGTGTGTGCAAGTTTTAATATTTGTAAACTCGAACACTACCCCATAAGTATATGGGTGTGTGTATTATTATCGAGGTCATCCAAGGAGTAGGGTATTGTTAGGCGTAAGAGTATTAAACTTCAACAATCTAGATCTTTTTATCAATAGAGGTTTTGTTATGTTAACTAAGTAATTGAAAGGAAATGAAATAAAATAGAAAACACTTGTATTAATGATCAATTTGGATTAGGTATTATTGAGGATACGGTTTCACATCCACATCATAACATGAAGAACAAAAAAGATCAAGAACACTAGCAATAACACAAGGGAGGCATGTATCCTACACCCACCTCCCGGTAGTATAGAACAGTCCTAACTTTGTATACCACTCTCGTGGATATACTTAATTTAGGACTACAAACCTTTATTCCCCAACACATCCCAACCACTCCCATGATCAAGGTAGTGCAGCTAAGGTACATCTATCATCTTCCCAGATCATACAAAGAGCAGAAATCATACATACAAAGTGGCCAGCAAAGCATGTAAGAATAATTAAATATCGATGAACCTTAGAACAATGAAACAACTAGCATTATATATGAAATTTTTGTTCAATAATGTTATGACATGGAGTTACTCCCCATTCCCAAGAACAAGAGATCTACTTGTCCATGGATGTAGAAAGTAGATACAAACAGTAGAAAGTAGTGCTAGATATCATAATAGAAGGAAATAAACTTGGATGTCCGTGGAAGAAGGAAGATAGACTTGGAACTCCGGTCAAGGAGTCACAAATCCATCCTTGCTGCTAGAAACTTTCCAAAAAGCTTCACTTTTGAGTGGAGAGAAGGGAACGGAGGAGATCCTTGCAGCAATTGTTGCAGAAGAAGGAAGAAGAAGAAGTTTCCCTCCCGAGAAACCAACTTTTCTCCTTTCTGCCTCTTCTTCTGAGTCTACCTAAAAATGTTGGATCCCACAGGGGTGAGACAATTGAAAATTGTCCCAGTGAGAGATATAACTCTCCTCCAGAAACATTATTATTACAGATAAACCGTAATAAACTGAGCAGGAGTTCTTTCATATTAATAGCAGTATTAATCATTGTATGAACAGAATAAGATAATCTCCTTTCTTAAGGAAAACATAGCATCTACCCATGATAGAATTATAATCATCTATCTACTTTGCAAGGAATGTAAGGAAACATAAATATATCATCTATCAACTAAAGATGCATAAAAGAAATGTAACATCAGCCAATGATTTTCATATTCAATCCTTAAGCAAACATGTTATATGGCTAATTACATTTTACAATCACACTTATGCCTTGAGGAGATGAGGTATACCGCTCATACTCCAACTGACCATTGTGAAGTCGAAATCGGTGTCATATAGATTTAGACATTGAACATGATTTCTCTTTGTTTTTAGGGCCCATTTTCCTGATGCCAAATTATTGTACCTACAAACCAAACCATAGAGCAAGTAAATACAACAACAAAGATGGAAAATCTAGCAAGATTAAGAGTGATTATTGAGTTAAAATGATTGGGAAATGCAGCCAAAAGTGGTCTAAAATATAATATAATATGTGCACATCAAATCCCCCTAAGCTTAAGCCATTGCTTGTCCTTAAGAAAAAAGAGCATAGAAACACAAATGAAGGAATTGTCAAGTTTATGCATAGATCAAATGAAAAGAAAGATGTGTATAAGACCAAACCAACCATGATCAACATGTTTATACTCATAGCCATCAATTCAACTTAAACACCCAAGAAAGATATGTTTAGTTCAAAAGGGACAGTCACAATTAAATGAATCAATCAATTAAACAACACTAAGTAGAACTTGGATGACCAAGCCAAACAATTAGCAGATGTGCAACTCAAACTCTCAACTATTAAGGATATAAATGATGAAATCTTAGTTAAAATTAACAATTTTAGTTGTACTATCCTTCTTTCCCAAAAGTGATATGATAATGGATTATGGCATTCGAAACTCGACTGCTAATGTAGGCTTATGTACACATGGAGTGTCGGTTGGGGTATTTTATCCTCTTTTAAGACATACCACCTAACCATCGTGGCCAGATTGGACTTACACTAGGTTAGCATGATATATGGGTGGTTTAGCCATCTTTTATGGGGTATGAGGGTGAAATAAGACAAAATAAATTTTCAATTTTTCCAAAACATAGGAGAGTCAACTAAATTGCAACATTACCTAGATTTCATTCGTTTGTTTTGAACGTTTTTCATTGAAAGAGTGGTTGCAAATGCACTAAGAGCTTAGCAAGGGCATCTTGTATTCTAAATGATGTTGTAAAGTTTATTTACTCACAAAATTGAAACAAT
This sequence comes from Alisma plantago-aquatica, assembly GCA_963693085.1. Taxonomy (NCBI): domain Eukaryota; kingdom Viridiplantae; phylum Streptophyta; class Magnoliopsida; order Alismatales; family Alismataceae; genus Alisma; species Alisma plantago-aquatica. The sequence goes on along the minus strand of OY856411.1, from coordinate 962,519,610 downwards.
TACATGTTTTAAGCAATCAAGGATGTGAAAGATGAATGTTCATGATAGAAGCATAAACTAGAGTTAAGCACATGTTGATGGCCAAAAAGTTTCATTTGATTTAATGCATGCCTTTTACAATTTCTCCAAATGATATTTCTCATCAAAAGAGGAAAATCAGTTAATCATAGGAGTTCAATCCACATACAAAAGATAAAATTCATATCATACTGGATTTTCCATGAGAAGAGCAGAACTGGAAACAGCAACTAAAAAAAGATAATAAAAAGGAAATAAAACTACACTACACTACTGGTCGGTTGCTCTCCCCCTAAGCTTGAAATTTGCAATGCCCTCACTGCATATAACAAACTCAAGAGGATTGAAACTAGTTACCTGTCATGGTGAATGATGGAGATGGAGGCCATTGCTTTGATTTGAGGATGGAAATTGTTGTGCTAACTGCTAAGCATCTATGCCTCTTTGTCAATATATCTTTTATTTAGACAGTAGATCGACGCTTATGATTTGCAGTAGAAATGGTCTTTTAAACATCAATATTGTTGGTCTCTGTATTCTCCTCTTCAAAGTAATCATAATCTGATTTGGGAATGCTTTTCTTATCATCACGAAATTTGCAAATGTATTCCAGAAAAATGAAATTTGTCTTGCTTGAAGAATCATCCCGTGGAGCATGTAAGAATTTCTTCCTTTGATCTCCAACATCATTGCCTACATTAGATTCAACAACTTCATATGATATAGTATTTGATGGTGAATAAGATTCTCCTATAGCAGCTCCACTCCTCAAAGTAACCGACGTGAATGTCTCCATTGATTCTTCTCTAGCTGGTTAGGTAAGGAATCTGAAGGTGCTTTTTGATTGGTAAGAGCTAGTTGAGAAATTTGATTCTCCAACATCCTAGTGTGAGTGGAAATCCCATCCACCTTAGAAGAAAGTTGAAAAATAGCATCCTTTAGCAACTCCCTTTGTTGATGAAGCTCATCATTTTGCTGAATTTTACTAGAAACAAAGGTCTCAAGCATGGACTCCAAACTCGGATTGGGCTATAAATATTGTTGGTGTTGAATGAAATTGTGGTTGACATTGTTGTAGAGATCTGGTGTCTCTTCAAATTGTGATGGTGTGGCAAAACATGAAGAAGGAGTGTGTCCTACTGCTCCACATGTATCATAAATTACTTCAGCAGCTTGCTTTCAAAAGATAGAGCTTGAAGAAGAAGGTTGGCTGCTCCATTCAGGACTCCATTGACAATTATTGTGTTCCATGTCTTCAATAATGACATAAGCATCCATGTATGATTTGTTCATTAAAGTACCATTTGCAGCAACATCAATAGATATCGTTGTATTATAGAATAAGCCATTACAGAAAGTTTGCAATAGAAGCTAATTACTCAAACCATGGCGTGGAAAAAGATGTTGAAGGTCTTTGAACCTTTCCCATGTGTCATACAAGGTTTCTTCATGCCTTTGAGAAAAATTGATGAGCTGACTCCTCAATTGTGTGGTCTTGCTTGGTGGAAAGTATTTGGCTAAGAAAACTTTGAGGAGTTCATCCCAATTGTTGATGGAGTTTCCTAGCAAAGAATAGAGCCACACCTTGGCTCTATATCTCAAAGAGAAAAGGAAAAGAAGAAGATAAACTGCATCAGTAGGAACATCATCTATCTTGAAAGTGCTAAGCAACTGTAGAAATTCAACAATGTGAAGGTTTGGATCCTCCATTGGCGTCCCTCCAAACTGGTTCTATTGTATGATCTGTAAAATTGTGGGGCTAATAGAAAAGTCATTTGCCTCGATCGATGGGATATTGATAGCCCCATTGATTTTTGTAGTAGCTGGAACAATTAAGTCTTTAAGTGGATGATCATCTTCCATGATTGGTCTTTCTTATTGAGATGGATGCTTGGGTTATAGGGATTTTTCTGAGGTCTCGTCCAAATTCCCATGAGATTGATTAGTCATTCTAAATCTTGGTTTCCAAAGTGATGTGTGCATTTTATATCATATTTTAGACCACTTTTGGTTGCATTTCCCAATCATTTTAACTCAATAATCACTTTTAATCATGCTAAATTTTCCATCTTTATTATTGTATTTACTTGCTCTATGGTTTGGTTTGTGGGTACAACGATTTGGCATCAAAATGGGGAGAAAATGTCATTATAACATCCATAAAGACATTCCCCAATCATCTAGCCATTCAGAAAATCAATGTTGCTGAAACTGATAAAGACACCATGTGTCTTCATTAAGACACCTCGTGTCTATTAAAGACACGCCATGTCTTATTAAAGACACCCCGTGTCTTAGCCCAGAAATTGAACACAGAACTCCAGATTTGCAGCAACACACCGTATTTCATTAAAGACACGTCGTGTCTCATTAAAGACACAATGTTTCTTACTAAAGAAACATCGTGCAACCTCCTAGAACTTGATCCAAACTTCAATTATTGCATAATACACGTCGTGTCTTATAAAACACACGTTGTGTGACCTGCAGATTTTACTCAAACATGAATTTAACTGTCTCACACTTATATATATATGTGACCTCAAGCCGTCTTGGGATAGTTATCACAGACTATTTGGGACATTTTAGAGTGGGACTCAAGCAAGGGAGAGCAAGGAGGAGTTGGAGGTGTTCCAAAGGAGAAAAGTCAGTTTCTCAGGAGGCAAACTTCTTCTTCCTTCTTCTCTAACAATTGCAGTAAGGATCTCTGCTTCTCTTCTCTCCACTCAGAAGTGAAGCTTTCTGGAGAGTTTCAAGCATCAATGACGGATTTGTGACTCCTTGTTTGGAGTTCCAATTCTATCTTCCTTCTTCCACGGACATCCAAGTTTATTTCCTTATATTATGATGTCTAGCACTACTTTCTACTATTTGTATCTACTTTCTACAGCTATGGACGAGTAGATCTATTGTTCTTGGGCATGGGGGAGTAACTCCTATGTCATAACATTGTTGAACACAAATTTCATATATATTGCTAGTTGTTTCACTGTTCTAAGGTTCATCGATGTTTAATTCTTCTTACATGCTTTGTTGGTCACTTTGTATGTATGATTTCTGCTCTTTGTATGATCTGGGAAGATGTGTATAGGAGTAAGGAGATGTACGTTAGCTGCACTACCTTGACCACGGGAGTGGCTGGGATGTGTTGGGGAACAAAGGTTTGTAGTCCTAAACTAAGTGTATCCACGAGAGTGGTATACAAAGTTAGGACTGTTCTATACTACCGGGAGGTGGGTGTAGGATACATGCATCCCTTGTGCTATTGCCAATGTTCTTGATCTTTGTTGTTCTTCATGTTATGATGTGGATGTGAAACCCTATCCTCAAGAATCCTTAATCCAAATTGATCCTTAACACAAGTGTTTTCTGTTTTATTTCATTTCCTTTCAATTGCTTAGTTAACATAACAAAACCTCTCTTGATAAAAAGATCTAGATTGTTGAAGTTTAATACTCTTGTTCCTAATAATACCCTACTCCTTGGATGACCTCGATAATACTACACACACTCATATACTTGTGGGGTAGTGTTTGAGTTTACAAATATTAAAACTTGCACATACACATGCCAACAAGTTTTTGGTGTCGTTGCTGGGGAGCATCATTATTTTTGTTAGAGTAAGAAGTGTTGAATTGTAAGCGAGACTATATCACATCATCACCTATAATATTCACCACCATTTTTTTCCATCATGATCATCATCATTACCATATTGTTGTATCTTCCATTTTCATTTTTGTACTTCACTCACCTTATTTACTTGCAGGACTATGTGAAGCGATCCAAAAGGAGTTTTGACCCTTCCACATTTCTAGACCCCAATATTGAAGATGATGCTCGCATCCTTCAAAAAGTAAGGATAAGTGAAACTCAAATGGATCCAGCTCCATGAATGTCGGGACCAATGAGTTCATGTGGAGTTCATCTTCTATGATTCATTTACGAATGTTTTGCATGCCTTCTTCTATCTTACTTATCGTATGATTTCTTCGATATTGTTTCATATTGGCCATGGTGGTGAAACCCACAAGCCTCGATGCCTATTCTTCTGATTTAATTTGTTTCTTTATTTCTTGAGTAGTTAATCTCTGTTTTAGCACTTATATTCATGTTCTTAGTTTTAATCAAACTCTCTCTAATGTGGACTTTTATTTCTTATTCTCACAATTGGGTTTGAAACCCAACCATCATCTTTTTTCCATATCTAGGGATCTATACCTCTCTATAATGAGTTGATTTGTTGTTCACAACAAGTTGACAACCTATTTAGAAGGTTAAATTCTAGGACTTGTCCTAGTGATTGTTGTGTGTACAATGTCGTGCATGAATTTGGAAAAACAACGCACATCGTCCCAAACAATGATGCCAATATGAAACAAGATAAGCAAGGATTCATGTAGAAGAGGAAAGTAACACCCAAGTGGGTATCAAAAGAATATAAAGTTTTTATGATACATAAGAATAACACTTGCCATCAATAAAACATAAAAGTGGTGTCACAGAGGTACAAATAAATTTTGAGCATAAAACCCATCACAATAATATCAACATGCATGCATGTGAGATAAGTATAGCACTAGAGTAATTTAAAGTCAGTGGCGGCTAAGGTTCACAACCTTAAAACTTGACAGAGATTGGCACACAACCAAACTCCCTTAGCATATAGGTTAGGGAATGGGGCATACGATCTTCCATCACAAATATATAAAAGTGTATGAGGACTAAAACCTCAGTGAATGGCAGGGGGATAAAACCCAATGACTAATAATATTACATAGTAGAATAAAATCCCATGGGAATAAACATAAATAACCAAAGTATTACATTACTCTAGGGCTACTAAATCATAAAGCATGCATAAATGTAGAGGCAAGTCAAAGTATGGTCATATAAAAAATAATATGAGAATATCCAACAATTATCATGTGGGGTCACTAATTATCCAATAATGTCCACAACTGGGATGCAACATAAGATCATAAAGTCCACCACAAAAATATTAGAGCATCAAATACTCAAGTTAGGGTTTCCTAATGGAATAAATGAACAAGAAATAGATAAGACTCTGGAAAGAATATCCATAATAATGAGTAGAAAAGATCAATAAAATGATGTAAGTACAAAAAGGAGGCAACCTCTAAGAAGAGAGAGAATCATTGTGTAGGGCATATATCCAATGGACTAAGAGAGTGATAATTATGGGTGATTGCTCAATATAGCATAATACAGAATGCAATATAGCCCAGATATAACCTACAAAATTCCAAAGTCATTCTTAGGTCCAAGCCTAGGTCTCCAAAGACTCTATTAAACATATATGTAGAACTAGGGTTAGGTTTATGTTAATTATATAAACCCTAAAAATATTTTATATTATTATTGAGTTAGGTTATCAAAATTATACCATCTTGTAGATTATATTTTTCTACATTCATCGCATATTTTACTTTATTTTTTGACATATATACTATTAATTATAAATTTTAGATTTATTAAACAATTAGGAAAATCCTTGAAAAATCACATATTTATTGTATCATATTTGGGGTGATAAAATCGATACCATTGGATATAAAATGTCCTCATGATTTTGAAACATATTTTATTTCATTTTTCTAATTTATGATTGATTTAATATGAATTTTAAAGTTCCATCCAATCAGAAAATTCCAACAAGCCACACATAATACTTTATTTGTTTACAAACCCAACTGGTGTGGCCCAATCGGGTTCATCTGTCTAGTCATGGGCCTATAGAAAGATCTCCCCAATAAGCAAACAAAAAGTTGGGGGGAAAAGATAGAATCACTCTTGGTAGCGTGACAAAATTCAA